>JAOVYW010000022.1:4370542-4383681 GCA_025775045.1 Hiodon tergisus
ATATATACACATATATATATATATATATACAAACACACACACACACACACACACACACACACACACACACACACACACACACACATAAAACCCAAGAATCCTAACTGCACACTGCGGTTGGCAGAAGCAAAACTCCTGGGATACTAAACAACACGTACCATGACACTTATCTGCATCACTTTAGAGGCTTTTTTAATATTTGGGGAATTGGAAAAAAAAACATCTAGTTGGCGTGAAGAGTAGGACAGATCTGTGAAACCGACGCCGTTAAAACGGGAACCTTGTTTTACGGGCTTGCGAGGAAAGGCATCAGCAAACAGAAAAACACGGCAGACGGGGAGAAGAGGCAAGCACTAAAACCAGGAATGCTGGGTCCCAGCTGGGTCTATCACAAACACAACCAATAATCAAGTGATATAAAATATTATGGCCAGACAGCGGGAGTTCTTCGCACGTCTAGGCGGGGAAATTAGGGGGGATATAAATTTCCTAGTAAAACGGTCTCTCGCTTGAATTTGAGAAAGAAAAAAAGAAAAAAAGCAAGAATTTCAAACTTTGTTTGTTTTTTAAAAAACCACAACTTATTTATTGAACCATAATAAGGTCTGAGGGGGGTGGGGAGGGGCTTGTGGATAAAGCAATCCAGGGCTGTCAAGGCATATGGTAAATAAAACAACCTGTGGCAAGCCTGTACATTTTCTCATTCGAGCCCCCCCTCCCTCGACTCCAACCCCCCCCTGTACCCGGACCCCCACCCATTCCTGCAAGTGTTACCCCCGTCTTAAATCAATCATTTAAATATATGAATAAATCAGCCTCCTGTCTAGGTTTAAGCACACATGCCGTAGCCTAATTCACCCGAGCAGAGGAGCGCAGTGCCCATATTTCAGCCAACATGTGCGCCACTGTTGTCTAAACAAGCGCTGTGAGACAGGCCGGCGAGAGGCAGCCCCAGCCCTGACTTGAGGTCATGGAAAGCAGTTATAATGCGGCCTTTCACGGCAGGAGAGGAGCACGGGATCGCCCCAGCCGCTCTCCCTTCTCTGTCCCAGGCCAAGCGCACACACGCAGGTCTTTATGGTGCGCGGAGGGAAGAAAAATGGAGTTGTGCTCTCACACGAGCTGGGTGGGCCGGTCAGCTGGTCTGTAATGGGCCAAGCATCCAAGAGGGAGTTCTCCCCTGACACACAAACTAGCCATATCTAGTACAAACACACACGAACGGAAATTTTTTTACATTTTTTTTTTTTAAACTTTGAACATACATTGTGCACGTGCAAAATATGCACAAACTACACATGAAATGTTGATAAACACACACACACTGATGATTACAGGACATGCCTTGTCAGAAATATACTGTTTATATGTTTCCATATATATATATATATATATATATATATATATATATATTTTTTTTTTTAATTGGTTGCTTTTTCCTTCGCTTTCATCCTATATCTTATTTCAAAAAAGGTACCAAACAAATGATACATAATAACTGAGAGCTGGAATGGGACAGTGTGGGGGTTTTGTAAATGACCCTGCAGCCACACACTCTGGAGATTGGACACTGGACACTAAAAGCAACATCAAGTGAAAAACCTGAAACACATACAAATGTGATGAGCAGACTGCGCTTGATTGGGACAACTGCATACGATTACACACATTTGTAAAAAGAGGGGGAGGAATGATTTATAATCAATTCATTAGAAATAGAGAGTGATTTCTCCCATGTTCCGGCACAGACAAGACTTCTGTCTGTAAATCTGACTTCTGCAGATAGTTCAAGAGCGACAGCTTGCCTTTTGCATGATGGATGGCTGAATTTAACTCAGATTTCTTGCGTCAACAAGGTATGAGCACGTTCTCGTCTTCCAGAGAAAACCCAAGCACGGGGCCTCCACTTAGCGACTATTTAAAGGTCAGGTGTCTGTAAAAACCAGCCACCATTATCTTATCAGGATTTAGAGGTTGCCACCTGTTGAATATTTATCATTGTTGAACATTTTCCCCAAATGCTCCTGCTTGTCAGGCATGGACCATCAAATCTTGTTAATAGGTGCAACAGAGGTTAATTTTCCTTTAAATACATTATAGCTACGCTCACTTGTGAAGGTCGATGAACCTTTATCTGCAAAGCCCTATGACTATGACTTTAACCATGTCAGTCTTACCAAGGCACCACTATTTATTTAGGCTTCTAATACTCAGTTTTAACGCAGGGGACCTTTGCAATCTAGAAACTAGAAACCTTTAGAAACTATATAGTTCCAGAAGCTTCCATTAATGAACCCACTAGATACAGGGCTATTTTTCTGGTGCTCTGATTTGAAGCATAAAAAAAAGTTTTAAATATCAATGTTTTTACAATATGACATTGCTTTTCACAGAACCGTTAACCCTTCATCACAGAAAAGGGCAGTCATACAAGCCAAGGAGGCATCTACGTGGCTCAACCGCACGGTGAACCTCACCGGTACAGCCACAGAACGCTCTCTCTCATGATCCCTACCACTAACTCCGTGCTTGTACAGTAAGGTTAATTGGGGGGGGAAGAGAGACATAATTAACTCCCGCTGAAGTTAAATAATGACTGCTATTTATCATTCAGATGATGTTGGTTGAGCATCAATGCATACAACAACGCAGCAGCTGTGGAGCTTGTGGGGGGGTTAGCCTTCATTAGAGCATAGCTGACATTGGGTACACACTTTACCTTCGTGCCTTATATAGATTCTAGAGGGAAAAAACATCTAGTGATGCCATTAGGTTCTTGTAACTGTAGTCAGAAACCAACTTTAAATTGTTTATATTCCCTTTTCCATATATCAAATAACAGAAATGCAAATATAATTCAAGGAGCTATACTGGGACGTTTGTAATCGCAATGCTGTGAATTACTAAACTTTGAGTTGTGTGTCTGGGACGGAGTGAATCAAGATCGTAATCCCCTTATCATGTGTCAGACAGTGACATGGAACCACACACAGTGCTTACATGCTTGCACACACGCTAACAGCGAGTGGCAAACCCAGAGAAAGCCCTGGGAAAGGGAGACTAAACCATACATTCTTCTTCAATGAGCGTGTGTTTAAACAATGTAAAAATAAATTCTCCACATTTGATTCCCAAATTTGGCCCATCTGCAGAGCCACACATAATGTTGTAAATATATACAGAAGGCTGGAAATGCCTGCCTCACCCTCTCTCACTTGGAGCGAGACGCAGTCCTGTGGTACCAGGCATTTTCGGCAGTACGTTTGTCTTCCATACCAAATGAATGGCAGATGCTGGACTCGGAGGAAGTGCAAGGGACAGCAGAGAAGCAATCGCAGGCACGGAGAACAAAAGAACACGGAAAAGTAAGGGAAAAAAGAAAAAAAACAGATCTCCCTCCAAGATATATTATTGCTACAATCTCCAGCTGATTGGGAGCAGGCCGAGTTGCTAACCGCGGGTTGAGGAGATAGCCAAGGAGCGGAAGCACGCAGGGACGCTAACTGGAACGGTCTAAAGCGCTAGAGGTCTTGGCGGTGCAAAACCCAGACAAATAATTTGATTTCTAATTTAAAGGTCTCTTTATAAACTACACCCACAAAGAGTGCCTCCTCAGGTCATTCCTTACACGCCGATCTGTGGGCAAACCTAACGGGGTACACTTCATCCCATCAGCCGTGTGATGCAAACGACGCCATTGGTTTAACTCTTTCATTCAAACACAACAGTGGTAGGAAAAGCAAGTGAAACCTGGGCAATGAAAGGGAAGTAGAGGAGACAAAAAGGAATATATGATTAGGATGCTAATTAGAACCATGAGATGGATGCAGAGCCTGCACTGACACGGAGGTACTCAGGCTGATGAGTGCAATTTGGAGAGGCTGGTGGCTCCCGTCTCACAACCCCCATAACTCGGGTGGCAGTGGGAGAGAAAAAAACCCCCGAAAACGTTTGGTAACATTTCTCTGGCCTTGTCAGAAAGGGAGATCCTTATCTGACTGCGTTAGTCCAGCCCGGGGCTGATCCACACGTTCATAATCAGCAGTAGTGGCATGATTAGCAAATAGACTACATCATCATGGTTGAAGAAAGTAGTTGAAAGGAACAATAACAACCCAGATAATGCTATAGTGAGGATAACTGCCATTCAGAGATTTCATATCCCATTACTCATTACTAAGATCAATTTCCATTACCAGGATATGATGCCCATTCATACTTAACCTATAACAATAGCTGCAATGGAACCATTTTAAACAACTTCGTACACAGTCCAAGAGCGTGTAATGTAATGCATAAGAAGAACGAGTGTCATTTGTTTTAGTTTTTTTCCTCTCATGAAATCCTGAAATGGGCCACCTCCGCACTCATGCCTACCCCAGCAGCCAGCCTGGAAGTACACAGCTGTACCCCTTTAAACTGATTGCCTCTGATTTGGGTTAAGTGATTGTTGCCCTGGTGCGGTTTTGGGAAAGGCTGCTCCCATAGACTTGAAACAAGATAACCGGATCCCACGCATTCACGTACACACACACACACACACACACACACACTTACACTTCTTCCATCATCTAAGCGGGAACAGTCTGGGTATATAATCAGCCACACAGGAATACAGAAGGAAGGAGAGACCAGAAAAAAGGGAAAGCGCATATTTATGACCAGGAGTAAAACTGTCCCTTCGAGTAGTCATTTTTAAATTTATTTTTCTTGACTCCAGTCAAGGGTGAGCTTTGTTATTCTTCCATTTTTTTCGCTCTGCACAGGACCCTTTCTTATAAAAAAACAAAAATAAGTTTTATAAGTTACACAGAGAACGCTGTATGCACTCGGAGGAACAACTTCTTGCGTTCTATGAAGAAAGGAATAAAACCCAGGCTGCTTGGTTCTGAATGACACTCTAGGATGTGAAGCAGTGCCCTGGGCTATGAGAGGAGTGTTATATCAAGCATAGGGAACAGCATGTTGCTGCTTCATTGGGGCAAAAATCACAGAAAAACTGGGAGGGGAGGAAAGGCGCTGCACAAATGGAGACACGGAGCGGTCACAACACTTCCTTCAAGGCCCACCTTGGCGCTAAGACGTCCAGCTCTCTCCAGAAGCAGAATAGTTCGTAAAAAAACACCACGTCTTCAGTCTTCTCATAGGCTTTCAGTTCTCACTTTCCAAGTCCTCACTGCAAGATTCAATTACGTATGTGCATCTGGTTAGTCAAAATGTATTCTGGTTATTTTCCCTATTTAAAGCCTTTGGGTTCACTTAGTGCAGCTTTAGTACCATATAATTACCTAAAGAAAGAAACTTATACGCATACAAAACAACTTTTATACCAGTTAGGCTGTGGTAATGAAATTTTATTAGCTGAGAGCTATGGTTGGTTTGACTACCATCACTATCCACTCATGCAAAATGAGGTGGCCTTTACATTGTGGCTGCACATTATTTGTTAATGTTTGTATTTTTTAGTAGTATCAGTACCTGTACTTTATTGATCACCCAGGGGGAAATTAAAGCAGCAACAAGATAAGTTGAACACAAAATAGAAAATATACAAAAAATATAATAAATCTTAAATCTACAATATACAGAAGTGAAAATAACAAGTGGGTATTAGGGTTCCTTAACATGCCTTGTAGGTACAAATATGTCTATGGTATGAAACAATTGCCATCACTCAAATCCTCGGTATAAGTAATTAGCATAAACATGTCCCAAAAGCCTATGCACCCTCCGAGCTGACTCAGGTCCATAGTGTCCAACCAATCAGGGAAAGCATTGAACAGTCTGATAGTGGACCTCCGAAAGCACTCAGCTGGGAGACATCGTCCATGATGGCCAACAGTTTGGAGAGAATTCGTCTCTCCAGAGTCCTAGTCTTCCCCACGTTGCGCTGTAGGGGGAAAGAATTCCATCCCACACCTCTTTCACATTGTGCCACAGTAGCTTACCCTCCTCATCTTCTTCCTGTAGGTGTTCTTGACCTCCTGAAGCCTCCCCTCCAGCCCCCTCCCTGAAATCCCTCTGACTCCTTGTTAGTGCCATCTTATTCGCCAGGGATCTCACATTGCCCATGATGATGGAAGGAAGGTTTAAACTTTCATCTTTTCACATACCTTCACCCCTGCCCAGCAAATGCAATTCTGCATTCTCAGTTCGTCCTCTACACGGAACACAGCCAGCTTTTGTACGACAATCGACTGTTCCCATGACGTCATCCATAACAGTTTTGTTGTTGTCCATAATAAAAAGGGAAGTCAATACTGGTGCTAAAAAAAGAGACCAAACAAAAACACACATATATTATGAAGAAAAACACAAGAGCTGATGCAACACTACTAGCATAGTTCCATTTATCCATTTACTCACTTGTCTTTATTATCCAGGTTTCCGTAATTAACAGTGCATTAATCCGCTATCGTGTTGCGGTTAACTGTGTCTCATTAACTACCTACTAACATGCGGCATACATAGAAATAAACTGCTAATTCATTGAGTATAATTAAGTACATGGAGGTTCTCTGTACACATGCGATGCACAGTGAGTCAACTGCATGACTACATATTTAATCAGGGTTTGGTAAAAATGAAAGCAAACCTGCTCAACTTAGGACTGCTCCAACACAAAAGCAGGCCGTGCACTGGGTGGCTACAAATCAGGGCGAGACCGACCTTGGCATGCAACGAGTCTGCCCCAAATGATGGTGCCAAAAATGTGACACCAGCAGCAGAACCCAACAAAACCCTTAGTTCTGAGAAAAGAATCAGCTCTTTGCACACAGTGATGTCATCGATATAAGACAAATTGCACGTGGCAGACTGCTGCTACTGAATCTGAAACTCATGCCAACAAGAACACCGACCATAACCATGTTCACCATATCAGAAACTGACATGGTCAAGATGGGGCATGACTTTCAGTGGCTCTACGTTCTTCTCTAAACAAGTGAGAAACAGACGTACTGACCAGGGAATCCACAGACCACCAACATGATTCTCCTTTCCATATTTGTTTAAACTTTCACGGTTTGCCAAAAGTTCTCCGAGGCCATCTGTCACCTCTTGTTTTCCTCCACCTTCACACCCAAACAGCAAGCAACGGAAGGGTTTTCCAGCAACTGACCCCGGTCAAGCTGGGGTCGCAACCTTTCAACCCCCCTTGTGGCTGGCTAACTCTATGTCCAACCGGACCCGAAGACAATGGAAGGCTTCATTGCCCTGTGATCCAGCCCCTACAGGAAGACCTCCCACCACCAAGCCAACAGCCCTGGCCAAGGTGCTCCGGGTCCCATTGCCGTCACAGGGCAGAGGATGCTGGGAGATGGACGAGCCTGGAGGATCCGCATATGGTCTCCTAATGGTCTAGCGACAGTTCCCAGCCGGCGCAGGCATTAATGCTGTTGTTTTATCATCCCCTGTGTTTCTCTTACTGTTGACGTACGGCAATAAATGATTTCTAAAAAACATATTTGGGTCATGATGTCATATACCACCAGCACAAAGGATTGCTTAACAGTGGCTGAAGTCAAAACACGCCCAAATGCCCACGTGTGTGTGGTAAGATCCCACAGCTCTCTCCAAACACCTCCCGCCTTTCACCCAAAACACAGCCTTGTCTTCTAGAAACAAAGGTGAGGGATAGAACCCATTCCCCCCACACAAGATGGAAAATTGAGATATATTTTATGATCCATGCTCCCTGTCCTCCAGTAAAATTCACACCAGCAGTTTCCAGCCCTGCGCTGCTGACAAGAACGGCCAATGATAACACCAAGCGCTGGAGAAGCAATCCAAACAAAATCCTGCTATTGCGGAAATGCCTCAGTCTTACTTTATACATCATCTCTTTCCACCCCCTGCCAAGAGCAAAGCCCTGACGGTCTACCATCCTCTCGCACGTGGCCACTCAACCCCCCCGCTCCTTCCCCACATCCCACCAAGGCTGCTAAAAAGATCAGGGTTTGGGGTTGCTCAGGCCCTAATGGGAGAGCAAGCGTTCTGTATCCTCCGATGACCTCTAGTGTCTTCGCCACATTTGTGAAGGAAGAAGGGGAAGGAGGACACGGACACAAGCGGGTGGCTTCCTCCTGCACTCTCCGGCGCATCAAATGAGACGCACAGGGATCATACATTCTACAAATTGAAAAATAAATATATACTGTAAATCAACCATTAAACCATGTTTAATGTTTTCCAGTTAGAGGTGAAATGACCCTACTGCACAGCATACGGTGGAATGAAAGGCAAGAGTCACTGTGGCAGACCAAGGCTGCATTTAGAAAAACAACCATTCTTTACATTAACGGAATACTTAATAACAATAATTATACAATGGTGACCGATAGTAGACATTGCTTGCAAATAAACATACAAGCAACTATTTGTAGTACCTAAGCATTACCTACGTCAAGGTACTTAGCACAGCTATTTTTTACACAGCAATATATTTTACAGGGAACAAAAAAGAGAAACTATGAAAAACATGGAACCTTTTATCCAAGAAAATCTGGAAACGCAAAAACTACACACCATTTCAACCTATAAGAGAGCACCCAGCAGAGATCTGTAAATGATTACCACGTTACATAACAGAGCAATGTATTAGCACTGCTCTGCTCACTGCGATCCTGAACAGCCCAGGAGCTGTGGAATCCCTCTCCTTACCCTTCCTCAGCCCAACGGGCATGATCTCAGAGAGGGTTTCCCTCAAAAATCCCCACCAACGACCCCACTGGGCCCCCGTTATGCCGGAGCCTGAGACTTCTTGATGGAGGGGCCAAACCGCAGAGTGGTATCAATCTGTCTGAATCTAAAACAAGCGCTGATAACTCCTCTCCTCTCCTCCCTCCCTCTCGCCCTCTCACTCCCTCCTGCCTGTCCCTCACTGGGTGCTCAGCGAGATCCTATCTTCCCAGACTGGGTTTCCAGGGTGACTTCAAAGCGTATTTACAAAAGTGTTTAGAAAAATGCAATGGAAACAGGAAAATAATGTTCTGATTTTGTAAACTTACAACATCTGTTGTTACTTAGTGCCACACTGAAGAGCGGCTCCATGATGATCGTTCATTCTTGTAGGTTTTTCCCACAGTTTAAAAGTCACCTCTCACACTGCATTAAATTAAGAAGGGGGGGAAAAAAGACCCTGAACACAGCCACTTGTTGCGCAAAAACCTAAATGGAATCCCTTCAAATCGCACGGTTTTGTTCTTATTATGGGACCGTTGTCTGATGAGGAAAAAAGCCAGGCAAGCAGCATTGGAAGAGTAGATTAAAACTCAGAATTAAATGCAACATTTTCCCCACATCACAGAGTACTCTAAATGTCAAGTTTCAACTTTGGTTTCTACAATAAGTTCGAAGGGGGTGTAGAAGTGAAAGATCCGTGCTCACTGACTTGCTGTTGCACCCTTGGGAAATAACCAGCTGTTTAAACGGATTAAGTGAAATGTTGTAAGCTATGAATCCTCAGTCATCTCCTCAGCGAGGAATTCGCAACTCATTAGTATTAGCACTAGTCTGATGGAAAAATACGTTTTTTGGCCACACTAAAGACACCTGCTCCACAGTCTACGTACTACATCAACCATCACGACCTCCCTGCATTCTTACCAGAGAAAGTTACCTCAGTGGCAAAGACTCCTTTTAAATACCCCCTCAAACCCCAAACTCCACTGCCACATGGACATGGTGGCTGGGGTTGAACCAACTCTTTTAGCAATTTGTATCTCCACTAAAAAGGCAGCAGGACATGCCTCCTATGTATACAAAGCCACAGAGTTTAGCCCCGAGGCTTTTTGTCCCTGGACTAACTTAATCATGCTCAGGTTTCACTTTCACCCATCCAGGCAGAATTCACTTCCTCCCATGCCCATGCCATCATTTCCCTAAACGAGCAAAAAGCTTCGTCCATCCACCCCAAAAGATGACAGAAGCTTGACAACAACTGCAGTGGACTGGAATTAGGAACACAGGAAAAAGGTGAAAGATTTAAGTGTTCAGAGTGGAAAAAAACTGCTTGGAGGGGAAGCAGGGTTGAGAGATACCCACTAGATGCCCACTGAATTCCCATAAGCTGTCCTGAATGAGAGGCTGGCATGTCTCATGGGCTCTACATAGCTGTCCTCACTCTAATTACCTCACATATTTGTTTGAGTCAAGAAGGACTCTGCTTGTGTTTTGATTACAGTGAACCTGCTGATGTTAATTCCGCACAGATGACACAACTCCGGTTGGTCCAGAGAAGAAATGTTTAAACCCTTAAAACAAGCTGGCCCCAGAAGACCATGCCACATACAGTGCAACAAGCCAAACACTGGGGTTTTAACACAATGCGGTCACGGCTTGGTGTGAGGACACAGTCTGATGTTCCTACACATAATCATGTTTCTCCGCAAGCCCACGGCAAAGTAGCAGTTGAAAGAGTAGACAACCCAACCCCCAACCCTGCCAGTAGGTAGACCTGATTGGACCCCCCTGGAGGAGGGGTTAAGCTGGCTAGGCACGAGTGCGTGTGGAGTCAGACAGAGATGAGAGCAGATACGAGGCCAGAGCAATTTATGGGTCTAAACGTTTCAGAAAACTCATTTCCTCACAAGTTTCCTGCGGTAGGAAATAAAGCAGACCAAACAAGACAAATGAAGAAATTAGCAAAAAATAAATGAAAAAATAAAAAAAATTAACAAAGCAACATGAGCAATATAGACCAGATGGGGAGAACGTGCGACGCACCATTTAAACAAAGTGACAACAGAAAAATGCTCAAAGCGTTAAGAGAATGTCAAGCGCTCGGCCTAAACACTCTCCGCCTTTCTGTGAGACAGTCGTCAGGTCTTATTGCTTTCTTCCTGTCCTATCGATTCCTCACTTTTCCGTTTGGGTAAGAAGGTATGGGTCAGCGGTGGGGGGTGGGGGTAAAAAGTCGCTAATCTGCGCAAGGGTAGTCACTGGATAAACACTAATTTCATGGCCTGTTGGGTTCAGGCTGTGTCTGTCCTAATCGGTCTGAAAAAAAAGTGACATCTTCCATCACCCGTGCCCAGTCCAGCCTACACCCTCTCTGCCTCGAGTCCACGACCCCCCCGATCCAGCTTCGCTCTTTTATTTCCGCCTGGCCTAAAATGATGATAAATGGTGCAAGCTCCATTCAATTACGGCCAATGTGCGACGAAGCAGGGACAATGCAAACTGGCCAAGTGTGCCGCATTCTTCGTAACAATTTAGCCTAATTAGCATCAACTCCCGCCCCATCCATCATACTGCTTAAGAAATATAAACAAACTGTCAGCTCTAGGGTAACAAACAGATCACCCAGCTACTTAACACAAATTATTCTTACATGAAACGCTCCTTCTCAGGCAACGATCCCCTCCAGGGCATCTGGGTCTGGGGGGTGGGGGGCTGAAAGCTATTAAAATCGAAGACATGTGTTCCAGTCAAGTTCAACTCCCCAGACTGCTGTGGCTGCTGTGGTGACAGTTTCCCGTCGACGGGAAACGGCAAGCGACGCATGCAGGCTGCCGGGGAGGGTTAAGCGAGTGAGTGGCATGCAGGCAAGGGAGTTGGCCAGAGGGACTCGGGACTGGGAGAGCAGGGAACTGAAAACGCTAACTGGCGACTGTCACTTAGTTACAGATAGTGAGGGCTCCCATTGCACATGGGCTGGAATATACTCTTCTAACCCTGCAAAGGAAGCTGAGCCTGTAGTGAGGTGTATCTAAACAGTCATTCATAGATCTTTCAAACATTCAAGGACATTTAGCGGGCTGCTTTGAAGTCCCGATTGCAGAAGAAATGACTGGCCCATGTAAATGCATCTGGTGTAACTGGACTGACTCCCTAAATCCAGATAATTAATAGCCGTTCCAAAAATTCAGGAAGAAAAATAGTCATCTAAGAAGCAAGGCCCTGTTTAATGAAGTTTAAGAAATTTTATTTCATTCTGCATTCAAATGGTGTAGGGCAGGCATCCCAAGGGACACTCAAAGAGAACAATACATTTAAAAACACCTGGTTAAGCAGCAAAATCAAACGTGTGTGAGTGAAATCAATTTCAATCACATGCAGTTAACACGGGCCTGATTTCTAAACAGAAAAGGCCTACTGGTTGATAATGAATTTGAAGAAAGTTCAAATTACGTGAACCCTCAACTGGTCAAAACGAAATGCTTCCCAGTGAGGTGTAGAAATTTCAAGTAACACCTGAGAGGCTCCTAAACTTACCTCACAACGGGTCCACCTCTTCCTGCACCCTAGACCCGCAGCTGTTGGGCCACGGTTCATTTGACCATTTTCCGTTTCCTTTTTGATGTTATGCAGCGTGTGAAATTCCCTGCTAATTAACTAGGATGTTTGGCAGGGAGGGCTGTTGTTTTTAGGGGGCAATGGCAAACCTCACCCGTCGGGGCCAGAGGAGAACTGCACAAACTCACAGCGACAAATAAAACCAAAGCTGAACCAAAACTAAGCTAAACAAACGACGATGCTAAGTTTACTTTCCGGCTATGTTTTTATTCCACATTAAACACGCCACAGGCAGAAAAAAAGGTCTCAACAGCAAAGCGCCCGTTTCACAGAGTCCATAGAAAGAAAAGACAAGAAGAAGAAAAAAAAGTAGGCTTCCAGTTGAAGTGACAGAGGAAAGTTTTTAATCAAGCTAATTCTCTCTCCGCTCCAGCATGATGTCATGGTCTGTTAGCCTATTAACCATTCCTGGTCTAATTCCAAAACTAATTCCCATTCTGTCATAAATGCAAATATGAGCCTTCGTCCTCAAAATGAGTTGGAATAATGAAAAGGGGAAAAATTAGTTGGCACCTTGGCAGCACTAACAAGGTAATATTTGCCATTTATTCAACTTGTTATTCAAATAGTGATTACTGCTTCATTTGTCCTGATGTTGGATTCACCCCATGTGCAGAACACATTTAATTCCTTATTCAGGCAAATAAAAAAAAACTAATTCGAAAAGATCTAATCTCTGATAGCCATCATCATAAAATTGCTACATTGGCAGGTTTATTTCGTTATTTAAGAACACCCGGGTAGGAAAGAGGGGAGTGAGGAAAGGAGCAGCCAGAGCAGCCAGAGCAGCCAGAGCAGCCAGGTGGTTCGACTATCTGCCAGG
Source organism: Hiodon tergisus (assembly GCA_025775045.1). NCBI lineage: Eukaryota > Metazoa > Chordata > Actinopteri > Hiodontiformes > Hiodontidae > Hiodon > Hiodon tergisus. Next base: position 4,383,663 of record JAOVYW010000022.1, read on the forward strand.
ACCACTCCGACTCTCTTAG
>JAOVYW010000022.1:4383781-4396565 GCA_025775045.1 Hiodon tergisus
GAGCAGCCAGAGCAGCCAGAGCAGCCAGAGCAGCCAGGTGGTTCGACTATCTGCCAGGACCACTCCGACTCTCTTAGTACAAGTAGGCCCAAAGCAGATCTCCATGTCTCACTTCTCGGAGTGTGCATTCAAGACTAAAGGATATTAGGACAAATCATTTCAGTGGAAAAACCGTAATGCAGGCCGTAAAGGCGTTGCACTATTCTTAAAACAAGGGATTTGAATGCTGACAGCATAACACTAAAAGGAACTGGGTATCAGCATGAAGGAGTTGCTGATCAGTTTGGAAAGGGCTACAAACTATTTTAAGGATTTCAGGCTCTCCCAAATCCACTTTAAAGAAGCTGGAGAAACCTACACCGTTGTTACTTTTCCCATGAGTGGTTGTCCAATGAAAATCACTTCAATATAATAAGGTATACAATAATCCAGGAGATCACAAAGAATCCTAGGGTACAATTTAAAGCTCTGCAGGCCTCTCTTGCATTGGCTAATGTCATTGTTCTTGAGTCTACCATCAGGAAAACACTGAACATGGGAGGATGGCAAAGAGGAAAACACTGCTTTCCAACAACATTGTCACCCTTCTCAAGTTTGCCAAAGAGCACCTGGATCATCCAGAAGGCTATTCTGTCTGTTCTGTGGACAGATGAGTCAAAGGTGGAACTTTTTTGTTTAAACGAGAAACGTTATGTTTAGTGAAGATCAAACACTGCATTTAGACTCATCCCAACTATGAAGTAGGGTGGTGGGAGTATCATGGCTGCCATCATTGACAGAACCATGAATTCTGGATTAAACCAGAAAGTTCTAAAGGAGAATGTCAGGGCATCCATCTATAAACTGAAGCTTAACAGATGGTGAGTCATGCAGCAAGATAAAGATCTTAAACACACAAGTACATCTATACCAGAATGGCTGAAACAGAATCAATTTTGCTTTTTGGAAAGACTGATTTGGAAAGACAGTCCAGACCTTAACCCAATTGAGATGTTGGAGCAGGACTTAAGCAAGTACTCCATGAAAGCCCACAAAGATCACTCCATTCTGTAAGGTCTGGTAACAGTAACTTCTGCTAGTGGTGCCACCAGTTACTAAATCTGAAGGTTCAGATACTTTTTCCCCAACAAGGATGGGGAATGCTAGATCATTTTGCTGAAGTAAATCAAAAAGCATATTTGTTCAACCAGGTTCTCTGTTATTAGGACTAAGAGGCTCTGATCACAATTTAGGTTACATTATTACAGAGAGGTTTGCAAACTTTCGCTCACATTGGTTGTCAGAAGTAACTCGTTACAGAGGTAACTTCTTTATTAGTATTAAGATAAGAAAATGACAAGCACACAAACTTCGAACAAGCCATAGTCCAGCCCTCAGAGACAAATTTTACCACGCATCCTCTCACAATTCCACAATAATTCTAATTCTGATAGTGAGTGATGGGAGGTGAGGGAGCAAGAGTGAGGGGGGGAGGAGGAGTCAGAGTTGTGGAAATTGCTTATACTTGTGGGGCTGTAGTTCAGGTGCTGCTCATCTGGCAAAACTTTCAGGGGCAGCCTTCCAATAAAGAAAACAAACGCTGATCTGCTTCCACACAAACAGCCTTCCAAAGCCTGACCGGCGGAGCCTGAGGACCAGGATGTTTGGGTTAGAAAATGACTCTGCCGCTCTCTCCACTGGCTTGGTAATTGGCCTAGGGTAATTACTCTATCCCTTTTCACTTGTGCAGAAAACCAACAGCTACCTTATTAAAGTCTTAGAGTGGAAGAGTAATAATAATAATAAATATACAATAATAATCTTGGTCGTAAGCCGTTATTTCACTTAAGGCTCAAGGTTGATTTCACGCCTATGTGTTTGCTTTGGTTATACCCGCTCGTGCCCACATGGTTTCTGGCAAATTAACCCGACCCCCCCTGCAAAAAAATCTGACATGCAGTGATTTATTGACATTCAGTAATCGCGAGTGATATTAATGATATTTTAAACACATCACGTTTTCATTTCATCTGTGTGTGCGAATCCATGCACATTTACTCAGGCAATTGGAATAAACTGAGGTTAAAAAACAAAACAAAAACGAAGCTCCACTACACACTGCAGATGAATCAGTTACTATGACAAATACATGGTGTACTTTCACACAGGTCAAAATGATGTCAACAGCTCTGCTACTGCTATAATCATTCTTTATGATTCAGCTCAACAGTTAATCCATCCCTGTTGAACACATTCTGGACATACAGGGAGGACTCTTAACATTTGATTCCAAGTTGGCTATGTGGAAAGCTTTCCACACTGTTTTGGACTTGAACTGCAGGCCAGAGAGCCATGATGTCAAGCAGCTATTTAATCTTTTCCTTTGTTGAAGACCTGGAGGGAAGGCAGCACAATGGAGAACAAAAGCCCTACATGCAAATACTGTAGAACATTTGTTTGGCTCAATGAAAGCCAAAACCAAGATTAACATAAGTGGTGTAATACATACACCAGGTCCTGACAGGCAAAGAACCGCAGTGGCACTTGGATTCATGGCATTACAGCACCGTGTCACAGCTATGTGCTATTACAATACTGTTAATGCTGAAACCGTACCATTTCCCTTCTATATGTGTGGCGCTGACAAAAACACTAATATAAGTTATGTATAACGCTCCTAACAAATAATCAGGCCTAGTGGGAAAGAATGTGACCTCCGAGTCTTTTAACATATTCCACCATCTGAACGGCACGGACTGGAGCTGGTGAGAAGGGATACGAAGGGTTGGACCAAAGAATGAGTGACAAAAGAGGTGCAGCCACAATTTTTCTTAGGGATCCGTTATTCATCGGTTATTCACGGTTCCCTGGAGCTCGCCATTTATGGTATAAAATTTTAATACAGCAGGCTCACCAGCAGAGATCTAAGATGGAAACATAGAACGCACCAACAACGCAATAATCTTTAAAAGCTACAAAAAGAGATCTTCCCTTTTTAAGATGTTTGTGCCAACTGGGCAGTCAACACTGAACTGTGACCATCTCCACACAAGCAAGCATATGGGGAAACAGAACCATTTTGTGAGCGTGTTTATACCATTTACAAACCGTAATTTAGTAACTGAACTGAAGTGCACACATGCGTTCCAAGACTGAAACCAAAAAACGCATGACATGCAAAGAAAATCACTAGAGGCTAAAACTGGCATTCCTGTTTAGAGTGGAGTTGACTGCTCTCCATCATTGTTTTGGGCTGTTCTTGAAATGTTATGGTCACATAAAACCCACATTTTGTTTACACTTTTTACCCACAATCTCTACTTTCATTTTACATAGTGACACAATTTGGGTGTTTTAAATCTATTATACCATTATTTATTTCGAATTCTAATTTGTGTAAGCAATACTAATGTACCTATGCAATTAATTACACAATATAATAAAAATGATTGCAATTAAAGGATTACATAAAATGAGTTTGAACTTAGATGAAACCAAAGATACATTTAGAAAACCCAGCACACAACCATACTGGTACAAGAAAACTGTTCTAGTTTTGGTTAATTAGTTTGGTTATAAAAACCTCCCGCGGCTGCTTACCTTTCCACGTGGGCCCAGGAGACCCCCCCCCCCCCCCGAGTCACGAATCTCATTACTGGACCCCACTGCCCCGATGCAGACAAACTAACACTCCAGGCCCAGAGTCCACACAGCCCTCCCTCCAAACCAACTTCAACAAGCAGGAAGTCTGTCCCACCCTGTGTGATCTGATGTAGGAGCGCAGATGTTGAGCAGCTTGAGCCCTGGTGGGTTGTCGCTTAAATCATATAAGGGCAAACCATTTCTGATTTAGACTGGTTGTACAGATTCCATCTGAGTCCTTATTTTTGATTGGTTTTAGCTCATGGTCTTGGTCTCGTACATGCTATGTCTAACAGAAGTGTATGATTGGTTCCTTCAGCTAGGGACTTCGGTCTTTAGCTCAACAAGCTAATTGTTTCTCTTGTCTGAGGTTGTGCCTCAAGTTCATCAGTGAAAGGACACAAATTTGAGGCCCAGTTGGAGGTCCTGTCTGCCAAAAGCACGTTGATGACATATGTATTAACAATATTTACACCTACACCTCATATGCCAGTTGCTTTCTAGATTTAGCATTTACGCCAGTGTGGTAACCCTGCAATAGAAACAGCCTTACAGAACAAACAAGGAAAGCTCTAGATATGACCGGTCTACACCGGGCTTACCTCTAACTGATCTGTCACGTCTGCCACCAGATTAGCATGCAATTGTTCCCAAAGCATTGTGCCTCACTAACGCAGAAGTCTTTGTGCCTAAAAACAGACACTTGTTTAAGAAATAAATGACTCAACTTCACTGGAAACAGAGGTTTTACTGAGAGTGACAGGCGAACAATATGATTGAGACGCGGCAGGCTATCAGATTGGCTGCAGTTTCAGTTCCCTGATGTTGTTCTCTGCTCCTAATGGGAGAGATGGATGGAGGAGGCAGTATGAGTCACTGAAACATCCCCACAGCAAAGGTTACCGGAACTACTTTTCTAGCCACCAAACCAGTTATGGAGGAAACATACTAATTCCATGGAAACGAACTGAAAACAATTTAAATGAATTAATAATTCTAAAAATAAATACACACAATTTTTAGACCCCGAAACCAAGCAAGACCAGTTTATTTAAAGGATGGATTAAACCAACCCAGGGCTGTAGAATTGACGTACTGGTTCTGTGATTTATTTTAGACAGAAATGTGGAGAGAGTCACTTGTTAACCAGCCCAGACGCCAACATCTGCAGAGGATAACTCCTGTCCACAGAGGTCCAACTCAAAACCAGCCCTTCTCTTTTTCATGAAGTAGTGACCTGTAAATCACTTTTACTTCTGTGGTTAAACTTTTTTTTTAAACTTTTTGGTTGAATTACTGTACGACATCATTACCTTTGGTTTGCGTTGTTCATCATAGGGTGGATAATGCCAAAAAATAAAACTAACTAAATAAAAAGCAATGGATTTTATGTGGTCTAAAAAAGGAATACAAAATGCGTAACGTGATCATAGTTCTCTTCTGCCTCCTAGTCAATATCAGGAGGAACTGCACCCTGGTTCCACTACACCCACACACAAACCTACAATCCAACTAGAATACTTTGGAGCAGAATATCATGCGTAGGAAGTCCTTCAAAAATATCAAAATTTCTTCAACTCGTGAATTATAGCAGAAGAAGAAATGACATATAGTACTGTGCAAAAGGCCGCCTAGCCTTTTCTTTTACACGTTTATCTTCTACGTTAGTGTGTCAGTAGAAAAGAGCAATTTTTAGATTTACAAACATAAATTTTCCAAAAGAACAAGGAGTTCAGCAACAGTATGACCTCCACAGAGCCCTGACCTCAACATCATCAAGGCTGTCTAGGATTACCTAAGCAAGCAATACAGCCAAAGTCTGTAGAATAACTATGGAAAGTTCTCAGAGAATTTTGTTCTCCCACACCAAATTTTGATTAAATTTTTTGTTTTCTTTTTGGTGTTTTTTACCATTTACTACCCTTTATAGTATTTATTTTGGAAAGCATCTTCGCTTTACAAAATTTGTTTTACATGTGCCTTTGTCTTTTGCAAAGAGCTGTATAAAAATACTATACTGATATATGACCGTATTTTATCAAAAAAATCAACGGTTGTGAAATATTTTCTTTGATTCCATTTTACAACACAACGACGTTAAAAATCAAGAGTGCGCAAAAACTAAAAATATAAAAACGTCTTGGAAAAACAAAATTAGGCGTTGACAACCAATTTTAAAAGGTTAATGTTCTCCAAAATATTCAGAACATTCATTTTAATTTACCCATTCCTGATCAAGACTGCCCCTAAAGTTAGACAAAAACCAAAATAATCTTTTAATTAATCAATTATTCCATTTACCCCAAAAGTCAGAGGGCCCAATAGGTCCAGGTTTGTGTCCACCCAATAACGTACAGCTATCAAGCAGGATGTGCAGCAGGCTGAGGCCCCTGTGAGTCAGTGTCACGCCCGCAGGAACGTTCCACCACGGTCCTGTAAGGACGGGATCAAAATCTAGGTTGCCGGGACCCTAGTCTTTTCCATGAACCAACATGATTTGTAAATCGCCAACCCATTCTAAATTTGCTCCGATTTCAAGGAATGTCACCCACCACTCTTTTTCTTTTTTAATTCTTGATGGCATTTACTGCTGGTTGCCCCTTTTGAAGGGATAATAAAACTGTAAACAATTACAAAACAAGACCCCCTTCTAGATTTGTTTCTCATTATCAAATTTGCTTATTTCTTTGCCAGATCCTTCTCAAAAAATGTCATCTTCTCCCAGATCAGAAATAGTCAAAGGGTCTATAAATTCAATCCCTCTAATAGGCCCCATCTCAAACTGCACTCACAATGACGATGCTGAAGATTTTCCCCCCCATAAAGGCAAAATTGGCTCTCATGCAAGACAAATCACATTATGATTACCGAACGGGACTAATGCGGTGCATCTTGATACAGTTAAAGAGGGGAGCGCTCGTTTCCCAGAAGGCTGTGGTTGGCTTGAAGGAAGAGACAGAATTACACTCACTGGCAGAGCGTACTGTAAAAACCTTTGTTCTTTGTGTTCTCAACTCATCCTGTAAAACGGACTTTGCTGTATAATTTGAGTTGTTTTATGATTGATTTTTTCACAGTGCTTATTATATTTATTTATATTTTCTGCACTCAGTCATGGCAAATGTTTTGTGCACTTTTGCTCATGTCGTATCTGCACAGGCGAGAAGGAAAAGCCCTGTAAGGGTTCAGTGTACGTCAAGTGACCCGACTCCTCTATGCCATATCAGAGACAGCACTTGTCACGAGTCAAGTCTTCTCCAAGACTTTGAATTAGAACGAGCATTCAAATACCTACATGGTGTGTATAGACCTGCATATCTAAAATGCCGCCTGTGTAATTAAAATGGGGCGCCCGAGCATGCACACGACGGTGTATGCAACATCTCACAACAGTATTTTCTGACAAGGTCATACTGATTTTGCACTGACTATTTAGACTAAGTGCTCAATTAAGCATGGCTTGTTCAGCTGATTTCCGCCCCAGTTATTTTATTACTGCCATGTGCTGCCGCACGCTTTCCCTTTTTTTCCATGGAAACGCCCGCAAGGGTCTCTGGGACTCAACTTAGACCTACCCCACCCACCCACCCACGTCATCTCAATGATGGTTCTGGCCATTCCAACCCACATGGTCCTGCCCACGAGTAATGCCCGGATTATATGTGAACAGAAACAGGGGCCTGGCGGGTTGACGCACACGTAGGGCAGATCAGGAGTCACATATTCTCGCTCAGTAGGACTCGGTTCTGCATCTCAAATGTTCCCTGTGAAGATGAGCGATGGATTCTCAGGAGAGGTGTCTTTACGCTTGGCGCTGCGAGCAAGAAGAACCCCACCAGGCACAGCTGATATCGGCTGGGAACGCTTCCGCTTCTGCCAGGCACAAAGGGAACCTCCCGGCCTCTGTGCCTCAGGGCTCAACGGCACAATTATTCGCAGGTGGAAATTGCCCTGTGTGAGCGTGTATTCAAATGAGTGGCATTTTTGTTCAGTAGGAGAGGAAAAATTATTGGTTGACACAACCCATAACCCATGATTGCCTCGTTCTTATATACAACGTGACGAGAAACCATATTCAATTTAAGATAGTTTATGAATATAAATTCATAGTTTTTTCTGCATTCAAAAAACTAAAAAGTCTCAAAATATCTACATGCTAATGCGTGGTTCAATTTGCACATCAGCCAAGCTAGCTAGCTATAACCGATTTGCATTCACACAATTTTATTTTTTTGATTGTTTTTCGCTGAAAAACATTCAAAGCCTTTTTCAAAGACGTGCTTGATGGTGAGAACAGCGCGATTCTGGGTCTGAATCTTCGGTCAAACTTGGCGATTCCAGACGAGTCTACAAGGATGAAGTTGGCTTTTTATTTGTTTCCAGATTCTTATTTTATTTGCGCTAGCTCCTCATTTGGTCAGGAAGCCGACAGTAGATGCATGTTGGCGACCATCTAAGAGAAGCCCTGCCAGTTTAACTTACGTCAGCCTGGTCCGTGCACTGCCACTCGTGCACTGCCACTCGTGCACTGCCACTCGTGCACTGCCACTCGTGCACTGCCACTCGTGCACTGCCACTCGTGCTCTCCTGGTCAAAAATGGTAAATGACATGCACTGGATTCAAAACTCCATCTCATATGACTCAGTCTGTTCTCTGGCGAGTGCCTTTACCCACTGAGCCACTCGGGAGGCATTAACTTTTATTTATAAAGCAGTTTATGTTTAAGAGATGGTGTGGTCACAAATACAATTTAAAAAGATAACCAACTGTGCCAATAAGCTTTTAAAATTAGGTGCACGTGTGACGTCTTCCGGACGTGTGAGGACGTGTGAGGTCCTCCCACACTTAGAGGATGGGACCTAGCCCGCACTGTTCATTAGCATACGCACTCGGCTGTCATTTTGGCCATCATCCTGCCTGCGACCCACGCCACGCGTAGCAGGCACACGCGACACACGGGCTAAAAGCATCACAAAAGGACACCTGCACCTTTACCAACGGATATTGCAGCGATGTTCTTCGGTGTCTTTTGTACGCCAATTCCCACCCCGCTTCCAACGCTGCAGTCGGCTCGTCTTAATAACATTCCCCATGAACATGAGAAACTGGGATAGACCGGGGATCAGCCTGGAATGTCGAACAATCATAATTACCCCTTTATTCTGCTCCTACCATAACAGGGTAATTATCATTACTGCTTACAGCAACCAAACAGGCATGATAGATGGACAGTAAGAGTGTGTTTGTTTACATATAAACGTGGAGTGTTCCTTGCCAAACTCATTAGTAATGAAAAGGGAATAATATACCTCTCACGCCATCTCCCCTTTCCATCAGTGGACAACACTCACAAATGATGTAATGAAGGTAATTTTGGCAGGATTCTCAGCAGCCCTTTAACTGGGAAGTGACCCAGTCCTGGAACAAGAAGCTCTCCTGCCAACTTCATCCAAATCCACTGCCTGTACCCTCACTTACCAAAGTGATCCCAAAGGCAGTCTCCCTGGGAACCTAGGCCTAATTTAGGAACAAATATGTTTTGTTGTTTTTCCGTCTTTATCAGCTGGATAACTTGCATTCAGAACAGTATCAATCTGAAGTTAACACAAGTCTTGCATAGCCTGTTGGGGACTGTTGGGAAAATAACTCGCACGGCATTCCTCAACCAACAAGCAAAATGAGTATCTGTATGATTATCAGGTAATCGCCGGAAAATGCTTCAAGGATCTGATGCAGTAAGTGTGATGTAGACTAGAGGCCGGTTTATAAGGTACATTCATCTAGCACCAGTGTCAGACTCCCCTTTTCTCACAGACTGAATTATTTGGGCCTTGGATTCTACCAAGTGTCGAAAATGTTCCACTGGGATGCTGGTCCATGCTGACATCAAGCAGTTGCTGCATACTGGACAGTGATGCAATCATGCCACAAACAGCCCATTCTAACTCATCCAATACATTGGGTTGAGGTGTGGGGACTGTGCAGGCCGCTCAGGTAAACTGAACTCACAGTCATGTTCCTCAAACCATTCTGAGACAATACGTGCTCTGTGACATTATCCTGCTGGAAGTATCCATGTGACAAAGGGTAAACTTTCACCATTAGGGGGTTAACCTAGTCAGCAACAATGTTCAGATATGCTGTGTCGTCCAAACGGTGTGTGCCAAGATAGCACTCCCCATACCATCACACCACAACCACAAAGGGTGGAACATACATTTTAATTTTGGCCAATTTCTTTCTCTTTTTAAAATATCTAATATTTTTACCTTTTTAAATTATTACCTAATTATGTCATTACAGTAATGTCCAACTTGTTTATGCAAAGTGATATGCAATGTTACTACAAAATGTTTTTATTTTAAAGAACAAAATGAAATTAAAGACCATATGAACAATATACATTTTAATGATATTACTGGTCTGTTTGTTCTATATTTATACTAAGTTATACTGTAGCAAACTAAATATTTATTTCATAGTTTATAATTACATAAAAAATAATTATCTTATTTTAATTAATTGATGGAATAAAACCCTCCATTTCTGCATGCTAAGTTCAGCTAAAACATTATATTATAAAACATTATGTAGACAGCATACGTTAGCAGCAAAAAAAAAAAAAAAAAAAACGATACAAGAAAGGTTTATTTGCATTAGATTGCAATAGTTTGCCTATTCAGGACAGGACAAATACAGCTTATGTGCAAATAAACCCAACATTTCCTGTTAATTCCCAAGGAAATTTCCCCATTGGAAAAGACTTGAATTCCTTGAATTCATTTTATGACAATAAGATAATTATGTGGCTTTATATTTAGTCCCATATTATTCTGCAAGAACATAGTAATTTATCTATTTTACTTTTGACCTAACAGTGCTACTATGGAGTATTATGAATATGGAATACTGATATCTGTCAAAAATACATAGGGATACAGAATTAGTTTTCACTGATGTGAAACCGTGATGCGCATCGCACAGCACATGACGAGACGCATCTCTGCACCATGCCCGAGAGACAGCGTCTGGCCAATTGGGAGCGAACTAAACCAAGACTGGTGCAGACTTCCAAAACCAACATTACTTCAAACATGAGGTCATCTAAACATCTGTCTACAACATGTCCGCCGGGAGTTCAATCAAAGCTCCCTTAACGTGTACAATTGTTTCTGGAAATAAATATTAGCGCTAATTCGAGTCTGATTGTGGTAGCCGATCGGGGGTCTGAAAGGAAACGCTTATTTATAGCGGCCATCACCGTCGGTGAATTATCCTTATACAATTCCCAATTTTCGTTGCTTTATTTATTTTATTTTCTTTCTTTTTTCTCCTTCTTTATTTAAGTTTGGAGTGTTTATTTATTCCATAGAAGCTAATGCTAAATTCACATTTTAAAATAAATTAGGTGGCTTTGACATTCTGCCTTACAAAGAGCGGTGCATTTAATCATTGGCATGTGTAGCATATTACTTCACTGTGGATAAACCCACCGTAGACGTAGACAGTACCTAGAATACTACAAATGGCTTAACAAGAGGAGTCCTAAACAATACACATATATTCATAACCAACTTACATAACTAATGGATCACAATGCTTATTAATAGGGTTTGTTTTAAGTTTTGTTTGACCGTAGTTCTCACACAATAAACTAATAAAAAATGTATCATGGAACACAATGGCTGCGTTTCACTGAACGGTGCATTTGTTCTTTTGAAGTATTTCAAGGTTTTTTAAAAGTGAAACCGACATAGCAATATGTTATGACCGGCTTTGAAACACAAAAAAACAAACAAACTTCTGAATCATTAAAAAAATAATATACCATTTGCAATAATTAAACAACTTATATCCGTAAAGATTTCTGGCAACATAGCGTGCCTAAATTTTCTTTAGCAATTGCTTAGCACACAGGTGTACAAATTTGGATCAGAGTGGAGGTGGGGGCTCAAATAAAAGTCCAGACTACATGCAGCCCTTCTCAGGTCACTGGTCTACAGCTCGAACCAAACCTTTTATTAATGAAAAGAGAACAAATCTTAGCGCAAAGACAGTGAGGTTTCTTGAGTTTGTCAGCACCCACTGCACTTCATCGCAGTGTAACCTTGACTGGGCCAACATTCACAGCTTTCCCAATTAGAAACACCTTGATTTAAAACACACTGCGATATTTAGTAGTACATCAATATACTTTTCACGTTACATTACTATTAGTAAATGACTATCCCCAGCTTAAATGTCAAAAATAAGTCACAAATATAAAATGTTTTTAATTATTAGAACATATGTCCCTTCCAGTTTTTGAGAACATTAAGTTACTAAATGTTCTGAAATGCATGTGTTAGACATATCCATAAATGACAACGGCTTTTTTAGCTAATGATATACACTCTAATGTTCAAATTTGGTTAAACATTTTCTTCCCTTTTTCAGTCAACATGTTTTTAAGCAAGGGGATACTTATAAAAGAACATTGCTTCCCCCTTGTGTACACAAGTTGAATTACGTTTTATGATCGTGACCGTATGGATCTTTTGAGTTCCTAAAAATGCGTTTATAAACCCAAACCTAAAAAGTAACTGTAACGTCTAGGGCTTGTTCCATGTAATTAATATTAAAGTAAAATGTTTAATTTTTAAAAGTCTTTATATCATTTATGTCCCATCTTAATTTATGGTGTGCTAAAAATACATTTATAAGATTTCTTGTAAACACTGACCTTTGAGGAAAGAAAAAGAAAAACACAAGCTGCTGTTGAAACAGTCCCCAAAAGCACAAATACAAAACACATCAGTGAAACCAGGTACACTGGGATGAAGGCCAACTTCCACTAACATGCACTCAAGGGCATAGTTCATGTTGTTGTGTTCCATAGAGATTTGTAACAGCACTACCTTTAGTTTCGAAGTTCCTAATAAATGCAACAAACATAATAAATAATATCAATACTAACACAGCTACTACTATAGGACATCAATTAGTCCTTCTTAGGCATTATACATACAGCCTTTGTCATAACCCAATTAAACTAGAAGTTCTTAAATTTGAGTGGTAACTGAAATGTTCTGAGGGCCCGACATTTTCAGCCATCATAGCTCATGCTTTGCCAGTAGCACAAGTGGTCATGGAGATGGCACTAGGGATGGGTTAACCATGCCC
>JAOVYW010000022.1:4401533-4415638 GCA_025775045.1 Hiodon tergisus
TTTGGACTTTTGGTGACTCGGTTTTCTCATTGGTGTATGTTAGGATCATCCAGGGCAAAGGCCATGCATATGTTCCCACATCAGGACCAGACTAGGTATGTCCTGGACTTCATAATAAAGTGCTCAGAAAAATCACAGATGCGAGACCTATTGATGTCATACAAACAACACATCACAATCCCTCTTGTTTGGAACACCCTTCAGCATTTATTGCTGTGTCAAGTAAGGTCTGTAAATACATTGCGGTGCTACGTAAACCAAACTCCAGACCCTGGATTGAATTGAATAATTCTTGATAAAAATAAAAACACAGACAGAACAACTAGGAAAATAAAATAAATAAAAGTGAATCTTGATCCAGAAAACATTCAAGTCTAATTGCATTCAGGCTCACGGTGTGTTCCTCCTCCAATGTCAGAGGATGGCCGCTCTGATCTCTAAGGCCATGAGGCATCAGGATTGGCAGGGTTATAGCTCTTTATCGCATTATTTTAAATGTGTTCATTTTCTCCTAAAGATGTATAATGGGAACCATACAAGCCCATTAAAGGCTATGATTTTTAATGTACTTGCAACTCATCCAGAAAATGCACACATCTCTGCTAATGAAAAAAAAAAATCTAAACATAAGCAGGCAACTCAAAAAATAACTTTAAACAAATCAAACACTACAAGATTTACAATCAACAAAAATTCTAATTCTAATTATACACTGAGGATTTGGCAAGACTTAAAGCAATTTCTGTACATCTTTGTACCACATAAAATTTTACTGCTAGCAAATAAACTACATGAGAAAAACATCTGTACGATCTTGCATGTTAATATGCTAAGAACTTGACATAACTAGATTTGGCATTGTACGTCCACAATGTACCTTTCATTCTTTCCTCACAAAGGTTTGAGTCAAAGCGTTTGATTTGTCTCAGATCAGAATATAGTAATTTCATATAATATTCAGGAAAATTACTGTAAGAAACAATAATTACAATAATACAAAAATCAAACAAAATCTTTGCTAAATAATATACAGCTCTGGGAACCATTGAATTTGCCCAAACCTATATGATAAACTGTTCCCAGTTGTCCAAGAGACTCCTAAAAATGCAGGATAGACCCCTTCTCTGTGGTATTGAGAATTCCTTTGTCAAAACCTTGAATCTTACTAACGGAACACATAGAGCATATTCATGAGAGTCCTAAGAGCAAAGCCATCTTAAACGTAGAAATTGTAACAAATACACAGTTCTTGAATCAGCTTTTGCTCTTGAAGCCCTGATCGGATGCCTGTACTGGGGAACTTCAAATGAGAGAACTCTCTTATGTCTACAAGCTAGGCTGTATTGAAACGGCATTTCAGACTTCCTTGAAGTATCGGATGTGCTGCCTGGCTACCAAAGCAGCTGCTACAGTGATTACGGGCATGACTGCCTGCCCCAGCATCGGCCAGAGGTGATCCTCTTTTATGGAATTTCTAATGCAACACCGACTCTATATAAGTGACCAGGTTGCAAATGGAAACTGTTTTCCTTCTTTCCGCATTCCTTTCCATTGAAGAACAAGAGGAACTTTGGCACAGAGAGGCAGCGGAGAGTCAAGGACAGGGGAGGAGAACCTTCCAGCTACCATCTCAGCTTACCTCTCTATTTAGTGGATATTTCCCAAAGTTAGAAAGTTTAGTCTTTATTTCTTGTTGACTTTTTTAGATATTTCAAAATTTCTCCAGTTTTAAGATACTCCTAAGTTAGTAAAAACGAGTGGCATACCACTTGTGTATCAAAGACATAAAACACATACAAACCCTATAGGTCGAGAAGACAGTTCCCTCGGGGTGTACCTAAAAGCTAGTTTTCTCTTCAGACTACTCAGTATAATTTACAACGTGTCTGAAACCAACATATCTTTATCTCAAAATGTCTTCCTTTTGTGATTTCTGATTTCAGATTCAACATCTGTGGTGCCCACAGTAATGCTGGGGTTTTGTGTCCAGGTTCTTCTGTACCCATAATACAGTGGTACTTGAGGGTTTCACAGCAATGTAGGACTCTTGGTGGTACGTGTCATGGAAGGGAAGTGTCTGCTGTCTATGTCCCACAATTTCCTGTCGCCCCGAGGACCAAGGGGGGAACAGAGGCCCATGGATTGAGGCCCACAGGACGGCAGGGTGGAAGTCCAGTAGTTAATGTAGCTAGCCATCAGCAGAGTCAGCTCAAGGATCTCCAGAAGGAAATGTGAAAAAAAGGAAGATTATTTTATCACAAAAATGTAATTGTGTTTCATTTGATTCAAGGGACTCACAAACCCTTACTTCAGGATGACCAGCCAAAATGAGAAAAACATAATAAAGGAACTCCTGTTAAATGATAAAAGAGTGAACTGTAGTATTATTATTCTTCCATATTAAAATTAATGTGAATCAAAGCAATGAACAGTACTGGACTGACCTGCTATTCACATTACTCTCAAATGGTGTAACAGAAATGCAGATTTTAACAATCCACCAGCCCTTTACTTTTTTACACCTCTCAGTATCCCTCCATCGTCACCTTGTAATATCACACCTTAAACTGCCTTAGATTACTAAATAAAAAACATCCCTCTCCAGATCAAACAGACATTTTAGTTGAAAGGCATTCGGGAACTATCATGATTCATCCGGAATAATATGATCATATTCACTTTTCTTATTAAATAGCATACATTCTCCAGAACGGTTTCAAAAGTCCCTATTCTGGTGACAACAGTTAATGCCTTGCCTACCTTGGGTTTTGCCATGGCAAAGACCAACTTGTCCACAGTTCTCTTCCCCATGCCATGATCTTTTGGTTGGCTCAGTACCAACAAGAAGTCATCACGGAAACCACCAAAAGTGATCACCGACTGGTAGGGGTATGTGAACAACAGGTGCTAAAGGTAAGAGGGAAACTTATATTAACTTTATTATTATTATTAATATTATTCTTTTTTTGGCAAGTCATTATGTTCAATTTCACTAAGTCTTTTTAAAGTCTTTTTTTAAAAGAAACTGTAAACTGTGATGGCATCTGACTTTTGGGACCTAAGTTTTTGTACCCATTTTGTTTTTAAGGACCAGTTGATGTCTTAAGTAGTGCGACATGAGATGTCTTGTTTTCTCCAGAATTCAAAAAGGATAGGAAAGAGCGGGCCAAACCGAAAATGACATGGAAAAGTGAGGGCAGTCAAAATTACAGAGCTGGAGTTGACATTGTTATTTCGGATCATTCTGGATAGAACATGTCCAATCAGAGGGTAGCTATTTTTTTTATTCCTGTGTTTGAAATATATGAATAAAAAAATCATTCCTGACCAGTATTTCTACACCCGGCTGTTTGCGTGGGCTGGCAAGGGCTTACTTGTAAAGAAAAATCATAAACCTAGTATTTTAATGCTCTATTAAAACAAAACAAAACAAAAAAATGTTAGGGCCCAAAAACTGCCAAAATAGAATAACAAACATTTCATATTTTTTGTGAATGCATTCAGAATCATTCCTGTCTTATTCCTGACTTTCTCATTCAAAAAAACTGATGAAGCAGACACCCTTACACCTGTTCACTCACCATGGTGTTGTAATCCATAACGTGCAGTCCATCCTCACTGACTGCCAGCCACAACTGGGCCTCCCCTATGTTTGAGGGTGGGACAGGCTGCTTGCAGAGACAAAGAAAGGAGAATTACTCAGTTTGGGACAACACGTAGCTTTCCCTGGGAACATTTGATTCTGCTTTTTATTTCTTTGATACATTTATTATTCAACTCATCCAATGAGTGTGACCAGTGTATGGGCTAAATGCAGAGGGCTTTGGACAGATAATTTCCCTCTCACCTTCGCAGTAAACAGCTTGGCCCCAAACAGGGGCCATTTGCGGGCGACGGTCAGGTAGATCCGCACACACTCAGCTGCAGTGCACCCATGTAGGACTGCCCACTTGATGGCAAGACGCTCTGCAAGCTCTCTTAGCACACAGAGATGGGAAAACATCACTGGGAGGACGTGTACATGTTTCACTGTGTTTCTGCGTATATGTGGAGCAGTCCAATACCTGAGCTGGTCCATGCTACAGTCCTGCTTGTAGCGTTTGGGGTAGAACCGCTCCAGAATCTGCAGAAGTAGCGGTTGAACCTTAGGCTGAGAGGAACTGCAGGAGCTGGGAGAGGTGGGGCGGTCAAGGTCACCGTGTTCCACCTGGGAGGAGGTGTAGTCAACAGTAATTGGCGCACCTTCGAATGCAAATCACATACTCCTTATAACACTCTAAATACTGTCATAACAACATACCTGGGCCATAAGGGCAGCTACCTCCAGGGCCAGCTCCTTGTTGACGGGGAAGTGACCTTGCTGAACCTCATCATTCACTTGATATGCCAGTAGGAGGCGCTCTCGCTCAGTCTCACCTTTGGACTGGGCTCGGAAATACAGTCTAGACACATATATACATAAGTCAATATGGTCTTGTTGATAATATAAAAAAACCACGCATTCTCAGTTTTCTGTCTTCACGATTAAATAATACAAGGACAATTATTATGGAGAAAAGAGTCTGATAAATGCAGTCAAGTGTCAGTATAATGATAAAAGGACACATTCTGTCAAATGCACTAGGGAATGTGGAGACATTGTGTAAATATGATCCAAAACACCCACACATCAGTTTAGAATATGTGTAGATATTGTGTAAATATGTTTTACTAGTTTTCAGTGTTGTGCTGCCTCAGCCGAATCTCACATGGGAACACTGGTATCTAGAGACAGTACCTGCTCTTATAGGTCAGGCGAACGATGCGAGTTCCCTCATATTTTCCTGGGTGCAGCTCTTTCAGTGCCTGCTCCCACTTCGATATTACATCACAGATCTGGTCCCCAAGAAAAGAGGGCCTGTCAGCTGAGTGTTCAACAGCCTCAGTGCATGATGTTGCTGATAAACAGGCCCCACAGGTCTAAGTGCACCCTTTCCACCCCTCCACACACACCTTGACGCTTGGCTGCAGGCAGTGCTCCAAGTCCTTCCCTGAGGGGTCGTCGGTGAAGAGGGCAAACCCAGAGAGCTGTGGCTTTCTCATGCCGGCCTTCTGGTTCAGTGTGTTTAGGAACTCCTCCACCGTGGTGGACCCATCGAACCCAACCACCTGCGTCACAAAGAAAAGTTGACCCTGATCATTGTTGATCAAAAGTTGATAATTGTCTAACACAAACAACAGCTTTTACCACCAGAGCCGACTACCGGACTATAATGGGATTACAGGAGAGGATTAATTTCAGGTAGGACAGGAAGGAAAAGCCTAACACCGAGGGGTGGCTGCTCACATGAGGTACTCAGGGATGATGTAGGATAAAGAGTGGTAGTGAAGAAGGAGGGTGGTGGGAGAGACAGGGCAGACAGAGCTGCTGTTTGGGTTGCCTGCGCAGATCATCACAGGGTACCTGGTAGGTGTTGTTCATGAAGTGCACGGGAATGCTGAACGGCAGAGAGTGGTGGTAGGGGTTCCTCAGCAGGATGGACAAGATCTCCATGCGGGACGGCTTGGCCTCCCGCTCGCCGTTCCGCAGCGTCCGCTCTACAGATCGCTGACAGTACACCGCGTACTTCCCCACCTCGCTCCTGAGCAGGGCGCAGTCATATTGTTTCCCACAAGTGATACATCTTTAGACATTATAAGAGATGCAGCTCTGTCCACATGCAGCTCTAACATAAAAATGACTAGAACAGTTCAAACATGGTTGTCTGCTGATCTCCAGCCAATAAGATGATTGATCAAAAGCAATATGCAAAATGTTGGGGCTCTTGTTAATTAATTAACTGATTGTTTGGTGATAGCTTTATAGTACACTTAAAGAAACATTGGCGATAGTTATGGTGCAATAGCCTTATAATTATTTCTCCAAGAATAAATGTCTAGCTCAGGTTCCTAAGCAAAATATGGTATTACAGCCTATTGGAAATGGAAAAAATCCTACATAAATTGAAAGGGAAATTTCCACTGCCCTCTGCAGCAGGTGACACACACAGTAATTAGCTGTTAATTATTCGGAAGAGGCTTTTGGGCCAGAAGTTCTTCCATAGTGAAAATACATTAAGTGTTCTATAAATTGGTGGGCACCAAGTTAAAGAGTACATTAAGGTATCCCTGGACACTGATATAGGAATAGGGCTTTAAAAGAAAATCAAAAGCTGCGCTGTCTGGAAGAACAAAGTGAAAGTCAATGAAAGAGGAGATGGCCATTAGAGCCGCCAGTGCCCAATCCACAATGCCCAGAACTTGGCAACCGTTCTCCAGATCTTTGTTTTGCTGAGATGACTCCTACTTTTCCCAAGCATCTCTGGGGATAGGGTTAGCGTTTTTGTTATTCTGATTTTGTATAGCCTTTTTCAATTTTGCGTTTATAATTTCAACTTCAGTGTTTACTGGTAATTCATTTTCTTCTAATATATATATTTTTTAAAAACTTAAATTACTTCTTATACTTCTAATTAACAAGCCAATTCCTCAAACTTGTTGCGCTGTAGCCATATCCAGCCCAACAGAAACAGAGTAAATCAAGTTTAATCATACATTGAAATTCTAACAAGCACACAGCCCTTCCAAAGGAGAATATAGACCAAAATAACATGCCCTTGTTCGCAGATGGAGGTGGGTTAGGGTTATGATGAATCGAACAGATTTCCGCCCGACTGGGTGAAAGGTCCATCTGAGTTACCGGGGTGAGGGGAAGGCAAACAGTTACCTGGGGTCTGCGTGTTGTTGTAGATACAGCTTCAGATACCACAGAAACCGATGCTGGGGCAGGAAGAGAGCTGCACACACTGACAGCAGCTGCCAGCACTGGGGGGGGTGAGAAAAGTACTCGCACTAGTCAGACTTACACAAGCGGATGCTTTAAAGGCAAGTAAAACAGACTAGACGCATATAGTCAGCTCAATTAAATGATCTCATTCAATTAACTTGCGAGACAAAAGAGATTGTTTTCTGGAAATACACAAACTTTAAATGTACTATTTAACTCTAAATACATCAAATAAGTTACAAATCTAGTTTGTAAATAAGGAGCGTAATTGCTAGTCACCCATCATATGTCTTAGTGAACGGGTGGATCTATAACTCACCTGTGTGAGAGAATAGTTGTGTGGTGTGCGACGATTGGTCTGTTTTATCAGCTGACAATACATCTCGTTTTGCAGCTCTGGGTGTGTCAGGCACACCTGCAGAGCATTCTGGGCCAGCGACATGTGATAGTCGATGGATGGAGACTCCACCAACACGTTGATGAACAACTGACAAGACTGCAAGAGGAAAGAATCACCAAGATCATTTCTGATATTTAAAACGAGTAGCATGTCAGGAAACTTGCTTTAGAAAAACATAACACACTGTCATATATATATAAATTATACGCTTGTCTGTGAAGCGGATTCATTATTAGGAAAAATTAGAAAAAGATAAATAAATGTTCTGCCAGAGGGTGGCAGCAAATACTCAGTGTTTAACCCTACTTGTTCAACACTCCAGGGTTTACTCATTCAGTCAGTTTCATTCTTCATGTAGTCACTATTTGAATGAAAAAAAGTTCAAGATTTGCCTGTCCAGCAAGTGACCCCGCTTTTTTGTGGGGAAGTAAAAACGATCAGGCAAAACTGACTGATGTAAAATGCCTTCATTGCCCCATAAGCAAAGCAATAAGTGAGCTTGAATGATTTTTTTCCATTACACTCCAGACATAAACACATAACCTCTAAACCTATATATGGAAGACAGGCAGAAAAAAAACAGAACGCTTGAGTGAGAGCACGCATTAGAGGGAGAATAAGGAGTGAGGAAAACAGATAGAAGGGGAGGCTGTGCATGTCATAGAGAGAACATAACACAATCTCTCTTCTAGAAAAAAAGTCAAGGTCCAACCCCCCCCCCCCACACACACACACACACACTCCAAACCCCATTGGGGTTAATTGCCTGTCAGACTTTGTCAGTGTTTCTCTACTTATCCCAGTTTGTGTTTTCTCATTAAAGGTGAGGAGGAGACTGTTTAAAATTGGCAGCACAATCAAGGGAAATAATGGTTGAGTTTTGGAATTAGTTCCATTATGTCTATTCCATACACAAGAGACTGGGTTTTCCGTTCTCTTCTTGCCAGGATTTGCTTAGCAGCCTGTGCTAGAGGACAGAACACAAGGAGAAGATACAGACAGGCATGACATGAGGCAAGGAGAGGGCTCCCTGGAAATGGGGCCCTCAGCCACAACAGGGCTGCAGGAATGCGAAGGGGCAGGGATTTGCTCACCTTGAACAGCTTGAGGGCCTCCGTCTGCAGGGCCTCTGAGGGCAGCGTGGTCAGGGGCGAGCGCAGGCCCTCCTTGCTGAAACACAGGGCCGTGTGCTGCCAGAGCAGCGAGTCTGAGAGCAGACGTCACGGCGGAGGTGGCGAGGGGCGTGGGGCGCCACCGGAGCACAGACACAGCAAACGCAGAGGCCGGGACACACACACACACACACACACACGCACACATAAACACACACACAGACAAACAAGGTTACAGAGTGGAGAGGCGGCATGAGAACAGTCCCAGTGTGGTTCAGAGTCGAGTGGGAGTGAAGTGGGCTCAGTTTCAGTGGGTCGCGGACGGAAGCGGGACGTGCCAGAGTGGAGCGCGAGCGTGAAACTTTATCACAGCACTCCTACTCAAAAGCACTCAGTGCTCCTCAGCCATGCAGGACGTCAGGGCTAATTAATCACCTTTACTTTGATTCATTAGGCTGGCGACTGTTGAGTTTGCACTCCACCAACTATTATGAAATACAACTGCAAATGACAAATAATCTATTGACTAGCTAACTCTGGAGTATCAAGCAAGATTTAGGGCCATTTAGGGCTGATTAGCGTTTGTTAAATCTGACTTCATAAATGAGGTATTGCTTTCCCTCAGTCAGATGCTTAATACCAGTCAATATCGAAACATATTCAACATCCACAATCCTACGGAATACCTTTACGAAATTGTTACAACTTTTAGTCAAGACATAACTAGTCACATCAGCTAAGCCTACAGAAACTACAGCAATCGAGTCTAGTAATTGGCATTTGCTACAATGTTATGGAAACAGTCATTATGTGACTATTATAAACAGATCATATCTAAAATAAAAGGGGAAACAGTGACATTGGTGTGATGGGTGCGCAGTCTGAAATTCTCGGAGTGGGTTGTAGTGCAGAAGGAAGAAGGAAGGGTATCGCCAGAGCTCCGTAAGAGCTCTCCTTACACAGCGAATGCTCCCATGCTCTCGCCTGTTACAACTCCTAAGTGACAGCACTGTATTGAAAGCTAATGAAGAAGATTTTGCTTTTATTCGACACCGTCAATGAAGAAAGACACGAAGCGTGAGTCTAGTATGATGAGTGTTGTGATACCGGTGTCTCACCTGGATCTCCCTCCACATCCAGCAGTTTGCCAATCAGCTGCTCGTACTCAGTGCCAACCTTGATGCTGGCAGTGCTTCCTGCTGCCACAGTCAAATGGTACAGCCAGGCATCCTATGGCGCAAAGGAGAGGCTCGGTCACAAAGTAACAAAGTATAGTTAATCTATAGTCAAAAAACTATCACTTTCATTATCAAACAGTCTACCTTTTAGCAGCACCAAATGGAACGTTCAATTCCCCACCCCCCCAGGTGTAGTTGATGGAAACTTCACCTTCTCTTGCTTGGTCCCGATGAGCAAGTAGGTAGGGCTCTGCTCCTTAGGGTGCACTACCAAAGTGCAATGAGAGGACAGGATACCTCTCCCCCCCGCCTCGTAGTCTTCGTCCGAGTCACATGACCTGTCCACCTCCTCCACGCGCGCCTCCCGCATGCACAGCTGCCCGAGTGGACACTGTCGGACGACACCCAGAGCAACCCACTTCATTACAGACATGAACGTGATCAATTAACTGGGACAGAATGAAGGGCCTATCCATTTGCCGATTGACCAAATGCCCAAATGTAGTTACCAAAAAGGATCAAACGGGAAGAATACTCCTAAAGAGTTCTTACTCTGTCGTCCTGGTTACGGTAGTAGTAGAACACTTTGCCAATCAGAGAACACCACAACAGCTTGGAGTGCCCATGCTTCACCTGAGAATTAAATGGAAATATTAACACAGTCACAAGTCTATTCACTATGTATCAAATGGTGGGAAGTTGCTTAGTAGTAATGCCTTGCCAGATAAATTCACACAGAGCAGTTCTACAATTCAGTCCAAAGTTCAAAGGAAAAAACAAGAAACCAGTGAATATTATTGTTTTTATTCTACATTTTTAGAGCATCTTTTTCTGCTGATGTTCAAGACGTCGAAACAGACATTAGTCCACAGTTAGTTGCCAGTCACCTGTCAGGAACTTATCAGCCACACCTCTCACATATTCACGGGTCACCTCCCGCACCTTTCCTTCCACTGACAGACATGCTTCGGTGTTGAGAACCACAGACACATCTCTTACATTCCACTCCTTAACCCAACTGCATTTTAATCTAAAGGTGCTATTTAATAATCTCATTATCATTAATCAACATTATTATTCACAGTTTAATCCAAAGTGACTTATATTGCTTACTGAATATTAAATAAAGGCCCCTCCTACATCCAATGCGTTAATATGCATGGTATGCATAATGGTATCTGCACTGGTATATCTGAACCAGGAGGTCCAAAAACCGACCTATATCCTGGCATGTTTTGATGTTTTTGGCCAATACAATATATGTTATAGAATTTCTGTGCATAAATAAATAAAGTCTCATCGGACTGAAAGCTATGTTTCTGTTTACTTCGGTCTTTAAACATACACATCACCTGCCTCATTGTTTCTGGGAACTTTTCTAAATGGTGAATTATAACAGCCAGTAAACATTTTTCAATAAACATTCCCAGTCTTATTCCAGGAGCTGGGATGTCCTTGACGCATTCGTACAAAAACCGTCACTTGAAAAAACAGCCTGCACCTGGATTTCAAAGCATTTGGATTAATGCCACCCCCTTTTAGCTCTGACCTTAGTCAACCAGCCCCTCACAACGGGTTTGGCTGTGCTCTCCATGGCCACAGGGCTGGTGGCCTGGACCTTGAGTATGTTCTGTAGTACCCGGATCCACTCTTCCAGAATATTGGGGGAATCCGCTGTCAAGTAATAGGTTTTCTTCTCTGTAATCAGCTGGAAAAAAAGAAGTGTCTTAGCACTTACGTTAATTTATTATAAAAATTGAGTATCCTGCTTTAGATAAGATGGTGCAAACTGAACTGATTGGGATAACTGACTGGAAAAAGAGATCATTTATGCATCATTGTCCTTTATTGGGGTAAATTACTGTAAGACAAGATTGAAAGATGCATTGAAAAACCAGAAAATTTCTGTTGGTTAAACTCTAAAAGTAACACTGTGACCGGCATATCACTCACCTGGAAAGTAGGTGCTCCTTCCCCACGGGAAATTCGACATGAGGAGTTCAGCTCCATCTGTCCCTGTGGCTTCCGGATGACATCACTCTGAAAACAAACCATCTAATGTTTCTACTCCCATCGACCTCTCAAATCTATCAAGGGTGTCAGTAATATAAAAAACAATAACTGAACTCTAATAAGGATAATGATCATCCTACAAAATAAGGAAGCACTTATATTGTTTTAGAATTGATATGAAAGCGAAACAACATTTGAAACAAGAGCGGTCCGTATTGCCTTGTGGTTTTCCGCGGTGAGACAAAGACTCACAGGGGACTTGTAGTAAAGCATCTCGCTGTTTCTCAGGATGAACCAGCGCCGCTTCCAAGCCTTTACCTGGCTCCCCATCTTCAGCAGGTACCCAGACTTCTCCAGGGACTCCTGCTGAGAGCAAGGAAAACTAATTATAGCCGTCTGTGTTAGTCACTCTGCTTCAGTACGAACCTAAATAAAAAAACAGGACTGTGCCACATACAAAACTTCGAGACAAAAGACACAGCGATTGATTTACTGTAGATGAAGGAAAACGATCAACTCTGGATTGATCTGAAGTGGAGCCGATTTTTCTAAAAAGAGCCGTGGGTTAAATGAGTTGTCACGAAGCTGATAAAAAGACCCCATTCATTTAAAAGATAACCAACCTGTGAGAGAGAGTGATTTTAAGGGAACCTGGTCAGTGGGAGATTCATTTGAAGATATGGGGCTTTGGAGATTATTTTATACATTAACATGTGAATGCGCTTCTGCTAAGGGACCCGAGCTGAGAAACGCCGAGTCAGACTCACGGGACCAGCACTCTCGCAGGAGTAGGAGGAAGTCCGCTGGACTTTGTGCTCCGGCTCAGAGTAGTCACTGTCGAGGGAGTAGGCGTCGGGAGGGATGGCGTAATCACTTTCTGAGCTGATGGAGGACATGGACACACCTACAGAGCAGATTCATGCACGATGGCGAGATTAGTTAGCAATGTCAATGGCTGTGTCAACTAAAAAAAAAGGTTTTACACATGTTCACTTCAGTATTAGGCAATTCATTGCCGCACGAGAGGCTGAATGGAGCCATTTTGTTTCATGTCTGCTGTCAGATATTGATTATGTTATTCCATGTTTATTCCAATAGACTAATCTCATAGCTGACAGTCCCCCTTAGCAACCCCCCCACACACACACATAAGCCTGACACTCTCCTCACCCCTCTTAACAGCACGTGGGCTCCCTGGAGTGCTGCCCTTCCTGCTATCTTGACCCAGTGTGGAAGTGCGGAGGCTGGCCAGAGAGCTGCTGTCATCCTCAGATCCAGAGTCCTCGTCAGGGAGGGGCACACTGCTGATCTGGGTGGCCTTCTGGTACCAGTGAAAGAGCTTCCATAAGGAATGATATACTCCCCTGCCTCCCAAAAAACTGTTATTTTTATCCTTCTTAATGCTTTTGAGCTGCCTTTAGTCCTCCCCTGCCTTAAGCGCCTCTCACCCCCAGTATATATAACTAGCCCATCCTTGTTTACAAGCACTGACTTCAAACTCATTCCCACAAATGTTGTTCCCCCATCTCTAGGACTTACTCCTTTCAGTGTGGTGTAGACCGGCACAGTGACGTTCTTGTAGATCAGGTGTGTGAATGGGCCAGCAGCCGGATACAGGGGCAAACCAGACACTTCAAGGGGTAAAAGAAATATTGAAATTCTTTTAATACAGAGAAATTTTACATTTGTTAAATTTTAACTATACTTATGATAACTGGAAAAAAAACTTTGTAACAATGGAATTAAGTAGGCTTTATCATGAGAAGCCACTTACATATGACCAATTATGAAATGATCATATAGGCACATATGAAATGGTCATATATATAATCACAGTTGGTTCTAAAGTTTTTATAATGCTTTATAATGCTTTTTTGCCAGATAAATTCATCCCAATTAACACTAATTAACTCTTTTCCAATAACACCCTTGCTCCGTTTCAGGCTTCAGTGCCAAACCTTGCAACCTCAAGAGATGCCAAGTTGCGTACTCAGCTCTTGTTCAGATCCAGATTTTTGTGTCTTCAATAAGAAAACATGTTTCCAGCACACTGAGCAGCATGCTGAACAGACAAGCTGTCTCTGATACATGGATGTGATGTGCATTCTTCAGCCAGTGTGTCTTAACCTGAAACGCCAATGCCGCCAATGCCACTAAATTCACACGTTTATACCACGCTCTACAACCCTAACTGAAAATTGTGACAGGCACAAAAGTTATCATCATCAACACATCTATTTTTTTCTAATAGTGCATGTTCACACATCTCAAATTAGCAGCAATTATGTCTACTCAACAAACCCAACCTGGCTTTAAGCCACTTTCAAAACTCAAGAAAAAAGCCAAAAAAACTAACGTTTCCCTTTTAAAATGAAAATAATACATACATAACATCAACTTCAGTATTATGTATTAACTTCAATGAAATGCAAGAAAGGAATCTTTTTTTTAAAAGTCCTACAACATTATACAAATAAAAAATTAAGAGTGACGGAAGCTTGTTGTGCTATGATTTGGTTCTGGTATCATCTTACTGAGACACATAGTTACAACGGAGCTTGTGTGTGTGTGTGTGTGTGTGTGTGTGTGTGTGTGTG
>JAOVYW010000022.1:4422062-4441317 GCA_025775045.1 Hiodon tergisus
AAATAAATAAAATAAAATTTTGGACACTTCAGTGATCAGAACGTAGGGGTTATTAGAACTAACCTTGTCTAAAAAAAGGACCAGTAGGAGAACATGTATTCTTGCTATCTTAGCAGACTCTTCCTTCATAAGGACTGGAAAAGTCTCAGGGTTCAGCGGGTACCTAAAGTCCGCTACAGATCACCCAAAGGTCAGGGTGGGGGTTCAGCAAGTAAGGAAATGGCACAGCAGCTGATGCCAGGGTCAGGGAAAGTACACACTTTAGAGGGATTTGGCACCTGTTTGCTCAGCACTAAATATATTAGCATTGTTTGAGATATTTGCTTATTTTTTTACCATTTGGAGTCTGCATGTCATTCTAATATAGAATCATTGGCATATCAACTATGCATTTGCTCTTCAATGAAATATGACCATGAAGGAAATATTTACATTTAGATATGACCAGTGGTCTATTGGAACCCCATTCCCATACACTGCCCTCAATTTGACTCAAAGCCTAAACACTGTCTGCACAATCAACTCTATATATAATCTCAGCTGTGCATCCAGGTAAAAGCCCTGTCCCTGCCAGTTACAGTGTTCACCTTGGTCCAAAATGGCCGTGAACAAAGAAAAACAGACGGACTCCAGCCAGGCAAAGGCTAGCATTGCAGTGTTTCTCGCTCTGTAAAAAAATTATGCCTGGCAGTTCATCTTTTAAAAACACAGCAAAACTGCAACATTCTAGCAGTTATTATACCTTTAGACCATGTTTTGACCTAGTAACTCCATTTAGCTTCTGAGAAAAGCTTTTTCCACCTACTCACAGCAGAAACAGTCCGACCATGCAAACCTAAAAGGGAACTCTAAAAATGCGGAAGGCATTGTTGAACAACTGGAAGTTTACCTGGCTGACACTGACCCACTGGTAGACAGAGACCCACTTACCGGCAATATTATCAGCTCAGTATTACACTCCAGGCCTTAAAACCAGTGGCTAAGAACAAGCCTCTGCTTAATGGAAGAAAACTAAATATATCCGTCATCAGAATCCTTTACAGTAGATTGATGTATGACGCGTCATGCATTTAGAAGTTGCGCTTCCTTAAATCAATTCTTTCAGTTTGTTAATATATTAAATCGTTAATGGTAGGTACCAATCCAGACGAAACTTGAGGAAAATCCTCCACAGTAAAACACTGATACCAAACTTAATTTGCTTTGTTGCTTTATATAGCTTAAGACTCACCAACAACATCTGATCGATATTGTGCCTTCATTGGTTTAAATTAAATGCTCTAGGTTCTGCACATGTACTTAGGCAGAATAGGCATCAAATAATCAAAATAAAGCTAACGCTAATCCTGTCCTCTTTGCTTCGTTAGTGCTTTGTCGACTGTGGTCACTAGTTCTGGAATCAGCCCAAACTCACATATGCCACTATTAAACCATTGTAGTCGATCTATTATGCTTTTCTTTTTTTTTTTTTTTACTTAATCTGAGCTTCTTTTGTCATGGCTCATCTGCTTATAACTTAAAAACAACTTACTGAGTCATACGTGAAGTACCATTCAATCTAAGCCTTGGTTCAGAAATACTTGGCATATTTTGTAGAGTTTTGTATACATTCCTCCGGTGTAAAGATGAGGGTAATTCTGCTCCCTTTCCTCAGTAGGATTAACTGTGATTACTAAGAGATCTGCCTTCATCCCGGGCAGAAGGAATCTGCTTCACGTGTACCATCAGAAACAATGAATAAATACAACTAGCACCACAGAGTCAGCAGATTATATGTTGTCGCTCTCTGGTGTGAACATAAAAAGTTTATTTACTTTGACAGTAGAACACCTGATGAACCTGACATGCCTGGGTGCAAACTGGATTCAGTCGGCTTTTAGTCCCAGGGAGCGTTGAGCTCAGTAGACAGGAAGAATGAAGGAAGCAGCCAACCGGAGATAACGTTGGCCTGGGAAGATTATGCCCCATCCCAGGGGCAGATAACATCCATGGGGCAGATAGTGAGCATCCAATAACAGCTGATAACTCTGTCAGGGCAGAAGACCCAGTGGGAACTCCTTCGCCCTGTCAGCCTTGTGTCACTCAACACCGTGAAACACACTTCAAGGCAACGAAGACTGGCATCAGCTCAGATTGCGCCACCTGTCTGTAGGGCGGCAACCTCCCATAGCCTGATAAGGGCTAGACGACAGCTGAAATCAGATTTAGAATGCATCTCAACCTGTGAAACCAACACACCGCTTCCATAACTACGTCGCACCGATAACAGACATAGATGAAGAGCTCCTCCCTAACAAGCTAGTCACCTATCCCCCCCATCCCCCACCCTCAACTGCTAGCAAAATTCACCATGGCTCAGTGTGAGACAGCTGTATGGCCTGTAATTATTAACCCTCTCGGATTAGCCCATTAATGTTCACTGTGAGCTGGGCTCAATTATTAATTATACACGCATAAGTGCAGCCCTGTCTGAATACAAAGCAGAAAATCTCCTCTAAATGAATGTCTGAGCCTCCATGCAGGACTAGTGGCTGGACACAACCTCCCTCCCTGGTCCCAGCCGACGTGTCACTGCAGGCTGGGCTGCAATCTGGAAAAGGCCAAGTCAGCGAACGCCAATCCAAGAAGCCTGACCACTATTCTGCTGTAGTTCCATAGGCATATAAACACACACGCAAGGGTTGTCACATTCAGAACTTCCGAGTGGTATTAGAACAGTTGTAATATTCAAATGTAAAAAAAAGCCTGAATTCCTCCATCCATAATAATGTGAATGAAGGTTTTGACTATTTTACCCCAACACTACCAAAAACATTAGGCTTGCTGGCATGATATGATCTATGGATATGATTCAATAGAATTTTTATATGAACAGAACTATGTACCGTGGGGAAATCGTCTGGTAAATAAAGAGACAAGCAGGCATGAAGAACCAGGCATTTGCGCGAACTAAAAATTTTAATCTGTGATTCCGAGCAGGAGCCGGTGCAGACCAGGTTTTTAGGTTTACGGCACTAGCAGTAACCTCAATTGAATATGCTAGCTTGTTTTATCAAAATTCGAACAGCTGGGAAACCCCAAGTAAGATATCCAAGAAACACGCGGAAAAACAATTTTGTGGACATAAGGTCTGTTTTGGTAATTTTTTTTATTTCTTGAGACTGGAATACATTCGATTGTTAACATATTTTTGATCAAACGTTCGGATCTCAATTTTTTGGTCCGGGTGGCAGCCTTAGCAAACACACACCCAACAAAGAGGTCATCTGGGGGAACAGCTGCCCTTTAATTCTACATCATCCCACACTTCAGCTGGGTTATTTTGCTGTCCTTATCCTCCTCCTCCTCTTCTTCTTCTCTTCCCATAACTTCTTGCCAAACACCTGTGGCCCCCCTCTCTGAGATCTTTCTTTCCCAATGCCCGTTATATTTCTTAATTGAAATAACAATGAAGAGGCTGCAAAGATTGGTGGCGCACTCATCCATAAATGAAGTCATTCACAGCATATTAAGGACTACGCTCAAACAATAGAAATCCCTTTCATGTGTTTACTCTTAAGTAATCCTGTAAATCGGGGGGAAACAAAATGGCAAACAACACTGCACGTGTCCATTCTGCACAATCAGACAATACATCGTGTAAAATTGAACTGTTACTGAACTTTTAATTTGTTAAGGAAAAAAAAGAAAATGATCACAGCTCAGACAGACTTATTATGAGGCTGTTTTAATACATTAAGAACTCACTTTACTATTGTTACTCCCACCAAGAGCAGATTTGAGTGGTTTTTGATTTACGTAAAAACATAATTAATTTGTTCCTGCATTTGATGCCTGGGACCCTGTTCTTACTACATCCCATCCCTAAGACCACTAAATGTCCCAGTTTTAACTTTTCAGCTTTTGGGTACCAAAATCTTGTAACTGTACATTCAATTTGGTTTTGTAATCATGACCAAAGAAAAGCCTTCAATGATCATCTCCTACAACTCAGGCTCACAGAAAATGCTGAATTTTATTTCAAACACACAGTATTAGTAGGTGTTGGTTTTTGGGGGGAATGGACTCCAATTAACCGTTATTACAACAGCAAAGTCAATGCAGCAAGAGAGAATAAGGAGGATGTACTTTGGTGATGAGGAAAGTGAGGGATTCTCCAGCAAAACTTTAACTTCTGTCGTTACACTTTTATCAGGCCAACTCCCTCAGAACCAGTGAAGTGAGGAACTCTTGCATGCCGGTAGTTGGCAATGACAACAGCACCTGTTTAACATCAATGACCCACACAACCTCACCTTCTCTGCCAGCAGCTCGCGGATCTTCCCGGCCTGCAGACGGAACTTCAGCAGCTGCATCTCCAGGGCAACACACCGTTTCTGCCAGTCCATGCCTTCAACTCCAACAGCTCCAGCCCTACCGCTCTCCACCACCTCTGCCATGGAGTCCGGCCCTCTCCACCCCCACTGCCCTGGAAACACACAGCACCAGGTCACAGCACACATTCTCCACACAGATCGCTCAAGCAGAGAAGCAAATTTACCCAACAAGTAGTCTTCTGACAAATGGCGCCCTCCCCTTTCTAATTTCCCCTTCATATAACACGGAGGGAAACCTCAGGGAGATCCTAAGTGCATTTAACACCAAACAAAGGCCATCAACGTTAGAAAGCCGCCTCGCTGTAACACAAGACACTTCACTGAGGGTGACTTTTGAGGTCGCTGCCCTTCTGTTCCATGCCAAGAAATCGCCTTCGTTTTTCTTTCCCGTCGGCTTTATAAACTCAGGCAAACTTTCCCAAGAAGGGATTATGAGTAAACAGAGAAGGGACGGCTGACTCCAACAGGAGAGGAGTTATTTCTGAAGAAAAACATGTGAGTGTCCTCCACTGGGTCTTAGAACGCCTTGCCAAGCCTGGGTTTTTATTTCATTCTTTTCAGATAGTTTACCTAGGAAATAGCAGAGGAGCGAGTTCTAAACTATGAGCTCATGATGACATTGCTAAACAAAAGCTTCCTGTGTGAGTGCAACAAAAAAAAAACCCCACTGACAGGCCTGAATGGTCCTCCCAGCCAGCAGGCTACTGGGGACTGTCAATCCAGTGGGGTGCTGTGTTCCTTGGTGAGGTCGGGCTCCACCTCAGCAGCAGATACAGTGATGGAGTGTGCAGAGCACTGTTGCGTAGTCATCATCTCCCCCTCCACCCTTATCCCTTTTCCCAAAGTATCCGACAGTTCTGTCCCCTTCAAAAGCACAGTGCATGGGTGAAATGGGATCTAACACAAGACAACAGGTGCGAGTGCCTTTCTGCAACACGTCGGCCTGGACGGATAGTATTGAACTGAATGCAGAGCCTTGAAATGTGGGAACACGGATGCAAAGTTATTTTTTTACTTGGGTGAGAATAGAACACAGTCATTTCACCGACTGAAAACTCCACAAAAGTCTGTACAATCATACAATAACCAGCCATGCATCTGTGGGCTCTTCTTAAAGTTCACAAGTACAGATGTAATGTTGAAGAACTATTGAAGAAGCAAAGGAAGAAACAGGCAATATTCCACAGAGGCTATATTCAACTCCAAACGCTATAAATAATATTTACGACTGCAACCACAAACAAAACACATTTATGAATCCTGTGTTTAAATCATAACACATAAAAGCATGAAAAAGCTTTCCACCATCAGATGTATAAACTGAAGCATCAATAAAACTAAATGTGTAGCGTGACATTCTGAACATTAATAAAACAGAACAAAACCTTTTATAAAGTTCACAGCAGCGCCTGAGGTACATATATTTGAAATCTGGTTAAAAATGGTTACTTTAATTGGGACAATAAAGTTACTCGCAATGCGTTGCACTGCGTTTCTAGGGATGAAATGACGTTGATGAAAACAGAAACAGAAACACTGAAGTTTAGCGGGGTGGAGGTTCAAAGTGCAGCGTATAAACCTTGTCACATTGCTCTGCAATTACTACAGTTATAACTACAGGCTAGCTAACAAATTAAAGTAGTGGTTTAAAATTAAACAATTAAAAATACAACAACAACAGAAAGCACACAGATTCCACTTGTACACTAAGAGTGTTTTCTGATCTCTGTTTTTTCATGATGGTCTTAGCGGAGCTAAAGTCAGGATCTTGGAGGAAATAGAGGAAGGCTGGGAATCAAGTAGAGGGATGAAAAGCAGGCAGGGCAAAAGCTGGGACTTAGCCGTTCTTCTGGTGCCAGGATGACAGCTAGGTGCAAACAAACCATTTGCTTGTTAAACGCTTTTGACACGGATGTACTAATTCCCCCTGGACGAGTCCTGCTGTACTCTCCACACCAGCAATTTGTAATAGTATAAGGGGAGGGGGGGTCAAAACCCCCTCGTAAAAAAGTACAGTTGTACTGTCCATGAACATGTTAGATTGATTCACCCAGCCTACATGTGTGAGCAAGTGGATATATTACAGTGTAGATTTTGGCAGAGGGCAAATGAATGTCAAGACTAATGAGCCAGACAGCCTCAACCATTCCCTGAGCTGCACTGACCTGAAAAGCTAATAACTCCTGGCCTTTCTGATCACAGACAAAATGCCAGCAAATGTAGGTCATTTTCTTAATCTGTCAAATAAACATTAGACAAATTTGAACTGTTCTCCATGTCTCTGAAAATGGTGTGGTCCCCATTGCACAACTTTAACCCGACCGGACAACGTTAGTGACACACTTTCACTCAGGAAGAAGGGGTTTGTTTGTTCTTTTCAAACAGCGGGTGGATCCTGGGAAACTTTGCACTAGAGCAAATACGAAGTGGCAACCCAGGAGTCCCACAAGGATTACTCAGATGAATCCGCAGTGCATTCGAAAGTTAAACCTGAAAAAGACGGCTTCTGCAACAGCCATTGATGGAAGATTAGGCAATTTCCCAGATTATCCTCACAGCAAACAGTCTGTGTCAAAGCTTCAGTGAAAAAGAGCCCTTCATCTACCACTGAGACTAAAAACACAGGCTCAAGTTGACCCAGTGTTTTATTAATGGCGAAAAGCAAAAAAAAGCCAATTCATTGATAGAATCATACCTTAATGACAATACCAGATGAACTCAGCAAGGACTAAATTTTAAAACAGCATGCCAGAATGGGCAACATGGACAATTTCAAAATAGTATGCTTCTCAACATATTGTATAGGAAATATTCTCTTCACAACTGGTTTTGATTTTTTAAACCTTGACTGTGCCCAATGACTAATCGTTGATAGAACATATTTTCTAGTCAGTTCCTGAGAAAGATCTGAGTAACATACAAAGCAACAATGAATGTGCAAACCATCACCAGCTATACAGCTACAAATGCTGAAACTGGTCTCAAGTTTTTTTTTTTTTTGGTCCTGCTTATTCAGCTATGAGTCAGAGAGGGGAGATTTTAAGAGCTTGGAGACAGCGTGGACAAAGCTCTCTAGAGTATTATGCATGCACAGTACATCAGCCAGCACAGCCGGCTTGCCACCGCGCGCACACACACACACACACACACACACACACACACACGCACATGCACACACACACTTTCCTTCTCTCTGCACATCTGAAGTGATGTAAGCGATTAAGTGATGCGATGATATCATCACGTCAGATATTTCCAATCCCTGTCAATGTTGGGGTTATTTTTTCCATTGTCTTTGTGTTCTAAGTTCTCCCAGAGAACTCAAGGAGAGAGATCATACCCAGAAAGGCTTACATGTGTAAATGGGTCAGTCGGCATAAATCTGCAGTAGCAAGGTTTTACCTGGACAGGTAGGAGTGCTAACATGGGCAAACACAGTTTGGTCCATAACAACCAATTGTTGTCAGAGAGTGCCTCCTAAAAACTACCCTAGTACCAGGGTTTGTATGTTTGTGTAAGCTATTTGGGACTGACTTCAAAACTCTGCCCTGTTTATGTCTTTGGTTTCAATGGCATATTTTACAGGTTTTAATGTGAGCAGAGGGGAATGAAACACTGACAATTTTTCAGCAGGACATTTGCCAGCCCTTACATTAGCGTAGGAGTTGACACACAGCTCCCTGAGTGACCTTCAACCTCCGACCGACTTGTCTGTGCACAGAACCACAGCACATTAAAGCAGAGCTAGCAATTGTGGATGAGTTGAGGGTTTAGTGCGACGCCTCATGGCCCATTTGTCATTTGGACTTATCAAATCCGGCCTTTGCGTGGTCAGAGCTGGGCCCCTGGAAGCATGTGGGATCTCGCACCTTCCCCCTGAGAGGAAGCTGTGTGCATGGCGTAATGACAGGTTTCTGCAAACTGGCCACGCTCATTACCCGCCCCAGCAGTAAATATTGTCCGAAACATTCCATTGCACTGAGGTGTAAACACCTTCAACACTGTCCATCACACAGAGGCGTAAAACACTAAACTGTTCACCAGCCAGCAATGTATGCCCTTTCATGTGCAGAAAATATCATCATTGCAAACAGAGACACATTTGGATATATGAGGATAGACTGACACAGGTCATCGAAAGCTGAACTTGTACAGGTGTATAGTATCTATAACTATTGCACTTGATGGAATTGTGGTAACTGAATTATGCATAGCATGGAGGAAATTGGCCTATTAATGAGAATCACATGCCCTTCATAAATATTTTAGTTAAACTACCATGAAAAAACAAGTTATAAATTAAATTTCATGCATGCTTTACCAGTGACAGAAGTAAAACTGTGTGATTTATTGTGTGGCTGAGATCGGTGTTGGAACAGTACCCAAACCCTCAAACCTTCTGTAAACAGTGGAGTTCCCAGCTCCGTCATGTCAGTCAGCTAGAGATACAGTTGTTCAAAATAGTGCAATAATCCCACTCTGTCACCTACATAAAAACCAACCCAAAACACATCAATTCGCTGAACTGCAATCAAGAAAACTGACCCAATAATTGACATATGAAGTTAAAGAGATGGAGAAATTCTTGATATTCCATTTGGAAATTAATAAATATTTAATAAATAATTCATGAGGGAAAATATATTAGAAAAAATAAATGCAAATTCATAGCAAAATGTTATCATAATGTTCTCCATTTCCTGCAAAAAACATGCTTAAATAATTCCTTTTACAGACAGTAAAATGTTGGTATGTCTGAAACCTTTAAATGGTTAAAAAATAAAATAAACTACAACTATACTAATAAAAAATACAAATTTTATCAATATTAAAACGTTTTTAAAATAATAAAATAAAATAAAATAACCATTTAAAAACGTCGATCTATACCTCTTGCAATAAAATGTGTTGGCAGTAGCTGTCCTAAAATAACTGATATTCCTGACACAGATGTTGTCCAAAGCTGTAAATGTTGTGACAACCCAGATTAATTACCGTAGCAAATTATGACTATAACCTTATATTTGAGCACACTCGCTGCACTCCTGTTGCAGGTCCCATTGATTTCATTGTAAGAAGAGCGCAGATGAAAAGTTCGAATTCTGACACCAGTCTATGCCCTGGGGAAGGACACTGCAGCCCACAGTGTAAATAGCTCGGCGATAATGCGTTATCTTTCTTCATTTAATTAAGACACATATCACAAGCGATGAGTTACCTTGAGACTTTTTGAGTGTTCTTTCCCGTCCACTTGCTTTCACGCTATCACCTTCTCTGTGCAAAACACATCACCGCGTTCAGATCCCTCTCGCAAAGGCGACCTTTCTTTCTGTTCTACCTTCTCAATTCTCGATTTCAACCACTCATTATTTCTCGTCCCTCTTACCCTATCTTTCCCTGAACATGCAGAATTCAGATAAAGGTACCGCCGCGCCGCTTGTACCCATTCACCAGGATCATCCCATATTCCTTTAAAGGGCGAGAAGTGGGATCGGGTTGCACTGGGAGCCAAACCTTCTCGTGCATTAACTAAACAGGATATTGCATCAGAGCTCGAGTTACCTAGTATGTCATTGAAAAGTGGGTGCACTTGCTGTGTAAGTCCCGAGAGAAAAATTCGCATTAGCTCTTTGAATTTAGTTTTGCATGCTATTTTTAATTCACATGTCATATGTGCCTTCCCCCAAAATGGCACTAGCACCCTAGTCTTAGTAGATCTTAATAAAAAGATCAAGATAAATAGGGGCACAGCATAATTAACTAAACACCTTGAGTAAAGACTTCAGAAATATCGAATTCCAATATGCTAAGTTGTTCTGCTAATATATTTGCATTTCATTTATTCACTCTTTTATGTAACAGACTTCTGGTGCAAGGACGAAAAAGCCAAAAAAAAAAAAAAAAAGACTTGCTTTGGACTATTTTTGTATTCATTGATTTACCTCGATCCCCGATTTGCAGACATCTATTTGCACAGAAGGGTACATGCTAGTGTAAAGTGTAAAGTTAAGTAAGTAGAACTTTATTGATCCCGGTGGGAAATTGCACAGTCGTAGTAGCACAGAAATATATGATATTTCTTAGACTATATGAAATTTGAAATAAAAACAAAAAAGTAAAAAGCTAAACATACGTAGTTCAATATGAACTATAAATAAAAGTGTATACAGTGCCTATAAAAAGTATTCACCCCCTGGATGTTTTTATATTAGATTTATTTGATAAATATTGAATCATAATTAACTTAATTTGACTTTTTTGACACTGATCAACAGAAAAAGACTCTTTCATATCAAAGTCTAAATACATTTCTACCAATTAGTCTAAATTTGTAACAAATATTAAACACAAAATAATTGGTTGCATAAGTATTCACCCCCTGTAATGCGTCTCACCTAAATCATCAGCAAACTTGTTTTAGAATTAGCCCCATTAATAAAATGGAAATCACCTGTGCACAGTCAAAGTGATTTCCTTGAAGTGATTATACTGTTGAGTCAGTATCTTTATCGGGAAAAACAACACGCCAAGCAGATCTGTGAAAAGGTTATTCATAAATTAGGGGATGGATACAAGAAAATTTCCTGAATATCCCTCAGAGTACTGTGAAGTCAATATTTAAAAAATGGAAAAAGTATGGCACAGCAGTAAATCTGCCTAGAGCAGACCGTCCTCAAAAACTGAGTGACCGTGCAAGGGTTAGTTAGGGTTAGTCCTCTGAAGGACTTACAGGCTTTAGTGGCTGAGATGGAAGAGATTGTGCATGCAACAGTTGTTGAACCAGGTTCTTCATCAGTCACAGCTTTATGGGTGAGTGGCAAAGAGAAAGCCACTATTGGGGGGACCAAAGGAAATCTTGGCTAGAGTTTGCCAGAAGGCATGTGGGAGACTCTGATGTCAGCTGGTAGAAGATTCTATGGTCTTTGGAGCTTTTTGGCCATCAAACAAGACGCTATGTTTGGCGCAAACCAAACACTGCACATAACCAAAAATACACCATCTCCACTCTGAAGCATGGTGGTGGTGGCATCATGCTGTGGGTATGCAACCTGACAGAGCTTGAGCAGTTTTGCCATGAAGAGTGGGGAAAAATTGCTAACGTGCCAAGTTGATAGAAACCTATCCACATAGGCTCAAGGCTGTAATTGCTGCCAAAGGTGCGTCTACTAAATACTGACTTGAAGGGGATGAATACTTATGCAACCAATTAAAAAAGTCAAGTGACGTTCACTATGATTCAATATTTAAAACAAATAAAATGTGAATACTTCTTACTGGCACTGTACGTGTGTTTATGTGATAAATTTCACAGAAGTAGTGCAATGTTATCGGAGGGTTGTGGAGTTACATCCAAGGGCCTCAGTACCCTCCCAGCTGATTCAGGGCCTTGATGTCCCGCCTGTTGCCGGAGGCATTGTAAAGTCTAATCGCGGTTGGCAAGAAAGACTTCCGGAAGTGATCCTTCTTGCGCTCTGGCATGGTTAGTCTGTTACTTATTAGTCTGCTACAGTTTTTACCTGTATTTGTTAACCCAAATACAAGTAAACCCACACACTGCCATACTAAAACATTTAAGAAGCCATTTTTGGGAAATTCAACCACTGAGAGGACAAATGTTGGAAGTTTTGAGATCCTGCCTGTTGACAGACAGAGCACTCCTACAACCCCAATTTATTCGCAGTGGCTCTATTCAACAGATCAAACAGCATGTCCCAAACATATGTTGACCTACAACACTGAACATACAACATCTTTCATACACATACACAAATGTCTTTCTTTTGTGTGTGATTCTGGGTTTTATAGGGGTTAAATCCAGCTTATTTCACTGTGACCTCAGTTGGTAAATCTACTTAAGAGGCGATTTTCTGGGGAAAATGGAACATCTTAATATGTCTAAGTGTTTACCTCGTTGTCTCAGCAGTGTGCAAATGCAGCCATTAAATAGATTTTACAGATTCTGTGCCATGGCACTGAGCGTAACTTGTATGCCTGATTAAAACCAGGAGCTCACATTCTCTGTTGGCTTCTCATCCTATCGTAAAACATTTCTGTGGTGGTGAAGTCAGCACTAATCCCACCTTACTGCATACAGGGCTTGCTCAGAGTGGTTAAAACGGCTATATCTGGGCCTTGGTTGGCTATGACTAGATCAGAGAGGGGGGAAAGGGGAAAAACTACCATGAATCCTATCAGGCATACATCTCAATGAACTCGTTTTAACAGCAAGGAAACGGGCGACCAGCTGCAATTGTGTGGTAGAGTCAAAAATAATCATTGCGATAATAATACACTTACAGTGGTTTCCACTGCTTGTTTGCCTCACAACTCATTCTGTTTATGAGTGTGTGTGTGTGTGTGAGTGTGTGTGATAGTAAGTGTTTGCCTGTGTGAATATTGTGGGCTCTGTATCTACAGTCCTCCTTCGCATTCCTCTGTGTATTCCTTTTCAACTCTTCTTTTCAGGTCCCTCCATGCTGCTAGGGAAGTGGTCAGTATAATACGCTACTATTTATGTCATCCTACTCCTAAGCATTGGCAATGGTGTGTTATTGCAATGACAATTGGATCAGTGGGTTTAGTAATGGCTTTAAAAGGGCCATGTTGGAGAATGAATCAGTTCCCTCAGTCAAAACAACTGTCAGCCCAGCTCTGTTTACATGCCTGCTCACTAGAGTACTGCCTGATCATATGGTGGCTGTGGGATGAAGTGCGCAAAATGTTTAATACAAAGCTCACCTCGGTCATTTCTTCTTTGTAAAATAGGTCAGCATGGACATTTTATCCGTGGGGGTATACTGTAAATATGCATTTTCTGAATATGTTATTTTAGTGCCATTTTAATGTCAAGGTCTGAATTAATGTTTGAATAGTTTTGTCAGGCAGGTGGAACCATGTGACTGGTTACCTCTGTTAATGATCTCAAATTTGGAATGGAACACAAATTTAACAGGAATTTGTAGACGAGCTCGTTGAGTACCAATTTACTACAGAAAGCACCTCCTGGATTTGAAACAAGAGAGTGGTTCCCTAAGCCCAACAAGCTGATAAAATCTCTTGTTGGAGGTTAACACTTTGGGTTCAGAGGTTGGGAGATTTCATTTCCCAGTCAGGGGTCTGGTGTGCTGAATCACCTGTAGCAGGTGCTACTGGCGCTAATTCAGGTAAAGATGATTGTCGCCATGGATTATTGGATAAAGACACTGATGCTGAAGTCCAGGTCAAAGGCTTTATTGATTAGGTCTTCAGGTGGAGGTGTGTTTATAGGATAAATAAATATCTTCCAATCATATTTAAACTCGAAAGTACAACTTACTACATTTCCAAGATACGATTACCTATAAATAGTGTACTGTAGAATAAAGAGCAACTAATTTCAGTCTGCACTCAGCGTTCCAATGTGACACTTCAACACAAAATGCTAAACAGCTAAACTAGAGGGCAACACTGTATAAGGTAATAAATTAAACATGATAAAATAAAATTTTAATTCTTAAGACACAAGATAGCCTCTTGCACCGTCACCCCCAAATTTGGTTTCCAAATTTGCTCCTTGAGAAGCTGAATGTGTCCTAGGGGCTTCAGGCATTGCTTTTATCTTCAGGAATGGCAGGAAATTGAATGAGACAAGAAATGAGTCAGTTATAGGCCTTGTCTTCAACAATGCAAACTCTGGGAAGGTGGCAGTCGCTTATCATGATCATAGCACCAGGCAGAAGGTTTACTGTGACAGCAGGCTGGGCAGAAAATGCTTAAGGAATTGCCACCAGGATTAGCCTGCTAAAATCTGATAGTGCTACCTCTGCTACCATAATTTGGGGTAACTGGGTCTCAATCTGAGAGTCAGATGAAACATACTTAAGAGGTTTTGAATTTTGAATTCCCTCAACTTTAACTATGACTGCCCTCAAGA
The DNA here is from genome assembly GCA_025775045.1 of Hiodon tergisus. Lineage (NCBI taxonomy): Eukaryota > Metazoa > Chordata > Actinopteri > Hiodontiformes > Hiodontidae > Hiodon > Hiodon tergisus. The sequence continues at coordinate 4,436,352 of JAOVYW010000022.1, forward strand.
CTTCTGTATTCATGCCAATTGTCACCTGGACAGCAGTCTGAACTAAGTGAACCTTTATAGTGAGTTGCATTTGGAGGATTGAACTTGAAGTAAAAGTTTTGAGCTTCATGAAGTCAGATATAAATGTCTTCTCACACCGAATAATGAATTGGCATAGGGCCATAAGGGCGGAGTCTGTGTCCATCTGGGGGAAGAGGTCTAAGTGATGCATTGCGTAGTCAGGGACATCTCTTCTCGTGTCTTGTGCATGCTTCACTCGGAATAGACCGAAGCCATCTACACCAATGGAGTAGGAAGCTGTCTTAAGGAGCCGAAACCGATCTGCTATCTTGGGGACTACTGCTTGAAGCATCGCTTGTGGAATTCTAGGCAATAATACTGTTATTGTAAAACTGATTTTTTTGTGTCACCTGAAGATCCAGAACCTTGCCAAACTAGAATGAAGCAGGCGGCTATTGTAGTCCTGAACAATCAGTTTAGTTAAAGGTGTTTCAGATCTAGAACCATTAAATAGATGGTCCTCAAGGGCCAGACCTTCCACGTGCTGCAGCTGTCCTTTAACCCAGATGAGTTCCATCATCTCATCATACTTGGAAGACAGGCTGATGATACAACTACTAGGAGGAACAGGCTTTGCTGTTTTCAGAGGTTTTGGAGGAACTGACATTGACACTGAAAGTGATGTATCTTGTATTGGAGGTGTCTTGTGGGACCAACCGAGGCAAGTCTTAATTGCCGCTGGGCTGCTAGGTGGCCCTAGTGTACAGGCTCGATAGGGGTGATGGGATGAGAAGAACATGCTGAGCTTTGCTGATGGGCGATAGAGGAAGGTCTCACAGGTAACAAGCTCGCTGCTGACAGTGACATCACTCCCAAAGTCGGAGTATGATTAGTTTCTGGAGCAAAAGACTTAGCTCTTTAAATCAACGAGCAAATCGTTTGTCTTGTTTGTTGTAACAATCTTAGTTTGATCCACAGCTAGGGTGGGCAGAAGCCCAGTAGTCAGGGCAGTTGAATAGGGTGCATTATATTGGTAACGTGACCCGGATACTTGACCCGTAATGTCTGAGGTTGCTGTGGGTATTTAGAGGGGGAGAGTGCAGCGGGGCTCGTTGTGAATGAGGTCACTACTAACAATGATGTCATCCCCTAGTGTAGAAGACAAGTGAATGGTTAGATCCTCAAGCTAAAGACTTGGGTCTTTGGCTCAATGAGCTAATCATTTCTCTTTTCTATTTTGATGACCTAAGTTTGATTCCTGGCTGAGGCGGTTGGAAGCCTGGTGGCCAGGGGGGTTGAATAGGGTGCGTTTCATTAGCAGCATTCCCAAACTTTCTTGAGTGTGTAATGTTAATGGTTGCCACAGAGTGTCAGATAAGGACACAGATGCTGAGGTCCAGGTCAAAAATGTAATTGATTTGATCTTCTGGTTGAGGTGTGTTTACAGAAGAAATGATTGAGAACCGTGTGTGTGTGTGTGTGGTTCCTATGAGGCAAAGGAATAGTGATAGAGCATATAAACATAATTAGCATTAAACAACTTGTATACAGTATAATCGGCCAGACAGATATCAACCCAATAGTACAGGGTTAGGGTTAGACAGTTAATACATTTACAAGATACAGTATAATAAACAATCTTTATGCAAGATAGCCTCTTGCACTGTACCAAACATGTTTCCTTAGTCTTCTTTTTTTATCTCTTGTGCTGGCATTTGCTAAACACCTAAAAATATAGTTGAGACTGCAGCTCTGTTTTCTGTTAAATTCACTTAGAGGGTGATTGATCAGCTCAGGTTAAGGTAAGCCCACTCTTGTTTCAGATACACAGTCATTTTAGAATCCTCACTCTTTCAGGCAAGTGATGGTCACTGCAATGGAAACAAGGGTAAGATTCAGAATTCATGCCGATCGGTTTATGTACACCTCAGGCTGATAGATGACTTTGACAGATCCCAAAAGTAGTAGTTCAGTTGTCTCAACCTATCTTTAAAAGCTTTTTAAAATTTATCTTTAAGGAAGGTTACTCAGAGAACAATAAAAAACAGCAAACATGTCCAAGTGAAACAATCACCTTTGGATGCAAACTGCAGGAGTGCGGTGAGCCAGTGATCCTTAAATCACAGGGCTAAAAGCTCAAGGTTGTTTAGCTTTCTCACAAGTATTCATTACAGAACACTCCTCTGCATTTTACAAGGCTGGTGTTATTGTCTCAGCCATGGGTTGTACGTCTCCTGACCTGAGTAACTTTGGAGACAGATTTGATGTTACAGATCCCCTCTCAGCTACACCGTCTCAATTGTTTGGGTCTGTAGAGGTGTTGGGGGTGTCACAACTAATGTTTCTCCCACTCACAACACTTTTTGGACAGGTCGATTCTGTGTATGTGTCTTTGATCGAGTAACAACTTGCCACAGGAAAATGGAACAAGAAAGAGGAAGAGGGATTGAGATGAGTGAGTGACAGATCTGATGGAGGAAGAACGGAAGGCAGTTGAACTATAATAACAGTCTGTCCTTGCTCTTGGGTCCCACTATTTCTGGAGCCTGAAAACAGCACGTGGAGCACTTTAGTTTACTGGACACACAGCAAACCCCTGACTCACATGGCACTTTATGAACCTTGGGAGTTGAAACCCCATGACCAAGCCATGATTCATTCTGGTGAGGCAGCTATGCTCTGTTTTGGGCTACACAGAAAAAGGATTTGGGTAAGCATTATTAGACGGGGGGGAATGATAATTCCACAATATTCCACAATATCACACTCATAGCACCTCAAAGGTAGGCATGTATTTTTGGCAGCAGCTCAACTATGGGTTGAATTGTCGGGGCAAGCAAGAAACTGTTGCCATGGACAGATAAGATCCATTTGAGATAAATGGCTTACAACTAGATGTGACCGAGCTGTAGCATAGAGCCAGAGATGGAGACGCCAAGGTCTTGGCAAAGCCATAGAAACCCAGGCAAAGGAGACTTACGAGATTGTAAACTAATTTACTGTCCCTCATCCTTTACCAACTCCATTCATCTCCCTTGTCTTCTCTTAGACAGCCTATAATACATAAATATTACGCGCAAATATAATGTGTGCTGTAATGCTATGATCGAGTTACATATGGGAACTCCCCGTTATTAAATACAGTTCTATTTATTCCTCAAGTGTCACCAGTTTCAGGTTTGTTGACTTTTCTGCCGCCCCACTACTTGCTTCTATCTATCACTGCCACCAGAGACGTTTTGGTCACTGTGGGCAGTCACTCCGTCAGCTCAGCAACCATAGATAATGCAGCGAATGCAGTAATTAGACTAATACCAATGCAATACAGCAGATACTACAGCAGATATCATAACTCAAAAATCATCACCTGTCCTCTACACCCGGCGGATAAGAACAAAAAACCTTGATGGAGAGTTTATTGTGGCATTACCATATAGGTACCTCCCAGGCCCTGTGCTCCCATGCACCGCAAGTTTCCAATCGTGGACAGGCTGGGAGAATTTACAATGTGGTGAGCTCATAGTCTGGCATTAAGGTTTCCTCCACCCTCTTCTGCTCTTTCTGCTTCTCTAGCTCCGCCCATCTCTGGCTCTTTTCACGCTCGTGGAAGAGATGTGATAGTCAAGCACCCCTCTGTGCGGCAGGTTGTGTTCCCACACATCACTGTGCTTGTCTGAGTAAAAAAAAGGGGGCAAGATCATATGGCTGTGAGCTATCAACATGCATGGCATTGACACTATTTGTGATATACAAGGCTTTCCCTTCTGGGGGCTGAGCAACACAACACAGGAAACTGAAACTTTTTTTTTTTAATCCACTGGTAAATTCATGCCAGTGTACACACCCATTACAAAGAAGATGAAATTCTAGTTTAGTGTACCACAGAAATCTTCTTAACTACTTATATTCTACTTAAAATAATCTAGTAGGAATTAACCAGTTAATAGCACTCTAAAAGCAGTTCATACCGGAGACGATATATTTGCCCTGTTTAAAGAAAATGTAGTTCTTATTAAGATATCAGCTACAGTATAGAGTATCTATGGTTTCGTTTTTTTTGTCTGGCTAAGAGTTCTGTAAAGGTCCTTCCTTCGCTACAGCTGTTTTCATCAGAAAATGATGATAAGTGTGATTTCTCTATTTATTTTATAGACCATTGAGTCAACATGAGTGGGGCTAACTTTGTTCCTCCTCAGTAATTTGCATGATTTTTCACCAGATGAGGGTAAAAGATTTAGCTGCTGGCGCCGCTGCATATAGCCCCACTCCCTTTGTTCTTGGAGGCCTAACTGGAATCTGATGAAGGTCGGTGCGTAGCTAGCTGGGAAAAGGATATACAGACTCGTAAAACAGCCTTCCTCCCAGCTCCGTTTTTTATTAACTCTCAGGTGTCGCTTTCATCTTCAAGCACACAAAAGCACGGAGGGAGATTTGTACAGTCTTAATCCAAGCCAGTCACTCTGACAGCTGTCGGCCTCCGGAGTCTCAAGTTCCGTGGAGGGCGAAGGAGTGATGGAGCAAAAGCGGGATTTCTCTGTGCAAACAGGGAGATGGGAGGAAGGGAGGCGGGAGAGCCGGCGGGGGGGTGCTGGTAGGGAGGTCACCATGATGGATTTACCAGACACTGGGAGGTGGAGAAAAAAAAAGCTGGAAAACGGAGAGGGGAAAGCAGCTCAGTCTGCAGACCTTAGCGAGACGTCCCGTTCAGTTTACACAACAATAATTATAGACAATGTTAGCCTGGTTTATCCCCCAGACATGGAATCACACACGCACACACATACACATACAAATACATACAAACCCACATGCACACACGTACATTCAAATAAATACATTTACACAAAAATTCACAAATGCACATAAACACATACATACGTAAACTAACCCTAAATTCTCTCTCTCTCTCTCTCTCTCTCTCTCTCTCTCTCTCTCTCTCTCTCTCTCTCTCTCTCTCTCTCTCTCT
>JAOVYW010000022.1:4441417-4470611 GCA_025775045.1 Hiodon tergisus
ATATATATACACACATACCACATGATACTATGTTCTCTCTTTTAAGAGACAATCCTCAAGAAAATAGGGTTATTGGTCTTTTCAGTCATGTTTCTGCTCAAAGATTTGTGATGCCTCTCACTCCAGCTGGTCTACCACAGACATTTCCTACCACCAAGGGGAAAGGGAAAGCACACTACTCCAGTTTTTGAGCTCCCTCCACCTTTATGCATATACCAATTACCTGATTTAGGAGCTGCCAAAGAGGGCCCATCAGGATCAACTCTATCATGTCTTCCCTACCGTTCCTGGAAGGTGTCATTAAGATGTGAACTCCCACAACTGCCAACAGGCTACTCCCATTCAACGCAGAAGTGGAATGGCCATCACCATGTTAAAATCATCAATGACACTCCTTCCATACGTGTCAGCCGAGTTTGAGTTAATTTCTCGGTACAGGCCTTCCTTCTCTTCCAGGGACCTGCACAGCTAAAAACATAACTAGGACCAGCTGGTTTCTCCCCTCACCCCAAGTGTAGCTTTCAATTGCTCTCTCATGCCTAAAATGTGGGATCCATGACATTATCTCGAATGGCGAGATAACGTTAGAAAAATGTGATAATCTCTCTAACAGTGTATCTGCCATTTAATATCCTACCACAACTTCCAAGGTCTACTGAGATTCTTAAATCTTATAAACTCTCCGGACCGCAGCGATTAGCCCAATTCCAAGTCAGTACCAGGGTGAACAGGTTAAGGTTCTGGAGATTATCCAAAGTGCTTGGGAGTGCTGGAGGTTTGGCTACTTTTTGTTTAGCCCAAGTGAGATATCAGTCACTGTGGTGGCTTGAGAGATGTTGAAGATCTCGCCGGACATTCACTAGCAACACCAGCCATTTGCAGGAATTTTCTCCACTTTTTGCACTTTTTGGTGCAACAAAACAATAAAGATAGGCAATTAGTTTTAAAAAGTGTTATCACAAATTTCATATAAAATTACAAGAATATAGCACTAAGACGGACGTCGGTATCATAACCGTTATTACTCCCACTGTGTGTACTGTAATTCCCCTTTCAAACGAACCCATTGTTACCTGGCCCAATAGCAATAACATTATACTTAACACCACACAACAAAGAACACAAATAAAATGTATTCCCCTAGTAGGATCATATTTATCGGCCTCACACATTTCCAACTCTGTCACTATAATTTTAGCCAGACCTTTAGCCAAACCCCTCAAAAAAACCTACCATTTAGAGAGCCATACCTTACATAGCTAGGAACTAGCCACAAGTGAGTTCAATCATGCAGGTAAAATCAATTACCCTCTCACCTTCTTTATTCTAGCTTTCAAGGCAACATAATACTTAATTGAAGAGAAGCTTAAATCGGGTGGCAGGCCGTGTAACTAGGGGCAACAGTACCAGTGGGAGAAATTCTGTGCATCCCTTGATAAAATCTTTTTTATATTTTGATTTTTGACTTGATTATTGAAAGTGCAATACACTCAAACTAATGGACACTTACACCCCTCGACCATTGGAGTGAAGAATCCCAAACGAGTTTAAATAAGGAAATGCATTATTCTACCCTGGATCTTGCCAGGGGATACATACCTATTGAAGTCAACCTCTGGAACCATAAGATTGCCTTCACGGTGCCTCTAGAAAAGTTAAAGCAAATGCCCTTCGGCCTCTGCACAGCACCTATCACCCACATGCCAGTAGAGGGGGCCCCTAAGGATAATATCATGAAATAATGCCACAAACAGAATAAAAATTAATATGAATTAGTTTACCTGTTGAGTGCTTCATTTAGTTTAGAAAGTATGCATTTGGCATGTAGACTGATTTATTTAGCTAGTCACGGTAGCTTAGCCCATATATGGTTTGGCACATTCCATTGCCATAGATTTGCTTAATGCATTTAAGAATCTACCAATGAATTTCAATGTGATGACGTGTTTTGTCTGCTTCAGATATTGACATAAAGGAACATAGCTAGCCAGCAGCCATCTGTCAGTAAGATAACAGACATGGCAAACAGACCTCATAAATTAACTATTTATTTGTATGTGTACTATTGTAATATTTATTTTAGCCTTTTAAACTTTGTGTTTATTAAACATTAAAAAGCTATATGGTCTGGCATATATGACCAGTATGGACTATAAACTTAGAAGTGCTATAATATTTTATGAACAGGAGGAGGGCCCATTGCTATATGCCTTACACCCATATGATTGAGAGGCAAGCTCCACCCCTGATGTTACGTATAGGGCAGGTAAATGAAACCAGAATTCTGGTCTAGATAGAATATCTAGACCACCAACTTTGCAAAGCCATTGCTAATAGAAAAAAACTGCTAACAGGACAGATAAACAGATAAAAGCAGAGAATGATGTGCCCTGTACCCCATAACTTTCTATCCACGTAATGACCAGCACACACTACAGAATTCCATGACAGACACAGTCCTCCTCATCAGACAGGCAAACGGGAAGACGCATGATGTCATTTGTAGTAGTTTTTTTGCAACCTTTAAAAAAAAAATCACTTTCCAGTAACTTCCTTTCCGTCACAAGAATTCCTGAAAAGGCTTGGTCACTCACTAGTCTTGTTTATGAACACATGATTGCTAAATCATCAATATAAACAGTAAATTTATCTTCTACGGGATAGACATTTTCTACAGAATCAGTTTTGAGTAATTATGGCACTAGTGAAATGGTTTCAGAGCAATCCTGGGCCAGATGTGTGAGGAATGCACTGGCAGCTGGCTCGCATAGGGATAGACGGAGGGGGGTAAAGACCAGTCGAATTACACCGTCTGCAGATCGTTAAAGGGTTGTTGCACTTCCAGCAGTCTAATGCGCATTTCACATAATTTATGTAACCCCCACTGACTCCCCTCTGCATGTGTACCCTGGCATTACAGTAAAAACAGGGTGTTTCCAACAGACTTTGTTGCACATTTACAATAAGAAAAGGATGAGGACGCAGACAGCATATGAATGAAATTCTAATAGAAAAAGGCCTATGCCTCCAATTTAACTGAAGTGGAGAAAAGTCGGGCACAGTGACCAGGGTTGCCATATCTTACTCTTATCTCTCTCTCTCTTCCTTTAAAAATCCCTCATATGTCCCTCCCTTCCCAATTCACGGCCTATACAGGCTGGTACAAAGCACAGCAGATCAAAACCCCAAAACTGCAGTACTGATAATACAATAAAGCAGAGTCTTCCAGGCATTCCATGCTAAAGGAGACTCACACTGCGATGGCAGTCTAATACACAGGGATACACTACAGCTTCACACACCCTCATCGGGCATTCTGGAACACACCAGGCCTGGAGATGGAGGGGTTTAAGACTGCTCTCATGTGGTTATTTATGCTTCACAGGCCAAGCATAAAGACAACATTGTACTTCCTGCCTGTATGCTATGCGTCTTTAGAGAGTAAAGACAACACAGCAGATCCAAATCAACCAGCGGGGACAAGCCTTTTCGCTCCCTTGATCTTTTCCCTCTCTCCCCATTTCTCTCACACAAACCTTGTTCTTTTCCCTGTCCTGCCGAGAGAGAAATGGACAAAAAGGACAAATCGGCTGGACATGTTTTAATGCGACTGCCATAACTCCTCACTCCTAACCAGCCCCCCCAAAAGCCCCATCTTCCCATCCCCCCATCCTCACCAGATTTGTCTTCTGAAATGTGCTTTGTCTGTTGCCAGATTCCGACATTTGGGAGCATGGAGTTCGGCAGGGCTGTTTGTTCAGCTGTTGAAAGGCTCAGAGAGAGACCCAGGGGGGCCAGAGAGAATTCCTGCCTTCTTACCATTGCACGACAGTGAGCGAGAAAGAGAGAGAGAAGGAATCAGGAGAAAGAAGGGAGATAGAAAGGCAATGGGTTAAAAGAGTTAAAGAAAAACAAAAGATGACCACATTTTGGGATATATATATATATCCTGAATCATCAACCCAATGTGTACAGTAACAGACAAGGATACATAGATGCATATTGCATTCATTTGTCCTGTCAGAAAGATTGCTAATTTAGGGATGGCTCTTGTCACTGTGTCACATTGAAGGGCCACTGTTGTGGTTCCATCATAAAGACCAGTTCCCATAGTCTCACATTTGGCTCCAGCTCATGAAAAATTAGGCACATGTTGATACTGACCTCAGGCATTCCCCACCACCACTGTAAAAACCCCAAATCCCACTGTTCATCGGGTAGACAAGGGGTGTACTATAGTGACTCCCACAACTCCTCATTTATAAACACCTCAGATTTGGTGTTCATTTTTAAAGAGTTAAATAGTTCCTGGCTATGTGCATACATATACATGGACAGACAGGTCAGGAATGAATTGCATTTAATCATGATGAAATGCATCTAGATTGTGATTGTAATCAGAACCAGGCAAGAAAGCCTCACTGAAGATGAATAGTAAACACATCCATCTGCACCGGAACACATTAGGTTTAAAAATAAAGTAACAGAACTTCCACTGTTTGAAGTGCAGAACCAGAAGCCTTATGGGGTGACTGTTAGTCCCTTATATTCTGTAGAGACATAGGGAGAAACAAAGGAAAAGATCAGCGCTTTGTTCAAATTTATTTAATTGATCAAATGCGTAGGTTTATATGGATCATTGTGTACTGATTTTTTCAAACTTTGTTTGAGCAATAAACATAATATTGAGATATATAGACATATACCCCCCACCTCCAAACACAGACACACAGTCACCCACCACAACCCTGTTGCACTCATTTTCCCGTTATTTTCCACCCAGTAAGCAAGGATGCTGATACACAAATTGCAGATCAGCAACGTTCACTTCCTCAAAACATTTCCTGCAAAAACACATCCGCAATCATAAAATATTCCAGCCATGTGGACAGTACTGAACGTGGATAATTTTGTGCTGATGCAGCAGAAAAGAGCCCCACTAAAAAAATACTACTCTACATGAGACCCCATAGGCCCAAGGTTATTGTGCACTGCTACCAACACATTGTGTGCATGTGTTTGAAGGGGCATTGGTGAGGAGAAAAAGTAAATCTGAAAAAGATGAGAGGCAAGAAAAATGCGGGAAAATCAAGAACGATTCTGACAAGGAGCCAAATCGTTTATTACCCCTTATTTTCGAGTCTGAAATTTCAGCCTGACTGGGAGAGAAACTCGACCCGGGGGCCAGCTGTCTGCAGCCTGCCAGCTTCTCAGCCTCCTTACCACACAAGTCAATCTCCCTGCATTTGACAGCATGGAGACTGATTCATAAGCACCAAAACAAAACAGGCTTGAGAGAAATCTGTTTGCCCAAACTCAGCTGTCTGTGCGCTGTCCCAGCAGCCAGCTGTTGTGATACACAGATTCTAAAACAAATTGGTCTGGTTGAAAAGCACTTGTTCGCTTTCTGAGGCGCACACTGCATACAAAGACAATTGACCTATGCTAACTGATTTCTTTTGAGATAAATTATTTATAATTTTAAAAACACTTTTGTCAGTGAATTTAATTGACACTCAATATTACTTCATGTCATGTCTTGTGCATGTCATTTCTGCTGAGATTTCTCCATGCTTAAAGCTCCTACCGTTAAATAAGAGAGAAAAGGTCACTAGAAAAATGGAACAGAGAGTCGGTACTATACAGACACAAGGTTGGAAGCACTAAAGTCTAAAATGAGAAATTGGAAAGAATTAGAAAGAAAACATTTTAACATCTCTCATACTTCCACCCTCTCCAACTCCATCTTCTTTCTCTATATTTTCCCCACATTCCCATGCTGTATTCCAGGCTAGAGCAAAGACCTCATGCGAGTTGTCTGTTATTGTCATTTTCTGTGCCCTGTGCCATGTGCAAATAGATTGGATATTCGCATTTACACATCCAAAATGTTGATGGGCTCTGTGTTCTCTCATATGCAGGTTAGACAGGGCAGGTTTCATTCCACTACCCAAGAGCTCTGCTCTGCACAAGACCGCAAGGCCATTTCGACACTCAAACTACTCGAAGAAGGAGAAGTCTTGCTTTGAATATGGAAAACATTTAAGAAATCTCAGCAAAAAAAAAGAAAAGAAACAAGTGAATCAGTAGAGGTTGAAGCAACACAGAGAGATATGGAGATCAGTGAGCCACAGGGTGATCAGTTACGCAATCAAAAGACAAAAATACTAAAATTTCACAAGAATTGATCCTAAAATTGCATTTGGCAGATTCAAACAGGAGTATTGAATGTTTTTCACATAGTCTCAAAACAAGTCTCACAGTGCAAAGCTCTGAAGACCTGAAGACCTGAAGACCAAAAAGACTCCCCTTAAGCATCTTGTCCTAAAGTTCACTAAACTGACAAAACAGACCTCGAAGCAGCTTAGCAAGATTTGCAACGTCAAACCAACCATAAAGACAAACCCAGGCCTCTCATCCAAAACCTTGAGCCAGTTCAACTAAACGTGACCATTACCAGGTCCTAAGCAGTCCTAACTGCACCCGTGAAAGGGTATCTCTTCACTGTCAGGTCAGAGATACACAGCAGAGACAGATCCTCAACAAGCAAGCACAGCTATTGGAGAAAACTATAAAACGTGGTTGGCTAGAGAAGATTGGTCAGGTTAGGGGCATTGGGGCACTACCTTCTTCAATGGAGAAAATATCTGAAATGGTAAATTATGACTTCACACTCATAATTTCATAATTACAATTTGCCTTCTTGATTACCAAAATGAGAAAAAAAGTCATTTAATTAAGGTATATATTATAGTTTCAGGTTTATTTTTATTTTCTACTTTGTAATTTATAAGATCCATGTTACTGTTCTTTTTATGGAACGTTTTTTATATTTATATGACGTGAAACAAATGCATAATACAATTGAGTTTAACCAAGCTGAAAGAGAGTGAGAGGCCAGCCATGCAGGGGTTAAATGTTGCCGTCTCAAGCAGAGAGCAAGTCAATGCAAGGTCCAGTGGGTGAATTTTATATTAACCTTCGTGGAGAAGAGCAGGGCATATATAGCACAGTGCGCAGTACACACTGAAACTGGACCAGGTGTCTTCAGTAATGATCAACTGCGGCAAATTCTCACCACATAACTCAACTCTAACACTACCAGAGTTTAGTGTGTTTTAAATGTGTGCAGAAGAGCATTCTGGTAAGAAGGGGGTTAAAGTACTGAATAAACATGCAGAGGAACCTAGCGAGATGGAGGTGGGGGTTAGAGGGGGCACCCAAATGTCTTTTCAAACTCTCAGGTGAGGGATTAGAACAACACGAAGGACTGAGAGGCAGACTAAACACAGTACTCAAAAAGCAGCGGGGCCCCTGGAAAATCTTGACATTATTGGCCTGACCCTCGGCCTCTAACCCAGTCCATTTTAGTTCTTCGTAGAATCCAAAAAGCTAAGGGGATCTGAAAAACATACCAAATTGTTCTGATATATTCATTGCTTGATCAGGCCCAGTCTCCTCCCTGACATCATTTGTTGGAATCCCCCAATTCCAGTCTTTTTGACAATGGCCTATCTGGTAAAGCCATCATTCGTTTCGACAGGATGGAGAAGTACTTAACAGGTGTGAGGACTTTCAAACTAGCTTTGAACCCTCATATTCCCTTTCAGGCTATGGCTCACAATTTCCTTTCATCCCTCCAAACTTCTTTCTCTCTCCATTTCTCTTATTCTCTCTCTTTCTTTAGGGTCCCTGGTTGAGATCTTGTGCCCCTACGCCATCATTAAAACCTTAAGAAAAAAACTTGAAATTGACAGTTCAAGGGGGGTAAGAGGCATCCAACAAATTAGCCATAAGTCAGTAAAAGACAAGGGTATGAGGGAATGTAACCCAGACTTTCACACAGCCTTGGTACTGGACCCCGATCAGGCCAGCGAAGAATCCTCTTCATAATAATGCACACAAACCACGGGGCCATAGCTTGTCCATACTGGTAGAGGGAGGGCAGTGACGACCAACAGAGAGAAACTTGGGTCGTACAACAAACTGGGACAAAAATACATGTTGGGGACAAGTTCTGCGGAAGCGGGGCTCTCGTTTTTATGCAGGAAGGGGGGTCTCTGGTATAGCAGCGGCACAGAAAGAGGAGTGGGGGGTAGCAGATGTTTCAGCTTTGCACTCTGGCTAGAAAGGGCAATTATGAGTGCTCCTAATGATGTTGGCAGCCGCCCATAAACCTGGTTCAGTGAAAGAGGTTCTCATTAGCTGACCAACACAAAAACGCTCCCTACTTTTTCAGGCCATGAAGCGATATGGCGAGCGACGAACCAGGCGGCTGCAAGTTCAGATCCCAAGACTAGTGGTCAGCTCCTGGAGTAAAACTATGTCTGAAAAGAGAGTTCAGGATGTAGTAAAACACACCAGAGCAATCCAAACACACTGTGTGGTAATGATGCAGGTTTTCCATTATATAGCTTTGGACCCAGAGCTGGCAGTCCAGATATTAGTCTAACGGGAAGGGTTGGACCTCAGCACATAAAAACTGTGTAAAGAGCCCAATATAAAACAAAGACCTGTAATTTAGAGGTCCAATTTTCCCACCTTTTTGCATTTTAAGTTCATTGTGAATCATAAAACCTTTTAATGACCAACACACTGAGAGAGAGAGCCCAGTGGCATTGGGGGAAACTTTCAGAGTCTGATGGGTTCTGGTCCGATGGCAGACGGGTTGTTTGTGTTCCTGCCGGCAGGTTAACGGTGTCAATACTAGTCCTGCAGCAGTAGTCTGTTCTCACGCATTTGGCATCACCAGTCTTTGTCTTTTGGGCTACACTGTTGGCATGAGAAAAACCCTTGGCACTGAGCTCGCTATTGAGTTTTCATGAATCTAGGTCATTGCTAGCCCCCTTTGGACAAATGCAGTGGAAACAAAATAAATGAAGAAATGAATAAAGGCCTGCTCAGCTCAACTGGAAGCAGAAGATCTCACCAACATCCGTTCAGGACAAAGCTGTTGGAAAGAGGAAGCAAGCGGCAATCCTGATATCCCTTTATCACCAAGACAGTATACGGCTTAATATAACGGCCATTTGAGCAACAAAAAATATATAATATTTTGGAAGTCAAAGGAATAAAAAGAAAGTTCACGCCCTCAAGAAGAAACAGGATAAAATAATTGCTGTTGATTGAAAAGTGGTTTCCTCTCATTGGATTTCAAGTTTCATGGTTTACAACTGTGCAGAAACAAAGGGGTCATGTTACAGCTGGCTATTGCAATTTTGATGTAAAAAGGGGCCATGCAATTTCCCAAATAAGTAGATGGCATATGTACATTTCAACACATACATATTCAAACCCATATTCAAACCCGTTCCATATAAAGTTACAACCCTGAAAACCCTATGCCCTTAGCTACATGAAAAACAAATGGAAAAAGCCTTTTAAAATAATTACAGTTATTTCTAGCGAAGTAATGTATTGATAATCCAAAACAACCCACACTGATTCATCAGATTTCTTAAATCTTCCAATATAGCAGATTATGCAAAAGCTTTTCTTCTGTATTGGTTTGCTCAGTAACAGTTTTCAAGGTCAGAAACAGGAGCTCTGATAGTTTTTAAAATGTACAGAGAACTGTCAGTCATTCTTTGTTTTTCTAGTGTAGTCCCATATCCTAGAAAATTCAACGTTTCATTTGTCATGAAAACAAAAGCTACAAATCAGGCTTGCCTTAAACGTACACGATGTGTGAACACGATTAGCAGGAACCTCCAAACTCAACACTTGAACCCAAACACAAACATATAACTGGGGCTCCAGAGATATAAGAAAAGGAACACTGAAACAGATGCTGCTGGAAACGGGCCTTTCCTCCCACACCATGGGAAAAACTGGCTGCTGCTTACCCCACAGGAAGTCAGAAAAAGGCAGGAAGTCAGGAGAGTAGTTCCTTAACTGTGTAACATTGAAATTCTTCCCCCGCAAATACTCACGGGGAGGGCCTTAAGACTTCAGAACATGACCTCCTACCCCACCACTACCTTGGTTCATCCCACTTGGAAGTCCTCCAAGCCAGCATGAGAGATCAGGTTCTGAAGGCGGCTGAGGTTTCTCTCTGTGTCTCTAGGTGCAGCTGGATCCCTGAGGTACGGCACACTTCTAAACAGAATTTGAGCTCTGTCACCTTCAAGCTGTAGACATTAGGCCAAGGACCAGCAACACCCTCTGTAAATGTCCACATCCCCAAACAGAGCACTACTCCCCTGCAGGCCCCAAACACCCAATCCACACATGCACCAACTCGTATGTGAGCCAGATGTTGAAAGTAAAGTGAAGGGGGGAAACAATAATAAAAGGGAGAACTTTTGCCCAAGGTGTCTCATATCCGATGAAGTATTATCGTTTCAATATATGAAATCATAACACATGCCATCATCTTCCAAAAAAGATGGAGATGCATAATTCTATAACTTAAATAAAATCATTTTATTGCCATCTCTTTTGAACTGAGCTCTTATAACACCCAGATTTACACTTTGGTTCAGTTGTCTTCAGTAAGAGAAAGAAGAAACACAGTGAATGAATGAAAGACTTAAAAGGGGGAAGAATCCACATCCTCAACACCAGTAGACTTCTCTTACTAAACCATGAGGAAGTGACAAAGATCTGGTCTAGCCCTTTTTTACTTATCTACGAGCACATTGTCAGGATGAACCTGAACCTTGCACTGGGCTTTGTCAACAAACACCAAACTCCTCCATTCAAGAAAGAGGCAACTACAATACTACAGCACTTTATTTCTGCTATTGTGAAGATTTTGAAACAGCCACAGGTCTCTGCGGATGAGACAGTGTCTGACATTTACAAGAAACAGGATAGTGGGGTATCGTTGCCGAAAGGACAAAACCTCAACGAGAAAAGGGGGGAAAAAGCAAAAGGAAGAGAAAAGGAGGCAGTGTTGCAGTGGGAGAGATATTAATCTTATTAGACAAACGAAGCAGTGAATCGGATACACCTCATTGTCGAGTCCTACCCCTTTCGCTGCTGGACAGATGGGGAAACGGATGGCCCCACCTCGAAGGAACTCTGCTTTGAATGACGGGACCTGAGATTTTGATTACATGGGCACCATGCACTCAGACAACTCAGGTGTCCATCGGATAAACATGAAGGACAGCGGGGAGAGAATCCTTGGGAGTTCTCCTTTAGAACACGATCCAGTAGAGCTGTTCCTCCTTCAGCGTGACACTCTGACACATCTCTGAGACACACTCAGAGATACACACACACCAGATGTCGGCCGTTGGGAAGTTTACATTTATTTATTGCTCTAAGAAAAGTGTGTTGTGTAACTGCAATCAAAACGGTTGCAGACAAAAACAGTGACATCACAACTAATAACATGGAAAAAAGGCCTTAGGCCATGACACAGACCACAGCATTGGGTAAACAGGCCTTTTTCATGGATTCAGTAGTAGGGTATTCTAGTGTCTCAATGCCTTACAGGATGTGCTGATTGGTTGGTTTAGGGTAGCATGGATAGGGATGGTTGGGGGGGGGAGATAACACTTATGTTCAAATAGTCAGTTTTGGATGGCAGCGCCTCAGAGAGAGCATCAAACACCAATGGGTCCAGGGCTCTGTACACAGGAGCTAACGCATGTAAAGAATGAATCTACCCCAGACATGCAAGGACATTGTAAATTCACTACCAGGCAAACAGACAATGATGTCTTCCGCGCAGCCCTGTGTTTAAACATTTAAACAGCACACAGTGACACCACGCACATGGGGTCCAAGCTCTCTCTCAGAGTCAGACAAAGACCAAGAAAGGCTCTAAGGCCGTAAGGCGAGAAACATGACACACGGCTCTCAATGTCATGCTGTATGAGACACACTGGAAAATTGTACACCATGATACCGAAGAGGCAGAAACAAAAACTGCAAGTCTCGCTGATTGCACATCAATGTCTGTGTGTGAGGAAGATTTCGCAATGACACAGCAAGAGGTTCAAATGCATTTGGATTAGGCACTCTTCACAATAAATAAATAAATAAATAAATGTCCACTTCTCTCCGCTTGCTCTTAGAGTCTGAAACTTTCTGAGATTTGACCACAAATAAGTTATTATATTTACATTGATATTCCATGGTCTATGAGAAGTTGCTATTGTTGTCCTGTCATCTTGACAGGCTCCTGTTTTGCACAATGTCTTACTGGTACTCTTGTTTCCAAAATTTTTCAATATAACTGTGCTGCATACTACATGGTTTATAACATGGATTTCTACATCAGATACAACATGGGGCTAATTTAACTAAATACTTTTCTTTCTTTTTTTTAAATAAAGTGTGCATAATAGAATGAAAAATAATAATAGAGTGAAAAATCAGATTTCCGATTTCAGAATATGTCCCCCATAATAATAAAAAGAGCCAAGGAGACCAAACTCTCTGTGAGAAATGTACCTCCCCCAGCAAGACCAGTGCATGCCATATTGGCATTAAGTCCTATGAATGTCTAAACTGAAGAACAATACATCTTCAGCCATAGAATCCAAAACTCCTATATCCAATCCAAATGAGCATTAGACTAACTGGAGTGTTACATAAAAGTAAAAAAGGTCAGTTTGTATGGTAGGCCTAATTGATATCATCATCATCATCAAAGAAAAATAAAAAATAAAACTAGACTATAAAGAAAATAAAACGTGAAAAAGTGAAGTAAATCATAAAAAGACACAACATTTCGGTGTATTTAGTTGGATACATTATTGTCATTTTCAGTGGAATATTGAAACAGCTCACACTGTGGAAAAACAGGAGTGTGGTAGCTTGTTTTTGCTCTAATGTTGGCACTTTCCACATGTAGTGTAATGTTTTCTACTAAAATTATGCATTTTCATGGTGTCTATTTTGATTATATATAATTATCAGACTATATAGGCTATTAGTGAGTTACAGAGGTCGTAAATATTTTGTTCCATAATTTTATTAGACGAGTAAGGTAGGGGTTGTTGGTGACACTTAACTAGCACTTGGACACACTGCTACACAAAAATAAAAAAACTTGTTAAATGATAGCTTGATTCCTCTTGTCTGTCTGCTTTTTTTTTTAAAGAAAGGAGATCACTTTGAAATCATCAGAAAGAAGAAGAGCAAGTTGCAGAAGAAATGGCTTCTGAGAGGAAGTGAGACTGAACCAAGACAACAGCTGCTAGAGATCACTCCCGCAATTCCCCCTGTGCACATTTGTTTGTTTCTGGGTCAAAAAGCACCCCAAAGACACAAACACACACAAAGGTACACGGAGAACAAGTTAATAAGTAAATAGGCTCTGTTCCATATCTGATTTGGCATCTACACAGCATCTGAGGGAATAATAAACAGGGGGAGACGAATCAGTGTTATCTTTTCATTCAAGGCATTGAATAATGGACTAAAGAAACACCACAGAGAGAGAGAGAAAAGCCTCCTTCTGACTCTCTCTCGCTCGCTCGCTCGCTGCATACAACTCCCCAGTTTTACTTGGCTTCTCTCTGTCTTGGCAACTAAAATCTCTCGCAAAGAATTCCAGCGTTCAGCCAAAGGCAAAGACGTAGGGGGAAGGCAAGACCCCGCCTCCCTTTGAGAGCCTGCTACCCTTGGTGACCCAAATGTAATGGACTCTTTACACTCATGGAAGAGGGACTTGAGATAAACCAGGAAAACCAACCTGGCATCAGGTTTTTGAAACCAAGGGTGACACCTGAAAGTTTATGTGTGACGCCATGACTGTTCATGCCCACACAACAGTGCTACTATGTCAACCACCTAGCGACCGTTTGTCAACAGAAACGGGACGGAGCGAGGCAGGAACCGTCAGATGGACATTTGCGACAACACAGCTGAATTTTTAAGGTGGATGAAAAAAGGCACAATTCAGCCTATTCACGGCCAGGTCGGTGGATGCTAATTAAGTGCATTAGTAGTCAGAGTGGCAGTAAGACCCAGTGCAGTGTTGTTCTTGCCAGAACCCTGCTCATCTATTCAGAAGGCATAGCAGCTCGCTCTGGCTCTGACAGAACAGAATGACAGAATACATCTTTTTTTTCACTCTCTTCTTAATTTTGTTGTCAGAAAAGGAGGTATTCATGGCGTGATTTCTTGAGGACGGTGGCTGTCGACTTTGCATAAACACACGCCAGCGTTTCTAAACAAACTGAGAGCAGGTCGGGTGAAGCTGAACAATCACATAGGCACTGAACCAGGGTGTCTTTTTACCTCCTAATGGGAACTAGGCATCCTTTCTCCTCTATAAACAACATTTTTTTTTAAAACATAAGCACTTTCTTGGTTTGGCCGTCATCGGTAATAATATACGTTATTAGTTTCTTTATCACTATAACTTTTTAGACATGCCAAGACTGAGGCCACAGAGAATAACCTGATAGTCGTGGAACCCATGCGGTTCACTTGTCGGAATGCATTCTGCTGCGCTGCGCCTTTTTTACAATATAGAGGGAGTGATTGCAGCTCACATGGAGCGAACGCCTCCCAGACTCGGTCAGACACAGACGCGTTTCCCCCTTCACATTTTAAACCACAGCAGCTTAAAGCGTGCTCAAATGCCACACCGCTGACAGAAAAACGACACTTCTGAGCAGGATCCGTTTCTGTTCCTCCATTTCTTTTTCTTTTTTTACGATTTCCACAAAGGAATAAAAACGTAAAAAAATCAGACACGTATACACAAACACACTTTTTAAATGAGTTCTGAAGCCATTTAGAAGGTTCTGAAGTTCATTCTAAAGGCTTTGCTTTCTCATGATTTAGGCCCATAAAGAACAAGGCACCGTTTCCATCCATCAAGCGCCAGTTGTTCGAGGGTCAGTTGGGTTATAGAGGAGTTCAACTTTCTGATACCTGACGATGACTCACGAGTCTTGGCTCAATGGTTTTACCAACATCCCACGTATGCGTTTACTACAACCTGCGGGCTGCGTTTACCATGACCTACAGTCTGCAGACAGTGTAAGCGGATCCTTGATCACGTAGTCCCACGGTGCTCCTTTTCTGTCTTCTCTGGTACATTCAGGTGAAGTCATTATCAATATATATTTCTCAACACGTATCCTCCATCAGCATTACAGTTTCCGCCTCAGCGGCAGTCATTTTCCTGTGTAGGGAAAGGAGTGAGGAGACCGTGCCACGGGGGGGGCTAGTGGACTGCAGAGAATTCCCCTTTTTAGCCCTTTGGGAGCGCTTATCCTGCCCCCTGGTGGTCTGCTACACTGATGGAAAAAACTATAAGAGAGAAATTACTAAAGAACAGACAACGTTTGCACCCCCCCATACATACACCAATTGCACACTGAAATTCCTCTGTGAATTTTTACTTTGTTTAGTGCTTACAACGACCGCTGTAAGCACTATTAACGTTAGTTAATCTTGAACGTAAAAAAATATTTTTTCATTCTGCATATGTAATTGGTCTGATTACCCTTATGCATGTCAAGTTACTGGATTTCAGGCAACAAAAGTTAAGTCCGCCAAAGAAAAAAGGACAAAACTGTCATCGTCCCCCGTGCACATGATTCCGGATACAAATAACCTTTGAGCCTGAAAACCGCGTCTAGGTCTGAGGAAGACACGGTTACGTGAGCAGGTATGTCATTCAGGGCAGCGTGCCTGTACGGAGTTGGTCAGCCCCAGCACGACTTTAAAACCTGCTCCCCCTGTCTTCGCGTTTTCCTTCATTGGGTCCAGCTGCCGTCGGGATATAATGCAGGCATTGACTTGAGTCACATGCTCCTACCTGTAAAGCAGCCAGCTTTGTTTGGAGTCTGTGGAGTTCAGCTCATTGTAAAGGTTTTAGGGCACCAATTAAGAGTAATGAGGTTTTGGGAAATCTGGGCATGCAAGGCTTTACCCATTTCGAGAAAATATACTGGAAAACGAGCTCTGAGGACATATAGGCGACAGATTGTTTTGCACCGACAAAGGGCTTTTTAAGACACAAGCAAGGGAAATATGACTCAAACTAAAACTGACTTGAAGGAGTGAAAAGATTATCTTAAATCTTTGCTTATTCTGCATGCCCATAAAGCATGAATGGACAACTCCTTGACAGCCGTTATTCAGCAGGGTATAAAGTTGGCTTCCAATTCAAACCCTGGTGAATTAACATTGAATTGAAATAATGATTTCTACAGAACAATTAAAAACTAAGGCAGAATTAATACCAGAAGACTGGATGTGCCCATTCCTGTCCCAGAGAGACCAATGTGCTTGTGGTTACCCAGCATGATCATAGTGTGAATATAATAATGAAACAAGTTATATTCCCAGAATTAATAACAGAGATGATTCACCAAAAAGGCCTTGAGGGGACGGGAGAGAGATACCGCTTCAGATGTGAGCAAACAGGCCTGACAAACACACACAAGTGAGCTCAGTTGTCACACTGTCGCTTACATAAAAGCTGTGTGTAGTAAAATAAAAGCTCTGCGTCTCACAAACCTCTGAACCCTATGTCTGGGAATAAAGGACTGAGTCACGTATAGCATGGCTAACTCCCTCCTAAAATACTGGCCTGTTTACCCTCACTCAACCTCTCCGTATTGTCTTTATCTACTTGTCTGTTATTAACAACAGAAAGGGAGGGAGAAAATGAGTGGGTGTGTGTGTGTGTGCACGCGCACACATTTTAGACACAGAAAGATATTGTTTAAATAAAGTGGTGCACTCTCCACCCTTGAAAAGAGGCAGAACTTCAGAGGTTGTACCGCATGGCAGGCGCACCAAGGCAGGCAGGGGAGTAGCGTGCTGGGAGCTGACTGTCTTCAGTCTATACAGCTTATCACCACCTTTACAACCTTTACAGCCTTTACAGCCCAGTATCTGCACCAGACACTGTTCTGGATAAAAATTATAATCACGACCACTAAAACAAGGAGGCCACATGCCCTTGAAGTGCATGAAGCAATACTTTATGGGGTTTAAAGTTCACAGGGTGAAAAATAAAGTGTTCATGCTCCCCTCCAAAATTCACACTGGCCCTGGCCAACTTTTAACTTCCAGAAGGTCCCAGGGTGTGTATAAAGGGACCACTGTCACAAGATTGTGATTATAAAAATGAATCACTAGCCCTCTGCCAATGAGAGACAATCGTAGGTCAGCTAAAGTGGTGGACGTCACGAGTTCCAATCTGAGTCAGCTGGGGTGGACAGAGACAGAGAGTTTTGTCTGATTTTAAAACTGAAAAAAGCCTTCATCAGAATAAGAAAGGCCTTCGATAGCAGTTTTCAGTGAAGAACAGATATGACGTGTCAGGTTTAAGAGCCACACACTGTGTATTGATCATTTCGGATTCCTGGGTTTGGGCAGTCCAGATGGCCTGAGACGGGTTAGAGGAGAGGAGACCTTTGGAGAGAAAAATGAAGAGACCATGAAAGCAATTTCAGATACGGGTGGTCTGGAGATGAAATAACACGTGACTCTCAAGAGGACGACCAGCAAAAAATGACCAACTGTCTCCCATATTGAAGGAAAGACAGAGATCAAACATATTTAACACCAAGTGTGGTTGTGGCCGCAAAGGCCAGTCTATGGCTTCAATCTGCAACTTAACTCTGAATCTGTCCGTGGGTGTTGAGCGTACATGCATGCCATGAACTACGGTGGTTAGAATACGCCTGTCAGAGGAGAGGAATGGGGACATGGTACCCTGATCAAAGCTGGCCGTTCTCCCAACAGATTCAGCCCATATTGTTTTCAGATCCTCTCGAGTCTCCACGGAAAGAGTGGGTGAGGACCTAGTAAGACATGGGCGCCGTATGTGACAGAATCAAGGGCATGTCATTGAGAACAGTCCAGAACAATCTGACTCCTGCCATCACCAGAATGCTCTCAATAAACCTTTAAAGGGTTAAATCTGAGAGAGCTCTTCACACCAGGAAAAAATTAATTCAGATTAAAAGATAGCCATTGACTTTACCCTTAATAAGTGTATTAAACAACATAATTTATATACTGACTGAATCTAATTAGAGATGCCTTGCCCATAAATAAATTTATCATACAAAGTACTCTACAATAAGAAAGACTTTATTTCATTGTCAGTCAAACATACATTTTATAAAATGCGAATAGCTTGTACACACTATGTAAAGCAGAAATATCAGATTCCAGATATTTCCTCCTCAGCCTTTTTGTCACTTCCACTTGGCTGACTCTTAAGCGATCCTGGGCACCCACTCATCTCACACGTCCATGGTTGTGGACTACACTATCATAGCCGTTCAATGCCTTGTGCGTGTGTTCAGTGGGGCAGTAAATGAGTAAAAATCATCCTCTCCCATCCAAACCATCTATTCGAGCCTCACACTGGACCCACATTCTCTCCAAAAACCCTGACTATGGAGTCCCTATTTAAGTGTTCTGAATGGCAGCTAGTTTGTGAAGACTGTTGAGCTCCTGGCATTCTGACACAGCAAGACTTTTGGCCTCCTGCCATGGGAAACAGCCTGACGATCTCTACAACAGACTGAACAAAAAAAAAAACCTGCAACCTGTCCTTAACCTACTTGCTTCTGCATTTTTCTTCCATTGTGTACCTCGGATTGAGATGTAAGAACACCCAGCCTAAATGTATGAAAACAGTATTGTGTGCTCTAATGGCAGGGCCTATGTGTGCAGACTAAATCAATCACAAGTAAAGGAAAGTAAACAAAATGATAAAAGTAATAAAAGGCAACTCAGGTGCTTTTGTAGGAGTGTTCCTTCTGTTACATCACAATACCTGTGAACTCCATTGCCTCCTATCGGCTGACTGACTCTCGGCCAATCAGAATCCAGAGAAGGCCGCCACACAAAAGAGAGTAAACATGGTGGGGGGAAGGGCCTGGGGTTGTGTAAATGTATGAGCCATTTCTTTGTGCTTAGGTTGGCACTGATGCAGTAGCAGGAGCTAACAGGTAGCCCCGTTACCTACCTTTTAACTATAACTCACCTGAACTGCCTGACTATCTAGATAAATCCCTTTTTACAATCTTCGCATTTAATTCCTTATGATTAACGTTATAGTCAATCCATTCAAGTTTCCTGAGCAACATAGAAACCGAGGCTTCAATAGTATATACAACTCAAAAGAGAAACCCAAAACAAAGCTCTTGTTACAGGATACCTGGTTCTCACAGCAAGGCCAAAACTGGGTCACCTGTGAGTAATCATTCATCTACTCCCCCATACACACCCTCTGACTATTTTTAAACCTCTACCTTAGCGTGCAAAGCCCCAGCGAGGTCTATTTTCTTAATGACAAGGAGGCAAATTTTTTTTGAAAGCTGACATGATGTGAAATAACTTCGCTGCTAAAATCTGAGTGCTGAAGGAAAAAGGAGTTCCCTGAGGAGAAATAACTGAAACGAGACGGCACAAACCAAACCGAGCCTTTGTCCAAAGTCAACACCAAAAATTCACGCAGCGACTTTCAAAATCAAATATAGGCACAGTCATTAATTATATTACCTTTTTATAGCAACCAAAACAACACTTGCATTGCCTCTCTAGAATGCCTATCATTTAATGAGTTGCAGCAAGAAATACACCTTCCTGAATATGTTACTAGACCCTGATCCCAGTAGAAGAACCAAGGAGTGGAACTCAGGAGACCAGGAGAGGTCCCAGTCCCAACAGTCTCTACAAATGCACATATATAAAAAAATAAACAGAAGTCGATGAGAACATGAGAATGTTGTAAAACCAGAGTGTTTCCCTCTAGGATATATATGATGAAATGACTGCATGACTCTGGCAAGGCAGGTCTGACAGCTCCTGGCTCAAGATAATAGCTCTCTCTCATTAGGGCTCTCCAGGACTTTCAACAATGACAATTATTTTTTTGCAATGCCGAACAAACTTGACCCTCTGGCCTCGGTCCTAATTAAAAGCAATGTTCCCTTATTTATTGTTTAAGCCATGACAACAAGTAACCATTATTACTAACTAAATTGACAGACAGGGAGAGGTCAGGACACTTACATAATTTTCCTATGCAAGTCTTTCACCTGCAAACAAACATATATAGATCATTATCATTTGTAACTATATTTGGATTGTTTGCCTTTGTTTGTTTGTGCTTTGATGACATCAAGTTAGAAGCATCCAACCGAGACCTGACTGAAAGTACTGAGTATTTCTGTGTCAAACAGACTACGTGAGTCACTATTAAAGGTGGAAATATAATTGTTTTTCTTAATTATGATTTACTGGAAATAATCTCTAACACAAATGTAAAAACAAATGTCTGACATTCCATCAGCATATCTATATTTAACTCATGCACATAACAGGATTTCATTGCAGATCCTTACCAGTTAACCCACTGTATTATGACATGTACTTTAAGTAAGCATTTAAACAAAGTACTTTAAGAGCATGATACACACTATTTACAACTTGTTTAACACTGTCAAACTGATTATAATGACTGTCGAATATCAACACTAAACACTGAAAAACTACATTCTGTTAGTTTATTGATTTTCAATATTATTGAGTGGCTCTCAGGGACAATTTAATTCTGGTACCAATGCCCTTAATTAGATTAAATTAGATTAATAATTTTAATGAAGGGGGTTCCAGATACAGGTGAGGTGTTTTATTTAGAGGTCCTGTCACTTTGGTTTGCCCCCCCCGTTTCTGTTTAATTTTACATTATAAAAATTAGAAGAAGTGTAATCTATGTAATATCCATTGCTATCTAGTTATAATTTTTATTTGGACTGGACTAAAGTATATTGTTATTTATTGTAACCCATTTCCTTTCTATACAAGATGCCTGAATAGGATAATGTTATTGTTCACATCAATTATTCAATAATGGTGCAATAATTAGTCTGCATTGTGATGTATGTGCTCGAAGTGTTCATACGTTTATTTGCAGGCGCAAAATCACAGTGACCATTTCACATTCCGAAGATCTACTAACATTAGTGATTTTTCATTCTTTGTAGTTGCTCTGTGTTCTCTCTGTTACGTTTCCACCTGTGGCTAGAAAAATAATTTTAATCAGGTGCACAGATCATCTCCCCTACTTGAAGGACCAATCTCCAGAGGAAAGGAAAAAAGAGACAAGCAGCAGCAGCAGCTGTCTGGCTAAGGCCTTTTGTCCTTGCCGTGTCTCAGTACAAACCGACAGGGGCATAAGAGTTAGCCCCTCGAAAATCCAGTCTGACATCTTCCTGTCAAACTTTTCTCATAATAACCGATTTAACCAGGAAAGGGGCCAATTATAACAAAACCCAATTATAATTTATTTTTCTACTGAATGAAGGAACCTGCAGGAGAGTACTGCAGCCCGCAGAAAAACACAGAGAAACTCAACAAGGTCACAGCAGGAAATCTACAGCCTTGGCTCACATTTTCCAAGGGCAAGTTGAACTGGAATAATTGTTCAGGTTGACATTAGGGTCAGTTGTAAAATGTATCCCAGGAGCCTCAGTGTTGACTTTTTTGTGACAAAAGAGGCAGCAGGGTTCCTGATCCTAGGTCTGTCTATCTGCACAACCATTTTGGCTCCATACCCAATGCGTATTAAAACAAGCAACATAGTTTATGTTAAAATGGTTATGTTGCATCCCAGTGCGGGAGCCCTTATCTCAAGCCTGCAGATGAAATGCTCCTACAAATTTGTAAAGCAGTGTGGGACACCATTGGTCTCATTAGGCAAAGTGTGAGGGGTGAGGTTTACACAAACTATAAACTCCTTTAGAAGTCAATCCTCATTTTCTGCTGAAAGATTGCAGAACCCAGTGATAAGTTTTTTTAATAAAAGATTTATAGCAGTTTTCTAAATTTCAATGCCAGTCACATCTTCCCATTTCTCATTTCGGACAAGCCGAGCCACTCTTTCATTTAAGCCCAGACTTAGAGGAAAAATATATAATACAGGACTGACACTCAACCACTACTAATTAAATGATTAAATGATGATTAAATGATCATTGTGGTTGAAGGAAAGACTGTTAATCACTCCAAGAATCGCCTTCTCTAACCAGCAGGCAGTATCTGAGTTAGAATTAGAGGTCTCATTGACGCATATATCGATGAGAGTAGTCACATTTACCGGCTTTAACGACTAACACAGATCATCCAGCATTTTAAAAAGTAGTGCCATTGCATGCATCACTTGTTAGTCATACACCAAGCGCAGATATTATATGACACACTTGACAACGGAAGTGGAACAGCCCTTATCTCCAATAGCTGGCACAGATGGATTTCCTTGCTACTGTGTTACCTCCTAATATATCCCATGGAAACAGGCACCCAATAGCTTCAAGAAAGTGTATGTGATTAAATGAACCTCCAGAACCTTTTCTTCGAGACACTTAGGCGTGAATGATTTTGGTGTCTGCAGATACCTCAGTATTCCGTGGAAAACCACAGCAATATATTTTTGCTTTTCTGTTTAATCGTGGTCTTGGACAGGAAGAAATGGGACACACCGCCAGTCTCGTTAGGCACCCAGTCATTGAACTTCAGAAACAGTGACCATTAAGACGTCGGTTCTCCAATTTTCATACACAGACCAGCATGAATAGTAAAGTAATATTTTGTAAAGTAAACTGCAAAAAACACAACGTTTACATTTAATGCTAGCCAAAGCTTCGCTGCCGGCAGAAAATAAACCCTTACAGGCACCGATGTGCTTATGCTTATAGGAACCAGAGAGAGAGGTAGAGCTAGTTTTTTACTATCGTTTTATTTTTCTTTCATGAGTAGACACTGTCGAGAAAAAATAAAGTAAGGATATGACTGATTAAAGCACAGAACTTGCAGGAGAGGATATAGGAATATTCCAAATGTAAAGATTACACTGGCTTGACTCGACTCATGTTGTCAAGGACAGAGAACTGCCATTAGTGCTCTTAAGTGTCACTCCTGATCACACCTATCTAAAAGCAAGGTTTTTTTTATGTTAAAACAGGCTGGGACATGAGACAGGAGTGTAGTAGAGCTGGGGTCAGGGATGTCCCATGGACCATACAATCATGTGCCACTAAATAAAAGTTCAGCAGTGCAAATTGGACATCACAATTTCCGGATGTAATAATAACGTCATACAGATTTCATAAAGCTCCATAGTGAGGAAATGGAAGAAAAGGCCTAACAGAACAAGTTACAGGGATGCAATGTAGCCGTTGTAAAATAAACTATGTTACTTGTTTGAATACGCAGTGGGTATGGAGCCAAAATGGTTGCGCAAATAGACATACCTAGGATCAGGAACCCTGCTGCCTCTTGTGTCAAGAAAAATTAAACACTGAGTTTTTCTTGAGAATGTCACTGAGCTCAACCATAGACCCTTAGCCTTGCCATTTTCATCAGTGGAACAATTCATTTGCCTCTCAATGTACCTTAACGCTGTCTCTCGGTGAAAGCCTGACACAAAGTGACTAGCGCAGAGGCCTTGGTATCAACTTTCCCTGCACACAGAGCCATAATTGTAAGGACGCGCAGGCCGGAATTTGCTCCAGGGTACACACGCTTGTCATTACGTCCTAGAAGTCCAGTTTAGGTCTCTGTTAATAGTATAGCATTGCTGTGGGAGACACTGTTCATTCATAGCCCTAGAATATACTCAACAAATGGATGACATATGGTCTTTGATCCAAATAAAAGACAGAATCGCACCTTATGCCTCCCGAGTGGCTCAGTTATTAAAGATAAGAAAAGGAGCAGTGGGTTTCACAGGTTTAGAATCCAGCTCATGTCCTCTGCCGACACACAATTGCTGACATAAGCGGTGGCACACAGTTGGAAGTGTTTGGGTTAGGGTAGCTGGGAATCCCTAATCAACGTCTTCCAGCAGCTTCCAAAGCACCAGCAAGCTGGCAGTGCCGTTTGGAGGGACGGGCCTCTCTTTCAATCAGTACTGAACCGTTCATGATGACCTACAGTGTGTAAAAAAAAGTATCTAGAAAGGCATTGGATAGGAGGGGACTAATCGTACTTCCTCGCTCTCTCTGTGTGCGGTGGCAGGATTCGCAGAGCCGAGATGGACTGACACAATTGCCAAAATTGCCAAGAAAAGAGGAAAATTACTGCAGATTTTAAACTTCTTTTTTTTTAAAGAACCGCACCTCGGGCATCTATTTGAAAGGATGGGCCATGATTGGTGGAGCATGACCAGGCCCTCACAGGGGAAGTAGAGCATGAAACAGACACACCTTCATCCAGGTGAGCTAAAACCTGTCCTGTCAAGGAGCTGACAGAGAGACAAGCAGAGCAGTGAGGGCTGTACAATAGGCATCAGTGGAGACATGAAGCTAAACGAGATACAGCACAAATATTTGGCTGACACATAGCACAGGCGGTTCGGGGAGGGGAAATAAAAACAACTTTAAAATGGGGAGGAGTTATGGGATGAGATGATTCTGATCAAGGAAGATGATTTAGACACTTGATTCTGTTGATATGATACCTTTAGCATTACCATAAGCAGCCTTTTGGACATTCTCTCAGACACAACAACAAATGTGCCTGACTGGGTAGATGTTGTGAAATGTGGACATTAATCACACATTTCGGTCATTTGTGTGCTGCCATTGCTTTCTATAAAAAATCCTGTTCTGCACACAGAAAATATGACGAACAGAACAGAAAAAAAGCATTAACACTAGTTAATTATGCCTGAATTACATTCCAATAAAATCTCGCTTTCAGCAATTCTATAACAATATTGCACCGCAAGGCAAATCAGCCAAGCGAAATGCTGATTTAATCTATTATTCATCTATATTATCATATACACAAATTTAAGTGCCAAAGTAAGTCCCTCTGTCCAGACAAGCTTGGACTTGAACCCTTTGGCATAGGGAGGGGCTGCTCTTCCCTCGTGTATACAACTAGACAACTTGACCCTTTCTCCTGACAAAGGAATGGCTCTTTGCAACACACTTTGCCTATGTCCAACACGTAATGGCTCTCAGCAGAGTTGCGAAACACAATCCAGGATTTCTTCCCAATTTAAATCCCTCAGAGCTGTGGTTCCAGGTGGTGGGGAGTGAGTGAGGGCATCTGGTTCATCACACTGTCAGAGAATAATCACACCACACAACCTTTCTGATTCCCGGCCATTTTTTGTTTTTCACGGTTTACGTAAGAGCGCCTAGTTACAACTTGCTTGTTTACGACACTAAAACGCTGTCTCTGTGCGGTACAGGCATAGATAAAGGATGTCTTTTTCCAAACAACGCACAGCAGAGAAGAGGATAGACTGGAGGAAGGCAATGGTCTCAAGGACAACCCGGAGATTCACAACACAAAACAAACTTGTTCTATCGTTTAACTTTTTCATTGTCACCTGATTCAAGAGGAATAAATCAGGTGACAATGTGAAGATAGAACTGGTATTTTTACTGTAGGACTCTGAACCTTTCAAAGAGGTTTTGCTCCTTGTCTGCAACATATGTGTATGCAACTGCACAAACCTTACAGAGATGATAGCAGCACAAGTAAAATCACATCAAGGCTCTACAATGTCTAACTGCTGTTACAGTAACTGTACTAGTTTATCTATCAAGAAATAGATCAGTGTGTCCGTAACCGTGGTCATATAACTAAATTATAGAGAATGTATAAGGTTCATTTAATTGTGCTTGTACAACCTAGACAGAAATCAAGCGGCTGTCACGGAATGACAACATCACTGATCAGCTCAGTCTCCTTACAACTGTAGGAGTAAAAGCGATCGTGAGTCGGGTCAGTGCAAATGCAAATTTTTATCTATGAGGTTATGCTTGGCTGTGATTGTGCAGGTATTACAGTCCTGGTTCTGTGTCATTGAAACACAGGGCTGCATTGCAAATAATGGAAGCAGATTCACCGCAGTCAAAGGATTTATGGGTCAAACTGATGCAAACAAAACAGCCATTAAAACTTCAACATGGATTGCAAAAATAACATGTTAAATGATGTTCAGTAGCTTCTAACAACTGTCTTGCTTTTAGAGGTCCATCGCAAGAACGTTATCAACGTATCCAACTAACCTTACACAGCTTGCAGATTTTCTTTAGCCACCGGCATTCTAAGTGAAGAACTGAATGATTTTTCCGTAGTCAGAGAGCGACACATAGTGGCAGATCAACAGAACTTCAACCCGACAGAGCCAAAAAATGGGTTTACCATGGGGAGTGATCAAGGACAAGGACCCTCATCAGCGACGTGTCCAGCTTGCATTATATTTGACCCAGACATGAATTGTCACTCTACCATTTTCCAATAATAGTCCGACAGCTGGCCAGGAAATATGAACACTTGCTAATTTAAATTCCTTGCAATCCCTACTTTAATTTAACAGAGACCTCCATTTCCAGATGGGAGAGGAACAAGTTTTCCTCACAGATTTTTATACTGAAAACCTACTGATATATGTGTATTAACGTGACCTGTCAACAGCTCCATTATGGCTGCCTCACTGTGCATGTGACATTATGGGACAGATAATTGTGCAGGTCGCAGAGGTGTGTCGAGGTTACCCAGGATTGCAAGACATTTGGTCAACATAGCAATACCCCCCATCGATATAGTCACTTGCACCAGTATAATAAAACCTTGAGGTTGCAAAAAAGACAAGAACTAAACCAGCTGTGACAAATGCCACAAGACAAAAGACTGTATCAGTCTTATATAATTTTTATATAATTAAAGTCAAAAAGAGGCTTTTTTGTAGGTTTATGAAGGAATTAGATTTTCATTTCGTAAACACTTTCTAGTAAAAAAAATAAATGAATAAATACATTATATACAGTGCTGTTCTCATTTAAAAAAAATCAAAAACTTTTCAACATGAATAGATATTATCTGAAAGACCATGTGTATCATAAATTGTCTGCTTGTTGTAATTTATCATGCAGTTGCAGTATAACTAAGCTCCTTCAATTCAGTTCAAAGTCAAAGTCAAATTAATTCCTCAGATTTGGGTAATTACGTTGCTGCTGTCTTGGGAAAGATTAGTCAGAACTGTAGAGACCTCTAGTATCAACTGGACAGAGTACTCACCTTTTAGGAGCATCCTTACTTTACTCGTTTTCCAATGGAGATTCGCTATTATGGTCATCTTTCAATCCAAGAAACAGGTCCTGCAAATCCATCTGACATGCTCCAAGGAGAAGCGCATCAGCAATGCGTATTAGTGATTTATTAATTGGACAATTTATAATTTAAACTGATGAGTGGCAATCCTACTGTTACTGTTCAGTAAGTCATTGTACTGCTTATATCTATAAATGCACTATAAAGGCGGCTAGATGCTATTTGTAGAGAAGAAATGTACTTTACTAACATTGTACATCAACACAAACAATTGAATAATTTTATTAGTTTTCCTCCTTGCAGTGGGTTGGGGGTACCCTTAAACTAGATGAAGGGGATGAAGGTCTGACAAGTGGTGAATGAGTGAGTGGGCGAACGAGCGAGCTAGTTTTTTTTCACTGCTGGCATTCGCTTGGAAAATAGTGGCTACTGGTATGGAGGCATAGGTTACTACGTTCAACGAAACAGCTTTTTGAAATAACAGTATATTTCTGCTTTCCTTTTTCTGAGTTTGCTGTCGTTATATATAGCGTATGTTTAGGCCCGCCTACTAAGTTTGAGATGAAGGAGCGAAGTACACATACAAAAGTTACGGCCTTTGTTACTGAAACGAATCCCCGAAATACAACAAACTCTTCGTCGGTTCCCCCAATTAATTCCCTGAAATTACACACAAAAATTATACACACAATGCAACTAATTTTTGCACGGAATGGTAAATGAAATGGTTGGTTCGCTTAGTTGCATTGTTTGTATAATTTTCGTCGAACCCACTGTTCCGGGAACTTTTTGGTGATAAAAAGAGGTTTCTGGGCCGAAACGGGTTAATGACAGCTTACTGACGTTAATAAACGCCAACTCTGTAAGTGCGTCTGCTCTTATCTCCTACAGACATGGGTGGGCGTGCCTCGGATTGTAACTGACTGCTGTGCTTTAATAAATTTGGGTTTGTGTATGATGTATAAGCGTTATGTAGGTTATGTGATAGCGTTAATAGACTAGCAGAAGACTATGCAGAGGTGAAACGCCTGTGAGACAAAGTTGCCCGTTTTTAATGCAACAACCTACTATCAAGGGGTTATTCGCAGTTTAAAGAGATGGGGCAAAGTTGGGTTTTCAGAATTAATGTTCAGCACAATGCTACTGAAATAAATAAATCTAACACCACAAGCAATTAATATCCCAAAGCATATTTGACAAATGTGAACCAAATATTCACCATCCAAACAGAAATTTGAATATGCTCAGGTATTCTGTACTATGAGACTTATCAGAGTCAGATGGGATCGTTGGAGCACAATCCACATGATCTTCATTATCTTTAAGTGACCAACTCACAGTTTCTTCGTCATGCATTTTAGCTCAATTGAACTTTAGCCAGAACTTTCTGGGGTCAGAACCACAGCAGCACAAATGGTGAGCTTTAGAACAAAGGTGTTCAGCTTGTGGACACTGCCAGAAGGGCGAAGGGCGATGGACTGCAGGCTGATGAATACAGCAAAGATTTTAAAAAACATTCTGGTAATACAACCATACCATAATAAGTGCCCAAAGTTGTTCCCCAAATTTGAATAACTGCACTACACCGCCTAAGAATGTAGTGTCATTCTGTAGCAGGTCGAGAAGCAGATAGTGTTCGCTGTGTCCCACGTGAGGAAGTGGTCTGAGCCAGGCCCAGAGCAGCTGGAACAAATCATGGAAACCAATGACCTCTGTGCCAAGCCAGAAGGTTCTAACTAAAAGGGAATCAAGCCTAGAAGATCCTGTAACCCAGTGGTTCCCAACCTTTTAAAACATTGCAACCCTGATTCCTTTCACAGTTGTTAGGGCAGTGTAAGATTTTTGTTGAGCGAGGGTGGGAGAAGTAATTGTGCTATCATGCTTATTTTAATTAAAAGTCACAAAAATGTCCAATAAGGTCATCCAAAATCCTTCCAAACATCCCCAGGGGTTAGGAACCACTGCTGTAACCAACCAAATCAGAAGACCTCTAGTTCATTTTATTACACAGACATGTCCATGGGAAAATATTTGTAGATTTTTGTTATGGGTTTTCAAAGTAATTTAAAATGTTTAGTTAAAAGAAAACAAAGACACAAATCATATTGGGACTAATATGAAGCATCATTTAATGCCGATTCGTCTTAGTGTTCCATTACTCGTCTTAGTGGTC
>JAOVYW010000022.1:4480008-4502671 GCA_025775045.1 Hiodon tergisus
ATAAGCAGTTGTAGTTTTCTACGGAACTTTTATTTTGAAAGTCAATGTTCGAATCCAACCGAACATAGTATTCTTATTGGGGCCAGCTTCATTTTGCGACTTTCAATGAGGAATTGGTGCGCTGGCACAAAAATAACTCCAGGGTGAACTACTCCACATTAATGGAGGGTATATGTGATCTGATCAAACATTAGGACTGGTTTTGACATGGAACACATAGCACTTGACCAATTCTATATTTATTCGATATCAGTTGATTCATAAATATAAAGTTTTAGATATAAAATAATACCAAGTACCCCTATTGATAATTTTAAAGTGGCTAACTAGTTCTGTTTTTTCAAAGGAACTGATTCAATGTACACGGTGTCTCGGGGAGATAGTGGTGACGGTTCTTACCAGCGAGGAGGTGGATTCGGTCCAGGTCAAGGGTTCGCTGTCCGGTAAGTAATTGCCCCAGGGGGTGGACCAAGCCCCACGGAGGGACCAATACTGATGACAGTTTGGCACTCCGGCCCACTATGTGCAGACTGCCATCTTAAAATACCACCACTGGTAGAAAACTCCAGTGGGCCAGCTGAGTGCGAGGAGCTCTCACACGCACGAAGATGACAGAATAATAATAGGGGACATGATCTACAGGATGGTGAGTGGGTTTGAGTTTACAACCTGAAAAGGAAGCATGGGTTGTGCCCCAAGCTCACCAACTCATGGGAAGGCCCCTGGTGTAGGTGCCACCATCTTGTCAAAGCCTGTAGTCTCTTAAGGACCATTGGCCGGGTGTAAGAGGGCCAGATTTATGGTGCACGGCATCTTAAATCTTGCAGGTTTGTTGCTGTCTGTGCCTCAGACTGGAGCTATTTATACAACACTAATTTTATGCGTCAGGAGAAAGAGGTCACATGTATGCAAACATGTTTAATACATAAAGTACTTTTAATGTCCTTTTAAATATCTTAAAAATAAGGAAGTTAACATTAAATGTTAATCTCCGTATAATTCAGGTGCCTCACTGCAGTCACTGGGTCATGGGTTCAAATCTGGCTCAGTTCACTGTCTTTGTGCAGTTGCAATTTGCAAGTTTTGTCTGTGTGTCTCCTCCCTTGTGGTTGACTGGAAACCCGTTCTGGGAGTGACTTGTCTAACTCCCCTGATTTATCAATCAAACTTTATTTGTTATAGTGCTTTTTTGTCACAAAGCATTGAACAGATTGATACCAGAGGCTGTTAAAAAAAACAGAAAAAAAGGAAAATTATTAAAAATTATTCCCTGACCCCAGAGGCTGCCAAGAAAACTCCTGACAATCTGAAAAATTCTGTAAGACTATTATTGACAGACCCAAATTTCCTAATGTGACATCGTTGTGCAGGTTGGTCGCGCTACATCTTTCGGGGCTGGACTATTCGCCCCCTCTGGTGGCAAAAAGTGTTTCCTGTCAGAGAGACATATCAAGAAACTGCGTACTTGCAATGTATAGGCAAATCTTGCTGGTGACACTGCTTTTTCTAAGGATACATCGGTGAGCAGAGCAATAGGCGATCCCCAAAGCTTGGCCGAGTGCCTGAATTATCCTCTGATGACAGTGTGAAACCTCATTCCTGCCCGTGATGCCAAAGGGAGAGTTTAAACAGTACCCAGCAGTCGCAAAATTTTAAAGCTATTTCTTTTTTATGTTGTGGTCTTATTGCATGACCCTGGTTTCTTTTGCTACAAACTAATGTGAGCATAAGTCGACAAATTTTTGAGTGCCCAGTTAGATTTGTCCTGCCTAGTATGGATGTTCTCACATTCACTTCACCGGATTTGCCTAATCATGAAGTGTAAACCAGGCACCATTTCGCCAGTCATTTCTTGAGATCAGTTTTTTCTTCTCTTACCTTTAGCCCTGTATCTTCCATCTGCTGTCTTCCATGGCCTTCTGGTTCAGTTGAATGTGGAGCGATGTTAGATCAACTTCCAGCCCTGGCTTCTGGAAATTTTTTGGCCATTTCCCATATCTATTTTCCTCATGTCTCTCACATCTTGAACAGAACTACTGATTATAAATAATGTGGCCAATCTGAGTCACTATTTCTCATGCAGGTAGTCCTTTGTCTCTTGCACACTGAAGTCTCTTAACACACTATGCTGTTGGAGTATCAAGTACAGGGTTATTTCGGTGAGCTGTTTCATGAGATGTACATGTGTAGGCTGAACAGATGTACATAACTGTATCCTTCATCCTGGTCTTATGAATTGTACACTTTTTATCGCATTGTTGTTTTGTAATTCACAGCACATTAAAACCTTAAATATAAATACATTAAGATTATTTGCAAACCTGATACTGGAGGTTATTGTAGGGGTTTCCTCTAGTTACGGTACTGTAATGACTTGCCATAGCGGCCCTTATTAAATCAGTCTGGACAAGATCCTCAAATAAAATAATAAACGTAAATCTAAAATCGTTTTGCCACCCTTTGCTAGATATGTTAATTTTTCATCTAGTGTAAATTCGATTGAAAATCATGTGGGCGTAACGCCATGGTAAACTAAATTGACCAATAGGCAAGGGACAAATTTATCATCCGGAGAATAGGGTTTAAAGCGTGAGCACGTTGTTTGGTTGAGGCAACATGTGCACCAGCGAAGAAGAGTGCGCGTACATCTGGTGTGCTGTTGCGAGGGGGGAAAGTTTCGTGAACGAGCGCGCAGGCAGGCTTGTCTTAAAGAGTAGTCACGTCACGGAGCTGCAGCGAACGGGAGATGCTGAGGTGACAGAGAGAAGGAGAAAGGGGACGATTTTTAAAAAGGCATATTTTATGTTTAAACCAAATGTCAGTGTGAATAACTGAGGAACGGCTTCAACCCCGACAAGTTCTAGATAGACCAACGACCCGCTATGGGATGTAATACGGCGTCTCGGTCTTTAATTAAGATTAGTATAAGAGAATCCTTTTAACCACACCCGGCTCCTTGTCGCTCAAGCAAGGATTGGAAAACGAAGGTATGGATACCAACAATAAGTACATTGCATTATCCCAACAAATATGGAGACGAGCAAGAAACCGGTGTTGTATAGCGTAGCGACTTTATGTTGACAATTTGATACAATTCGGTTGTGCGACGTTGCCAAGGTCGTCATGTGGATGCAGCTCGCTTCATGTCTCAGTGCAGGGTTTTTTTGTCTTGTTGAAATAACGAGCTGAATGCTGGCAGAATGTGCGTGTGCACGCGATCGATTGAAAAATATGAGGCAGCAACGCAGGACAGCAGTGCAACACAAGCCTCAAGTGGTGTAATTCTGAAAATAATGTTTTTTCGCCTCCCGTGCATGGTATCTATTGTTTAACGATGTCGGGCGTCAAATCCACGGTTTGAAGAGAGACGTGTAGCTACTAATATGTAAATTGTTGTCTGGTTTGCTACTATACCAGAAACGCGAATTTTTGTTTATCTGAATAGGCGACAAAATACTAATACATTGCTAGTTAACCGGCCACTGTAGCGACTTAAGAAACCAGCCTGTCAGTGGCCATTAAATATAACAACACTGCTAGTTATGAATCAAGTGTATGAAGGAGTTGGTATTTGGAAATTACTAGAGCATATGTAGTTAGCCATTAGCAAAATACCAGCACACTGCTGGCAATTAACAACCCATTGTGATGTTTTAATATGAAGTTTTTCGCTGCTACTAAAACTGATGCACATTCACGTTTGATTAGCTCAGTATTACAGCAGGGGTCGCCAACGTTTTTAGAGTTAAAGCTGCTTCTGCTCAACCTGATATTAGTGCCACTGAAACCTAATCACTTATGTTAATGTGACATTGAATTTTGTCTGAAAACCTGCGCAACATTAATTTTGGGTTTGTAGATATTTCGGATTAATTCCGTACATCAGGCGCATTTAACGAAGACTGTATATATGTTTTAAATTAAATTCTGAAGATATCCGGTATTATATATATAATCTCAATAAATACAGCAATTCATCGTGCACACGATGAATTGCTATATTTGACGTATATATTTTTTGGTTACATTTGAAAGCTTACAATACTGATGATCTTTTATTAGCTTTCCCTGAAAGATTAGTCGGTAAAAATTTCATACGTATGTGAGAAATGGCAAGCCACGCATTTCTTACAAATCCGAAACGGTTGCCATGACTGCAAGAAAGTTTTAATTTACGTTGGAAAATACTATATGGCTTTTATCAAATTTATTATTTTCAAAAAAGGAGTAATGACGTGGTCGAATTCCTCCCCTTCCCAAAATGGCCTGTTTATTATTATTATCGTGTATAGGGTTTATCAATTTGTCAATTTTACCAGGGCATATGTAAAAGCTATTATTTTGCGTTTCCCTACGAAATTAGAACGGCCATCCTTCTGATAATCACAATGTTTCTCTTCTGTGTTAATAATAATTCTGTGTCTAATAACCCAATTTACGCCGATAATATGTACTTTCGAAGATCTTTGTTGTCGTGAATTCCATAAACATTTCTGCTTCTCCGCCGATTTATTTTTGCTGTAAAAAAAAAAAAAAAAAAAAATCTTGAGTGTTATTGTCACAAACCATTTGCCATTGAGGAGTCAACCCACCAATAATATACATTTTTGCAAAAAGATTTCATGTTTTATTTTTTTCATTTTGGAGAATAAAAAAAAAAATCTTTAAAAGGTAATTCTATGTAAATCAAATAAATCAATGTCATATACTAGTTGAATTACAAAGCAACCCCCCCTTGGAAAAAGTAGATTAAGATGAGGTTAGTCTAACCGTTGTTCACACGCCATGGTTTTCCTGTGTTTTTTTGAGGCTGTTGATTAATGAAAAGTCTGTTAGTTTGAGATGTTTTAGGGTGGCATGGAGGCTCAACAGTTAGAGGGTTGATACCTCACAGTGCCAGGGTCCTAGGTTTGAATCCCAGTTTGGCATAGCTTTGTGGAAAGACTTCTGAGTCGGGTGTATTGGAAATTGCAAAAAATAATTTTGTCTATGTGTGAGGGACTGTCAGTGTTTGTGTTCCGACCCTAGGATCTTGTCCAGCGATCCTAAATTGGATAAGCGGTTTCAGAAAATTGAAAATTTCCTCAGAGTGACATGGTTGATACTTGATGCAAAGTTATGCATCAAATAAACTTGCATTTATTTAAATACATTTTATTTAGTGTATTATTCTTAAAGGAAAATCCACAAAAACCCACAATCTGAGTGTATATGAAGAATATAGGAATCGAAGGGACGCGAAAGGCAGCGGATGGTTCCAAATGCTTCATACATGCCACGGATGAAATGAACTCAATTTTCCGTAGTGCGTGGTTCTGAAAATAGTTTTCTTTTGGTGAGCAGATTTGTCGTTGCATGTGTGTTAAAATAATGAGTAGTTTACATGTTGGTTACTTTAACTACGAAATCTAAAAGTCCAAGTAAGGGGTGTTTTAATACATTTGTCTTGTTCATTAATTTTAAAAGGCTTAAATACTGCTTAAATACTTTTTCACTGGATACAATATGCAACAATCTAGTGTTTTAGTTGCAACTTGACCTGGTTTAGATGATTTGGTCTGTATTCTGCATATGGGAATACGATTATTTATTTATTATTTTAATTCTGAAAACAACAACAGTATTTAATCCAGGAAGCTGTTCCTGTGGCAGATAAATAGAATACACATGGTGCATATTTTTGGAAAACAGTAAATTATGCAGTTTCTACAGTATTTCCTCTAGGTGCAATGCTGTTTTATGTTGTCCTAATATCTATCCATCCATCTATATATATGCAATGATTTGTTTTTTAAAAGTGCATGCAAAGTGTCAGTGTCGAGGACTCTGTTATAATTTTGATGATCTGGGACCTGATCTTGATTATATGCACTTGCTGTAAATTGCTCTGGATAAGAGTGTCTGCAAAGTGATACTGTGTAAATGTATAATGTTATAATGCTTCTAAATTCTGGATCTTATTGTTCTTTTTTGTTATGATACTTTTATCCACCTTACTCTCCCATTGTGCAGGCAAAATTGTCAAAGATTAAAAAGCCTCAGTCACACTCAAACCAGAACTGAGTGAATATGAATTAGAAGTTAATCCCAGTTCATGTCTTAAGGTGTTTTTGTTTTTTTACAATAGCAAGCAGATACAAGATCAAATAGTATTTATTGGTTT
The DNA here is from genome assembly GCA_025775045.1 of Hiodon tergisus. Taxonomy (NCBI): domain Eukaryota; kingdom Metazoa; phylum Chordata; class Actinopteri; order Hiodontiformes; family Hiodontidae; genus Hiodon; species Hiodon tergisus. Next base: position 4,486,172 of record JAOVYW010000022.1, read on the forward strand.
GCGTGCTAATATCTGGCCATTCCTATTTATAGGATTTACAAGGTTCCCAGATTGTTATTGGAATCATAGAAAAATTATTCTGATTCTGCCCTACTATGGCCCTATTAGCAAGTTGTTTTACATCATCACATATTCCACTACAAAGTAGCTGATGCACGCTAACAGGTTGCCTGTACTGTCAAAAAAAAGTGTCAGGATGATTAAAAGACCGGAAGCAAGTACTTTAACAGTATTAAAGTAACAGTATCCCTATTTTTTTTTTACTATTTTTGAAATTTATAGTAAGTTAACTGGATCAATTGTGTTATAGATTATTTTTATTTTTTGTCACGACTGGGGCAGAATTCCTACATATTGTTTACTGACTCATTTGTCCTTGATTGTGACCAACTCTATTGCATTTGTTCAAATATCTCTTTGTATAAAAACAATGTAACTACATAAAAAACCAAAATATAATGTTCCATTATGCCAGCAGGTTTAGTATCTATATTGGACCAAACTGGTGTCAATGAACAAGCACATATTGAGTCAGGATTCCTATATTACTATTTAGTGCTAAATTTATGCTTTTAAAGCTTTTTAAGGCTTAGGTTGGCAGTCTTTAGCCCGCTGTATTTGGCTGTGTTACTGGGGCTATGATATTTTGATCTATGATCTTTGAGATCTATGATCAGATCTCACACCGCAACAGTGCGGTTGTTAATGTTAAGTTGACTGGGCAGAAAGGAGGCCCTTAAACTTTGGACTTGGGTCTAAGGGATCTAGGTCAACAACCAGGCTTCTGTCTGTTGATTTTCATATTAAAACAAAGTTGGTTGAGTTCCCAAGTTGATGCATTTATTTGCACTAAAGAAACGGTATGTGTGTGTCTGAAGGGAGAAGTGGAGATTAATGTGGAGGGTCTGCGAAAAAGCAACACAAATTACATTTGCTTGCTGGGATGGTCAAATCTTTAACCCAGTCTTCCAGCTTCTCCTTGCAGGAAATGTGAGTACATGGAAGAGAAGTGGAATGATAAACCACAAAAATCACAAGGTTCAGAGCATGTTCTGTAGTGAAAGAGACATAGATTGATGGATAAAGGGAAACAATAAAAACAAGGAAGCTTTGAGATGTGCAGTGGTAACAAGCCCTTCTGCTGAGGGTTTTGTGCAGGCAGTTTTTGCAAACCGAAGGGAGCAGCCAACTTTGAGGCTGTGATTTTGGACAAGGGGATGGGAAGCCGAGACAACAATAGTGTCCCACAATTGGTGAGATCACCACCTTCAGCCTCTCAGACATGGAGAGATGTCATTTAAAAGTTGCTAGCATAATGCTGTGTAGAGCTGAGAACTGTTGTGAGAAATGGAAAGGTGTGGCTCCTTACATTTTTGTTGGAATCTCCTTGCAGACTGGGTTAAAGAGGTTCTGGGAGAAATCTTTGCTGTGTGGTTGAGGGTGGCCATTTTCTCTTGCTCACCCCTAATTCCATGGGGTTGCAGTCTCGGCGAAACTCCCTCCCTCTCTCCTGCTCCCACGTCATGAATTTTGACTGAACAATGCCTCAGTGTCCCCATAGTGGCTATAAGACCTTGATTATTGAGTGGAGGCTCTGTGAGCATATCGGCTCCCATTCTGCCGGGAACAGTGCACTGAGAAGTCTCGTTTGACGGATTAGCCGTGTCAGGTTTCATGATCTCTATGTCTGTCCTCCCAGAGAGCTCAAACAAGGCATGCACCTGGACCCTGGTGCAACGGCTGTGTATTTGTTGACACGTTGATATTTCATGGTTTGTTACTCTGTACCGTGGTTGAGTCTGCAGCACGCCAGGGAGTGCTCGGCCCAAGGGCGGCCAGAGACCGAGGCATTGGGGGCGGTTTAGACCCTTTATTTATCATACTTTTAACAAACTCAAAGTTTCACACCTAAACCACCAACAAACCCCCCAAAAAATATAATTATAATTATAATTATAATTATTTTTTATTTTTTTATTTTTTTTTATATAAAAAAAATTAAAATAAAATAAACCTCCTTCCCCAGTTCTCCCCTGAGCCTTAGCTGGCTCTTTAAAGGGCTTGGGATTGTTGTTCCACTGATGGTAATCACACTCAGGTGCACAAAGAGTTCCAATTAACATACAATCAATCATCAATTAGCCATCCCTCTTGTATTGCTGGTCATTGGCCTGCTCGGGGAGGGCGTGGCTGCTTGCTGTGTGCCGCAGAGTCCCATTGTGTTTTGGGAAGCTTCCCTGAGCCTTATTATCATGTGCAGTTAATGCTGGGTTTATTCTGGGAGATTAACTCACCAGAGTTCTGACTAAGGCAACATTTTAGTGATGTTGTACTTGGGATATATTGCGTGTTACGTTGGCTAATTTTTAAATCTGATTGGGCAAATGCTTAATCAGATGTGTCTGGAGCAATCACAGGCTATTGTTCTTTGTATTCACAGGGGAACAAATGTCACCTCAACTCGAGCAGTTTTTTCATTTTCAAGCTGAGCGTTATCATAAATCTTGTGGATGGATACTTGTCAAGATCAAATACTTTATACAAAATCTGCTAAAATCTGAATGTTTTTATTAATTCTGCATTTAAACGCTTAATGTCATCTAAATGTTTCTAGCTGGAGGTGATTTTTCATAGGCAGTATAAAACCTTGCAGAGCTGTTTTACAGTTTATGGGAAGAATATGGAAAATCACTTCTATCTGAAGAATAATGGGGGGGCCTTGGATAATGGAATTACTACTTGAAGGAACCGCATTGGTTTTGATATATATTTGAAAGGAAGAAGAGAGGGGCTGCAGGTACCTCCACTAAAAAGGCAATATTTGAGTGCTGTAGTGTTTGCTTGCAGTATTTGCCCAGGGTTTTACAGTGTTGTTTCTAGGCTTGTAGTAGAGAAAGGAATATTGTGACACCTCCCTGCAGCAATAACCATGTGATTCTGTTGGTGGCCACAGCACGCATCTGTTTCTAATTCACTGTTACGCGTTACGCGTGCTAGGAGTGACGCACAAGGGTTAGTATTGCAGCACTAAATTCTCACCAGTGACATCTTTATCAGTGCCTTTTAAGCATTCCAAGTCTGAGGAAATTTCAATCACCAACTTTCTTTTTCCATTGTGGCATACTGATTCCCTTAGGACATCTCTGGAGACTTTAAAAAAATGTTTTATTCAGTGACTTAATTCTCAAATTAGGCCTGCTTAAAATTATTCTCTGGGACAGTACAACCCAAAGTACTGGAAAATTGCAACCAAAAGTATTTCATAACCTGCTGACGTTGTGGATTTCTCAGTCCGATGACAAAAAGAAACGTTCATGTGCTCTGCGACTGAAGAGCAAAACTGCTGAGGGCTTCCTCCACTTCCCATACTTTGTGGTACCGATGCTCTGCCTTCAGGACGCTCTGGGACACTCAGCAGGAGGGCAACTGAAATCTCAAGGGCTGTCTGTCACTTAACTGATTCCATTAATTACTTCTGTTCTTACATTTCAATGTCTGTTCTTGCATTTCAATGTCTGTCTCTGTTAGAAGTTTTTGGAATAATAGGCTGTTGTCTTTGAGGCAGTCACTTTTCTGAAAGTAAAAGATGATAAAATAAAGCTGTAGTGTCTATCCTACCCTCAATCCTACTAAGAAATTATTACTGTGAGTGAGTCATCAGCCCAGGAAAAGTGTCTGGCCAGGTGGCGTTAAATAATGACACAGGACCTGCGGTTGTCCTCACTGTCCTTGCCTTGATGCTGTTCAAGTGCACTGCAGTAAAGACCCAACATTTCCTTTAGTCTTGTGGTATTTAATTACACAATTCATGGTTTAGCATTGATTTATAGGATTTAAACTTTTATTTGAGCACTGTGGTTTTGCACTGACATCAGGAGAGCATTATTGCAGATGTATGGCTTTAGTGTTGTATCTTGACCACTGATTAGACACTAGATTCTGTCTGTGCGGCTGTCATTTCTACATCTCTGCTGTACCACACAACAAGTGTTTCTCCCCCTGTGTCCCCTAGTGAACCGCAGAGACTCTCCATGCCAGGCCTTGTGGGAGGTTGGACGTCCTAGGTGAAGCGCTCACTGGACTCACTGGACCGAAGAATGAGTGTGGGAGTAGAGCAGGCCGACATTCTGACGGGGGCCGTTCTAGTCAAGGAACGATGGAAAGTGGTGAGTAGCCCGTTTCTCCCTCTCCCCCTTAGCCGAAGGCACGTTGGGTGCCGATGCGTGCTTTAGTCTTCACAAGGTGTTACGGGGTGAAAGCCTCTCCTCGCGGGCTCCGCTAACACTGCCTCAGTAGAGCCCTTCCACCCGAGAGGTGAGTGTGACATTGCACTGCATCATCACCACTGGGGTAAGTGTGTCACTGCAGGGTCTTAATTTAGAACAAGGCATGCTATTTTCAGCCTCGGCTGACTCCGCCCCAGCGCTGCTGACAGAGTGCCGTGTGAGGTCGCTATAACCTCATGGGAGTCATGTTGTGTAACTTCAGCTGTTTTTAATCCTTATAATTAAGATGTTATCTCTCGGTAGCATAGAGTGCACAGAGAGGGAGGGGACACAAGGGGGCAGATCAATTAAATTCTGAAGAAGATTACGTGTAAGTTGTGGTACTGCAACAGCTGCTTACAGATCCCATCATCGGTGACCATCATCAGTATGGTGAAGCAGGTCCTACCACGTAATTGGCTACGTTACTTCCCTTTCTCTCTTATCCCTCCAGCTGAAGAAAATCGGGGGCGGAGGTTTCGGGGAAATCTACGAAGCGCTGGATCTGCTGACACGGGTCAGCGTGGCCCTGAAGGTGGAGTCAGCCCAACAGCCCAAGCAGGTTCTGAAGATGGAGGTGGCAGTTCTGAAGAAGCTGCAGGGTAAGAGACATTAGTGAATTTCTCAGAGCAGATCAACCAATTCAAGGTATTATTACCTGTATTCTGTTATTAGTTTTGATTGTGGCAAGGACTTTACTTATCCTTTAGTGATCCATGTTACAAAATTGGTCATGAAGATGGCAGGTCCTTACCTCAGTGGTGTGCGGTCTTCGATGAGTGCCCCCACATTGACGGTCACAGTGAGCGAGGACATAGAGGGCAGTGAATGTAGGGCTGGGAGAGATGGCAGGAGTGGAGGAGGGACTGAGGAGGAAAGAGTCATGAAAAGGAAGCAGTATCTCAGTGAGAGAGAGGCTACAGTGTGAAAGCTTCTCTCAGCTTCTTTCTCTTGCTGGGCAGAGGATCAACAAATCAATTAAAAGATCTCCCTCTGGGACATACCATTGTTTTTTACACTATCTTGTTACTTGCCCCCCTCCCCCCCACTTCCTCTGTAGTCCCTCTACCATTCTGTTCGACTGTAGAAAAATCAATGTGCTGGGATCGTGTTTGCTTGGTAATAGCTGCATGATGGAGGGTTTTAGCTCTATTGCTTCCTGAGGGATCTGAGGGATGTGTGCTGAAAGTAGAGACCCCCCACCCCCAGTCACACTTGCATACGAAAGGCACCACTCCTCTTTTTCTTTCCTCTGTCCTTCTCACAAAAGGCCAGGAAGAACGTGACGCTTACCTACTTTTCACATGATTCAATTTGGCGTATAAATTACCAGAAAGGCACACCTGTGAACAAATTTCACCTGAAACGCATGCATTTTAAATTTTAGATTTGAAAAGCCTCCTGTTTCTTTGGCTAGATAGTCCACAGGTACTGAACCTGAATTGTTTCAGTAAATATCCATCTGTACAAGTTGGTGAAGGTAGAAATTGTAAGCTGTGTAAGTCACTTTGGATAAAAGTGTCTGCTAAGCAACTAAATTGTAAATTGTAAGCCATTCGGGAGTCTGAAACGCATGCATTTGACCGCTAGACATAGGTCTACCTTTAGACGTAGGCTGTAAAAACTGTATTGGGTAAGTATGATACCAAATTCATGGATTGTATGAAATGGTGATGTTTGATGTTTCTTAGCAACCTGTATGCTGTTGCAGTCCAAAGCTACTTTGGACAGAGTGGGTGACTTGTTAGTGTGAATAAGGTAATGGCTGGACCATCTCATCTCCTGCTGTGGCCACTGTCTGATTTGTTTGATGCTCCTCAAACTATGGTGCTACACTAGTTAGATTAGTCTCGTTAGTCTCTCGTCTCAACACAAATTCCTCTGTCACCTGTTACGAGATTGTGGCATTAGTCTCCAAGCATCTATTTCCATCTTCTCGTTTATCTCACTTTCTTGACCTTTCTTTTTGTCTTGCCTTAACCCATGTCATTCTGTTATCCCCCTTTATCTGTACCATTAGGCCACTCTCTCGATTTCTTTCTCCAAAGTCCGTCAGGTTTCTCCATCCCTCCCCTTTTCTATTTGGTCAATATTCATCCTCCACTGGTAGCCAGCGATACTGAGTTATCGGTACGGGACAAAAAGTCAAGTCTCAGCTTTCTGCAGGTCACCGTTGAAGGACTCTGTGATAGTACCGGAGTCTGGCTGCTTGCCCCGTCAGTACCTGAGGAATTGGCCAGCTGTAAACATGTCCTAGAAATCTTTGTGATGACTCAGAGATTGATGCCAGGCCCTGTGGGGGACGAAAACAAGGGCATAGTGAAACTGCTTGGGGTGCATTATGAATTTCTAACATTTTCTCTCCCTCCGTCTTCTCTTTGCTAGGGAAAGATCACGTGTGTCGCTTTGTGGGTTGTGGACGCAACGATCGCTTCAACTACGTGGTGATGGAGCTGCAGGTGAGATGCATCGGCCTGGTTTTCTCCCTCTCCCTGTATGACCGTCTGTGCGAGCGTGTCTGCCTGATTGACGCCTGTTCTGTTATTTCTGCAGGGGCGTAACTTGGCGGACCTACGGCGCAGTATGAACCGTGGAACCTTCACAGTCAGCACCACCCTGCGGCTGGGCCGGCAGATGTTGGAGGCCATCGAGAGCATCCACTCAGTTGGATTTCTGCATCGAGACATCAAGCCGGTGAGACAGAGGCCAGAAGGCACCCCGCGGTGGGGTTGGGTGGTGAACACCTGTGGGAAAGCTGGAGATGTTAAGCTGTCTGTCTTGTGGTTGTTCCTTCTGACAGTCCAACTTTGCCATGGGTCGATTCCCCAGCACATGTCGGACCTGTTATATGCTGGACTTTGGCCTTGCACGGCAGTTCACCAACTTCTGTCAAGAAGTACGACCGGTCAGTGTCCCAGGATTTTTAATTTTTTTTACCCGCTGAGTTTGGTGCGAGTCCACGTGTATTTGCTGAGGGAGTACCATTTTGGTTTTCTAACCATTTTGATGTCTTTCTCAAACAGCCTCGCCCTGTGGCTGGGTTTCGAGGAACGGTGCGCTACGCCTCCATCAACGCGCATAAGAACAAGGTGCAGATCTTTCACGCCCGTTTCCTGTCCCACTCCCAGCTTCCATAATAATCAGTTTCTTTGTCACGCCCTCTTCCTCTCATGCAGATTCTCATACATCACCTGTTTCTGTATTTCCTGCACCTGTTGCTCTGCAGGAAATGGGTCGTCATGACGACCTCTGGTCCCTCTTCTACATGCTAGTGGAATTCATGGTGGGTCAGCTGCCCTGGAGAAAGATCAAGGACAAAGTAAGTCTTGAACCCATCCCAGCAATGAGGATGATTAATTAGAAAAAATAGGGTCAAAGTGATCATTCGTGTGCATGTTTCTCCTCCAGGAGCAGGTAGGGAAGCTGAAGGAGACTTATGACCACCGCCTCATGCTCAAACATCTGCCTTCAGAGTTCAGCATCTTCCTGGACCACATCTGTAACTTGGACTACTTCACAAAACCTGACTATCCGGTAAAAGGATATGCACGTCTGTGAATTACTATCTACAGAATTGACAGTGTTTGAACAAATGTGAAACGGTCTGTGGCTGGGGTTGGTGTGTTGCAGCTGTTGATGTCAGTGTTTGAGAATAGCATGAAGACCTATAATGTGGTGGAGAATGATCTTTATGATTGGGAGAGGAGTGCATCTGATGGCACACTGACCATGAACACCACGGCAACCACGCCTCAGCACCACACCCGCCTCACGCCAGCCCACATGGGGTAGGTAACACCACACTGCCTTTAACTAATTAGTTCAACTGATGCACAGCAGTAATGTCCTATTGTCCTAAGAATTGTGCAGTTTGTACATTATCTTAGTTCAGTGTAAAGGTTTTGTAATGAGCCAGAGCTTTGTAAAACTTGCCTCTTCTGTCTAGACAGCACAACAAAGTATGATTATCATTTGTAATTGAAAATTTTACCCAGTAAAAGATTTAGTTTAATTGCAGCAAAATTACAACAATTCTCGACTACAGTGTGCGTGTAACACTAGGAGCTTCTCCCCATGCAGCATGGCCAATGCTTCAATAGTTCCTGGTGATCTTCTGCGGGAGAACACAGATGAGGTCCTGCAGGACGAACAGCTGAGTGATGGGGACAACAACTGCCCCCCAGATAGGCTCCCCGGCTCCCCAATCCTGCCCCTGCGCCCACAGGAGGCTGACGTGTGGGAGGAGCTGGACCGCAACCGCAACCGCATTCGACCCACCATCTGGAAGGTACGCAATGAGTCACAGAGACTGAGACGCCGAACACAAGTGCACGTTTCTTGGCCTGGCTTTACATGCGGCTTCTCTCGTCCGGCACCCAGGCGGCCACTGAGGAAGAACACAGTCAGAACCATGGGAACCAGAGCCCATATGCTGGGCCCAGTCTGGGCTCGCCGGTGCGGGTGCGGTCTGAGGTGCTCCAATCGGACCGCGACGCTCCGCTGCTGAGGAAGCTGCGTAACATCCACAGCTTTGAGCTGGAGAAGAGGCTGACCCTGGAGCCCAAGCCCAATCCCGAACGCTTCCTGGAGGCTTGGTTGGTCCTGAGTTCACACAAATGTTACCTACTTTGTGCATTAATGTTCAGTAGTTGCATTTCTTCCTATCACAATAGGTTTGCTGGTCTGTCTGTGTTTGTGTGTCACCTGTGTCTTTTCCTCTGTCCCTCCTTTGCTCTCCCTCAGCTCTGGGAAGCAGCAGAATAAAGACGACCAGGTTGGGAGTGTTACTGGTGGAGGGCCCGCCCAACAAGTCTGGCACTTTGATGAGGAATTCCTTTCAGGCGGCGGATCCGCTAAACCCGGGTCGCCCGAGCAGGGGGATGCTGCGGCCAGCAGCGAATTTGTGGCCGTGAACCTGAGCTCGGGGCAGCAGGACGTGGATTCGCGGGACTGGGTGATTGTGGGTCGTGGGCAGGAGCTCAGGGCCAGTGACTGCAGCATGGCGGGCAGGTCCGGCGGCCCTAGGGCCTCCAGCAGCCCCTCGGAGGAAGAGCCGGAGGTGCTGCTAATGGCTGAGGAGGCATCCAGCGGAGAGAGGGCCAGGAGCGGCAGTGCTGCGGGAACACGCAGGGTGGAGAGGCTGGAGCTGAGCGTGGGGCCTCCCGGGACTCTGCCCCCCGTCACCCCCACCAGCCCTGCGGAGGCCATGGCTGAGGGTGCACTCACACAGGTAAAGGGCTGGCCTGAGAGCAGTGGAGCGGGTGTGGTTTTTGGTTTGAGACTGTGGAGACGGACTGCTGCTGGAGAATTATTGAGGGATACCTCCAGTTTTAAAATACTGTGTCAGTAGATTTGTTGTTGGCCTTAATTATGTTATGTGATTATTAGTCTTTTTAGATGTAGATGCAGGTAAAAGGTGTTTTGCTTGGTCATTTTTGACCATTGTTCTTGTTTGGGAAGGTGTATTGTTCTTAACTAAGTGCAGGACAGATTGATTGATCTATTGCGCAAGTTTCCCCAGTGGTTAATATTAGATTGATTGGCGTCTACAAAATTGCCCACATGTTTGTTAGTGTGTGTAGCTGTGTCTGTCTGTCTCCTGCCCTGCGATGGCCCGGCATCGCGTCCTGAGTGTACCCTGCCTCCCATGCCCCGTGTCTGCCAGGTTTGGCTCCAGCACCCTGTGACTCTGTTGCGGAAAGCAAAGGAATGAATGAATATTGAGATTAAATCGGAGAAATGCTGGCAGAGAAAAAAAGACGGGGTCATTTTCTTTGAATACATTTTTTAAAATGGGGTTATTGTGATAATGGGGTTGTTGTGGCTCTTGTAAAAGAGTACAAGAGCCACTGTATTTTCCATATGTGTGTTCCAAGTTCTGTTTTTCCTGTGTTAAAAATGGATTAACTTTAAACCTAAATCTATATTACATTTTTCTTTATGAAATGGTTAATGGGATCGTTAGCTACAACAGCATTGAAACAGTGTGTTTTTATTTATTTATGTTTACAGTTTGATTTTGTTTGTGAATTTTCCTAATATTTGATTGCTCTTCATTTAGAAGTTCTTTTAATTAATCTACTTATTTATCAGCACTCACCCTTCAGCAACTTGTCACCTTTGCTTCTGCTGGGCCTTTCCTCAAACAGCATCAGTTATAAAATTCAGAGCTTCGACAATCACAATGACTTATCATGAAATCGATTATTGGGAGATATATGCGACTGTTCATCCATTGCCATAGCCCTCAGACTTGGAGGAGATTGTTTTCCAGAATCTTTGTCTCCATAGTGGGATGCAAATGGTCACTTTTGGTTCAGTTTAGTCCTGTCACTAAAACGCAGCTTGTTGTTTTTTGGCTACACATCTAAATATAAAATAAAATGAATTAATGTTTCAGCTAATCAGGATCCTCTCATCACCACCCTACGGAGGGTTTTTTTCACCGTACTTTACTGTGGAAAGCATTAGGTATGCATAGAGATTAACACTGAGATCTGTGAACATCTTCACACTTGTATGGAAGTAGATTAATCTTGCGCCCGACACCCCTGTTCCCCCTTACCCGTCCTCCACTTTGTCCCCAAAAAAACCTAAATGCTGTTTCCCACTGCCCCCCCCCCCCCTCCCCTGCCGGTTCACAGCTCCCTACCTCTCCTCACTCCCTGCCTGAGGAACTTGTGGCCAGGACCTCCAGTCCATGGCTCCTCCGCTCCCCAAGCCCACATACCGCCCCGACCACCTGGTCGGATCCCCTGCACCAGCGCACCCCCAACTCTGCCGAGCACCACCACCCCTCCTCCTGCCACGCCGTTTCATCCCGCCCATGCTCGCCCGTCCACAGGAAACTGCCCGCCGTTCCTGCTGGCGCGGCCAACTCCAAGTTCCCCTCTGTCATTCGTATCACTCGAGCCCAGCTCCAGCAGGTGAATCTCCCTTTGGTCCCTCCCAGCTCGGAACACCCCCATCCCACCCCTTCGTCCCACCTCATCTTCCACACATTTTTTGTTCTTCTCTACATTTTTGTGACTTTTTTTTTGGGGGGGGGGGTTTTATTGCATGCGTCTGCCAATGGTTCTCCAGAGAAGACATGCACATTATTGAGGTTTCTAGCCATGACTGGCCAGGTGTGTGTGTGTGTGTGTGTGTGTGTGTGTGTGTGTGTGTGTGAGATCAGTGGTCTTGACAGAGGCTGGAGACTGACCATGTATGTGGGGTGTTACATGGAGTCATGGTTACAGGAACTGTGGTGATTTGTCGTTGTTGATTGCTCCCTCTGTTTTCACCCTCTTGCTTCCTCTCTAAATGTTATTTCTTATGTGGTTATGAGTATGCTTTTCCCATTAGTCTGCCAGTTTGCTTTTGTTTTCTTACAGCTCATTCTAAGTAAAACTGAATGTTGGTTGTTTCTTCTTGGTGTTTGTCACGTGTTTCCAGTCTGCTTTCATACGTGGTAATGGGTATGTGTCCTTCATGGGAACATGTAATGTCAATGACGGGGTGGGGTCGCTGTAGTGTAACTCTATGTTTAAACCCGGAACTAGTTGATATGATTTTGAACACTTTTCACCATGTGTCCTCTCTTTTTATGTGCTCGAGTGATAAATGTACCATGGATCAGATTCCTTAGGGACCACAGCGTATTATTTCAATCTTATATCATCCCTGTCAGGAGAAGCAAGAATGAATAGGCCAATTAATGTGTTTGTTTCCCTCTCTTTTCTTCCTTCTCCTCTCAATGTGCAGCTGACGGCGCCCCGTCCATCTGTGCTGTCCTCCCAGTCGGCCTCTGACAGTGTGCCGCAGTGCCTCTTGCTGGAGAAGCGCGACTTGGATGCCCAGCCCCTAGACAGCACAGCTGACCTGCACTCCCCCCAGGAGCGCGCCTTGACCCAGCCAGCCAGCCCCACTGACACTCTGGGGGAAAGGCTAATGAGCGGGGACCGTGCCCATAAAGTGTCCAGCCCTGTGCCAAGCCTGGTGTCATCCCCCTGCTCGCCCATGTCACCCAGGTCACCCAGATTGCCTCGGTCGCCCAGGTCGCCCAGGTCGCCACGATCATCTCACAGCCCCGTCTTCACTAACGGCCACCTCTCGCCCCCAGTGGATATCCTGGGCGAAGGCAACGGGCCCTTCCCTGAGCTGAAGGACCCTGAGAGTGACTCCGGCTACCCTGACCGCTCGACTGGGCCTAACCTGCACACCCTGGAGGAACCAGACCGAGTTGCAGCGGAGAGCACTGGTCCAAACTCCTCCTCCCCTCCCCTCGCCCCACGCAGGGACCCCACCCGGCGACTGAGCCGCATCCCCGTCCTCGAGCCCGTCTCCTTGCTGGACTCGCCGCCCCCTGGCTCTGCCAAAGAGAAGCTGCTGCAGAAGAAGGCCCACAACCATGGCCCCGTGCCCCCCTCTCCCTCTCAGTCACCGTCCCTCTCTTCTGAAAAGAGAGCCGTCGTCGCTACCCTCCCCCGAGACCAGCTGTCGTCCGCCTCTGACCGCTCTCAAGATGAGGAATCCTATCTGGGCTCTCACTCAGACCGCCAGGGGGACGATGCTCCCTCCCTCTCATCCTCCTCTAGCCCGCTGTCTCGCAAAAGCAAAATCCCGCGTCCTGTGGCGACTCCACCAGGGACACCCGAACGACTGGCTTCCCAATTCCTTCCACATCCGCCCCCAGGCAAGCCTCCAAGTCGCCACACTGCGGACAGCAGGTAAGAGCCACGCTGGTTTGTGTTCCGTTCGGCCCCCGTCGTCTCATTTGACAAGCTCAACCAAAAATGCTTGCAGTGTTTTCTCACTAAAGGTTTTACCATCTCATTCCTCTTCCACTCCAGGCTGCGACGGTATCGGATCCGTGCTGCTAGTACCAGTGACTCGGACATCTTCACCTGCCTGGCCCAGCTGATGCATAACGGCTCGGGCGTGTCCCCTGTACGTGGCTCCGCCCCTGCCAGGGCCTCCCCGTACGGGGGGTTCAGGATGCTGTCCAACGGCCCGTCCGCCCCCCAGCGCAGCTCCAGTGCCTCCCCCCGCAGCTCCTTCTCCGCACAGCGCTCCATCAGCTCCTCCCCATCCCGTTATGAGCCACGCAGCTGTGGGGGCTGCCTGGGGCGCAGCCGCTCCCCCCCCAGCTTCTCGGGCTCCCCGCCCCTCCGCCGCTCCCACCCCCAGGAGACCTGCTGCAGCCGACAGGCCCGGGCCGGCTCCTTCCACTCCCTACGAGGCAAGGGCTGCAGTCGCGAGGGCAAATGCTCCAGTAAGCTGAGCAGATAGTGCCCAGGTCATGGCTGTGACAGAGGAGACTCAAACCGCGGAGGTGACCAGGGACCCCAGGATACGCTGTCGTCTTTTGATTTCATACCTGATTCACTCCAACTCCTCCAGTCTCTTCACTGCATTCTATTCACTCCAATCCATACGATTCTCCCTCTCTACCCCAGTTCATTTAACACTCTTCTTTCAAATGACCATTTTGGTTATTTTCGAGTCAAACCAAACGATTCAGTTGATGAATGCTATTTTCTGCCGAAACTGTATGCTGAGTGCATTCAGATGGAACCAGAATCAGATGGAACCACACTGGGTGTGGCTCTCCAGGCCCCCCCCCGGTCTGAAGGTGGCATGTGCAGCATGTCTGTGGTGACCCCAAATGAAGCCCCACCCCTTAATCAATGTTCTGCCTGTCCTTGCCGTTATGGGTCTCAAACAGTCAAGTGGTGTCTGGTGTCTATACCTTGGCACACTTAATATAGATATCTGTATCTGTCAACATATCTAGCTGTATCTGCTTAGACTTTAGGTCCAGTTTTAGATGCGGGTTAATGTATTTATCAAATGGTCGGCGCTATGCATTGTAAAATGTATTATAGTATTTATTTAGCTATTAACTGGATGCATGTTACACTGGTAGTGTTCATGTTCAGGTAGAATGGCAGATATTTTAAAAATGTCTGTCAGTGTTCGGTTGTTACACTATTTATTTGCATAGCTTATAGTTTTAGCTACACTTTATCCACAGCTGGATATTTATTGGACAAATTCAGATGAAGTTGCTTTCTCATAGGTACAGTGGCAGTTCGCCTTCTAGGGTTTTAGCTAATGCTTTACAATCTGTATTAATGCTTTCATGCTGGCTAATCACTTTTCTTTCTGCCTCTCTCTGTCTCTTTCTCTACCCACTACCATTTGCCACATCATCTTTTTTTGGTATTGGATGCTGTGTTTTGAGGCCAGAGAAATCAAAACAGGCAGCCCTTTTGTGTGACTGCGTCCCCAGGACAAAGTCTGTACGCTTGTCGGACTCATAGATAAAAGCTTGGGCTTCAAACTGAGCGCTTGCTAGTTACCCTGTTTCACACTGCTCTGTCAAATATGCTTCATTAGCCAGATGAGGTCTGAGTGAAGGAGCATGTGTGCCCACCCCGTCAGAAATTGGCAATGAGAGGGAAAACGTAAGCCAGCGTGTCAGAATCTTGAGTTTGATTGGTGACGTCACTACTAATGGATCAGCTAAGTGTCCCCTGCCGTGTCCCCAGGACGCCACACAGAAAGAAGTTACCCGTCTGTGTGCTCTTCTTTGTGTATGCCGGCCTTTTAAAGGCATCATTTGGCTCAGTCTGTCCCGAGTTTGAGAGGAGGGGGAGATGCTTTGTGCTCGCATGTTCCCGGCAGATTACCATTTTTATCATCTTCAGTGTAGCACTACTCACTAGGAAAGGAGGAACTGTGTTTGATTAATATAAAAAGAACACATTTAAAGGTTTACTTCAGTTTGTTCAAATGTCCATCTTTTTGTTTCTTTATGACATACAATAAGTTTGATTGTAAAATAATGGGCCCAAATGTTTTTTTGATGTTGTTGTAATAACCTACTCTCATCATGATTTTAACAAAAAGGCCAGGTCCGGTCTTCATGTAACCAAGAACAAATACCCTCCAACATATTGAGGGATTATGTCTATGATTGGACTATGAATGAATGAAGCACTTTTTTGTAAAAAAAAAAAAAAAAAAATTCAGCAAACTTTGGTGTTTGTGTACAGCGAAAGGGGGCATTATAAATGTGTTTTTTTATTTATTTATTTTTTTAACTTTTTTTATCCAACCACATCACACAAAATTCATTTGTGAAGGTTGGACTTTACCGAAAATAATTCTGTACTCACCTTGCCCCTCACCCCCCTCCTCTTCCTCTTGCTTGTACAATACTGTAATATAAACATTTTACCGGTACTACTCTTTGCATGCGCCACAGAGGAATGTACAATTAAGCAACATACCAGTCTCCATATGCTTCGTCCATTCGTCCATGCTTGTGTTTTGTGAAGGGCTTTAGATACTAGTAGATATAATCTTGTATATTTAATTTTCCGTGTTGTAATGTATTTGTGTTTCCTCAGTGTCTGTGTGAATGAGTCCTTCCTCCGCTCTCCCACCCTGGTCCTTCCTGATATATACCTGTAGCATTTTTACTTGAATGCCCTTCTAATGTGAATCACATTAATACTACGGTCCCAGAAATCATTTGCGACTGTGGTTTAAGTAATCCGACTTCGTAGATGTTGCATATTTAAATTATTTTCATATAATCTGCATATAAAGTACGTACTGTTGAGCTCAAGGTTTAGAATACAAACTGATACTTACACCTAAAAGGAACTGTTTTAAATGGCATGTTCAAACAAGTCTTTTATTATAAAGATGAAGCGAGTATTAGTGACGTAATGGGATTACCTTTTTGTGCAAGGGTGACCAAGCACTGCAGTATGTGTGTCTCCTGAGTGGTCTCAACAATCACACAGCCAATCGAGAGGCAGAATTTTTTTTTTTTTTTTTTTTTTAGATGGTAGCCCTGCTTTTGATTGGTCTTTTAAAGTCATGCTTCTTTTTATTGGTTGATTTGAATAACTAACTATTTTATGGTTTTATATTTTAGGTAAGATAGTTTGTAAATTACTTTTAGAGAAGCTTTGCATTTGTCATAAAAACCGTAACGTTTCACATGTAAAAACATCAGGATTCCTTGAATGTCTGTATGATGCGTTGTTTTTGTTGTTGGCAAACAAAGTCTGGTCTACACAATAGTGTACCAGCTTAACTGTCATGGTGGAGGTGTATAGTTGATCAAGACGGAGACGTCAGACCTGTTATGACTTGGAGACTTGGAGCCTATAAAAGCTTGTTTGTTTTCCCTTGCCAGGGGTAATCTTTTACTTAGCATGAGCTTTTGTTGGAA
>JAOVYW010000022.1:4502771-4526795 GCA_025775045.1 Hiodon tergisus
GACTTGGAGCCTATAAAAGCTTGTTTGTTTTCCCTTGCCAGGGGTAATCTTTTACTTAGCATGAGCTTTTGTTGGAAGCTATGCGCCTGTTTGAATGGCCTTGTGCCATTTTGTATTCCAGCATGGTACTTCTCTCCAGCTGCACCGTTGGTCTTGGCTTTCATGGTTGTATCACAGGTGCAGTTTGGAGTGCAGTCCACCAGTAACCAGTATTACTTAGTGGGGCAGATGGTTGGCAATGCGTGTGTATGTGTACGTGTGTGTGTGTGTGTGTGTGTGTGTGTGCCTGCCTATAAGAATAATATAAACACATAAGGGTTACTTATTCAACGTTAATGGATACTTTTTCCAAATCAAAAGGATTTTTACATGATCCTTCTCCATCGTAAAGTCCCCCAGAAACGGCTGTATGTATACCTACATGTTTTGGCTCACAGAACCCCTGAATGAGAATAAAACTCTGGTCCCTTAATCTCCACACACAGGGCATAACCTCTGACTAGAGAAATGACTTGCTTGTTGAGCTAAATACCAAAGTCACTAGCTCAAGGAACCAATCATACTCTTGTCTTCAATTTCAGGGAGTGACCATAGTAAACTTGTTCTTAACAAACTCCACTACATATTAATTCCTTGGGGATACGTGTTCTTCCCTGTATATATAAATATCACACTACTCAACCTTAAGTTCAATTTCCCATACATTTATAAAATAAACTTGTAAAAAGATTTTAAAAAGCTCAATAGGAGAAAGTATTTATATTTACTTGTGAAATTAGGATAATCATGATGAAATACGTTGAAGATGCATTGTCAGTGATATGCATTGATGGAAAGAGTAAGTTAATTAAACAATTTTGATGATTTTGGAAAAGGAAATTAAGCACTTTTTACAATATGTGACACTTTTCTATATTTAATTAAATCTCTTGGCTATTTTGACAGTTGCCATACTTGTGCTGATTATTATTTGTTAAATTACTCCCTGGATCCATGTGTTTTATTGTTATCCCAAAGCTATTCCATGCCTCTGTATGGCATAATTGCCATGGCATGCACTATTGGTGAGAGTTTGGGTAATTCAAACATGTAAAGCCTGATTTCCTCTTACATATGTGTGCTGTCTTGGAAACCTTAGATTTTTCTGGCTATAGTCCCTTGCTGACTAGGTGGTTTGGGTTCGACTACAGGCGTATCTGTTAGTGTGTGTCAGAAACTTGTGCCTGAAGCTCTGAAACTCAATGCCAGAAAATTCCTCAAACCATGAAGCATAATGACACATTACTGTTTCTGCGATGTCTTCCCACTGATGGGCCACCATGTTCCATTCCACGGTGGTTGCGTTTACTGGTTGCTCATGTCTGATGGTCTGTCTGCCTGCCAGTCTTTGACTGAGTGTGATCCTAAATTGTCTGTGTCCGTTTCAGACCGGACATCTGTCAGTCATCCGGTGTGCATTCTTCTCCTTTTTCATTATTAATATAGGCAAAAGACTAATAATGTTCCATGTGCCAGCCCCAATTTCAGAGGAAACATCTGGTGTACTCTATAAATAATGACTTTCCTGTAATATCTCCTAAAGACTCCATAGATGTTGCCGCTGCCTGTATTATGTTGGTATTTTAATTTTATTTTTAAGTCATGCTACAATGTTACAATGATGAAACGTTAATGTACAGTATAGAACAGAATGTAACAAGTGGGGTACTACATTGTACATAACTGTAATTATTTGTTTATTTTTCTTCTGTACCATATCAATGCCTTGTACAGTGCTTTTGTTTGTTTTAAAATTATTTTCTATTTTATTTTTATAAACTCGTTATAAATAAAAATATTCATCCAGCATGCAGACAACGTTTTAATTTACTCAGATGTTTTATTTGTGTGGGTTTTTGTGACATCTTTTCTTAGGCTTAAAGCACAGCATAGTAAAGCAGACACGAAAGCTCTCTGAAATAGGTCTTCCTGTTCTTATATGAGTAGACCTTCTAAGTACCTCTGATTTAATCACATATTACTTGAGGGTGGTGTTATATGGGCACAGACATAACTTACTACCTGGAACTTATTTACCTCAGGAATCACAGAATACCCATTCCTTTCTATTCTTAACTCCCCCATTGGCCCAAACCCACTTACTCAACATAATTTCGCTTAAAGCTACAACACAACCTTGTACATAAATTGAAACTATACTTGGATTGCCAATGCTATGTTATGGGCCGTGCAATAACTTTAACCATGGAATGTTCAGCGGTTAAAATACATTTAAATTGACTAAATATAAAATTAATGTATTCAAAATATTTATTTAGCAATAATAATACATTGGCTGTTAAATAAGTAGATACCAACTGGTATGATGGCTTGTTTATTTATGTTATTCATTTTCTGTGTGAATCCTTCGTGTACACTTCTTTAAGGCGTAATGAAATGCAGATGGTAGACGTTTACCAAAATCTAAGGAGTTCTACCTCTAAGAAATAACGTTAGTTCCGCAATTTACGGAAAACGGTTTCGATATAGAAACATGAAAACCAAAAAATTATTAGAATTTATATTATGAAATATTTCATAATAATTTCATGAGCGCAATTAATTGGTCATCATTATTTAAAATTTCCTGACACAGAACACGTAATCCCCTCCCAGTGTAAGAATTTGTGCTTTACGTACTGTACTGGGACGCGCCTCAGAGTGCAATGCAGTAGCGTGCGCGCTCTGGGCTTAATTTGTACGCACACATCACAAAACACTCAGGCGTACACTCTCTTTCTCTCTCTGTCTCACACACACACACACACCTCCCTCCCTCCCTCCCTCTCTCTCTCTCTCCAGCCAGCCCTCCCCCCCCTCCCTCCCTTCACAACAGCGGACCCGCGCGGCGCTTGCTCAGTACAGAATGGCGGCTCTTTTGGAATTGGTGCTACTGAATAAGGTGGAGGCAAACAAGGCCATGCAATGGCTTAGGCAGCGGCAGGTTAGTTGATGAAATCCCACATCGATATAATCTGACAATAATTTACAACAGTCATATTGTATATTACATTCGGTCGCAGTCTTTCGATGTTACCGTGGCACAACTAAGGAAGTGACAATTTACTTCAGCGACATAAAATTGTTTACACAATCCATGACCAATTTGATATTCTTTGGCTGATGTAGCTAGCTAGACTGATTGCTCACTAGCTAAGTAGTTATAACTGACTTGTTAGGTATGAACATAACGTCATAACTCTCTAACTCTAATAGCTAACTTATGTTCTAAATTGGCGTCTGCATAGCAAAATAAAGTAATCGTTTTGTTTTATTTTGTCAAAACAAACTAGAAGACAGAAATTTTGAATCGTTGATAGCCTGCCATTTCTCCTGGTTGCCAGCATGCAGGATAGCTATAAACAATGTTATGTGTCTCATCTTCACCACCAGACATTACTAGCTTGCTATATTCTCTGCACTGCAACTATGTTTTTGTCCAAGTGTGTATCAGTGTTCAAAGAATGCAGCTTCCTGAAGTATGCTCAATCGTGCGACCGTATACGTTTATATACATAAACATGTATGTGACAGATTTGCTTGGTAGTGCATTGGGTGGAGTCACCTGGAATAGGTAATCAATGTAGTGTGTGCGTGTGCGCGCCCCTGCTTTCATGCGTTTGGAGGGGGGCATAGTAGAGCTTCTGGACCTGATATTTCAAGCCCGACCAGCTCTGAGCTTGTTAAAGCGTTGCCTGTGACCGACGCAGCAAAAATTAAGTCGGGTTCGGACCTAAAATCTGAACTCTAGGGCATAGTGGTTTAGGTAATGGACCTTTTAACCTGTATGTATTGGAGGAGATGCTCTGCTGCTGTTGCCCTTAAAAAATAAATCTAAACTGAAACTTTAAGTAAATATCCAGCTGTTTAAAATGTGTAGACCTAAATTGCTCTTTATGTAT
This sequence comes from Hiodon tergisus, assembly GCA_025775045.1. NCBI lineage: Eukaryota > Metazoa > Chordata > Actinopteri > Hiodontiformes > Hiodontidae > Hiodon > Hiodon tergisus. The sequence goes on from JAOVYW010000022.1 coordinate 4,506,713, forward strand.
ATAAATATATATTGTGTCTCTAACTATGCTTATGTGTATGTTGTGGCAGGATGAAAAACAATCTCTTTGTGAGGGGCCCTTAAAAGTGCAGGTGCAAAGACAAGAGTTTGTGCCGTACTTGCTGAACTTCCTGCGGGAGCAGAGTAGCCACATCTTGACCAATGGGCCTGCCACACCTGCCAAGACTCCCAGCTCCCGGGCTCTGGGTGGCCCAGGGTTGACCACTGACCGCAGGGGATGTAGGGTGGGTGGTGGAACAGGGCCCCACAGCACGAGCCGGGTGCAGCTGTTTTCCCCTGCCCCATCCCTGTCCCCAGCGAGCGGGGTCGATTGGGACGCATCCTGTGGGTCGCGCTGCCTTAGCGGTGTCAGCGCTCTCAGCAGTCCCTCCTTTGGCTCAGCGTGGAGTCCTGCCTCCAGGGCCCCGATCTCGGATCGGCGCTCCGCCCAGCGCGCCAGCCTGGGTGACTACCTGCTGTCTCCCCCGCTGGCACAGCAGAATTCGAGTCAACGGCGTGGCCGCAGGAAGAGTGGCGGGGCCGTGCCCTTTCAGGGGAGACAGCCGGGGGGACAAAGCCTACAGGAGGAAGCAGGACCGCGAGAAGCCGGGAGGAAGGGCGTCGCTGGGGTGGGCAACAAGATGGAAACCCTGATGTCCCCAGCGCAGCTCAACTTCAACAACCTGGAGGACTTTCCCCCTGTTGGGGCATCTACACCTTCGCCCACGTGAGTATCCTCACCCTGTCATTTGTATAGCTGTGGTGGGTATTCAGCAGTAGAATAATGTAAGTAAAAAGTAAGTATACCAGTGGTATAATGTGTAAGTAAAATCGGCCTCCCTAGTGGTTCAATTTGGCAAGGCGCCTGACCGAGTTCTGTTTTCTGGAAGTTAACGTCCAGATCATGTCATTTGCAGATTGTGTCCAATTGGAAGTCTACAATTGGCAGAGCACTGCCAGGGTAGTGTGACAGTAGCTGATCCTGCTTTTCGCCGTTTAGCGTGCAATGTCGGGTTCCTGGGTACCTGCGGGCTGGCTGTGGTGCCAGGAAGGACATTACTTTCATCCAATCGGCTCTGAACCTCTTGTGCAGTCTGTGTAGCCTGTGGTCTGTTAAATTACAGGTGAATCGGAGGTGACTGGATCACCCTCTGCCCTCCCTGTGTGGTGGCAGGATACATAGCTGCGAGCCAAGATGCATTAGCACAGTTTTGGCTAATCCTTAAAAAAAGTAACTATAATCTATGCTTCCTGCCACTACATGTGCTTTTATTTTCCAGTTTTATGTAGAGGAAACCCCTGCATGTTTGTTTCCTAAATGTAGAAATAAATATTTTTAAATAATACTGCACGTGTCATGTTTTGTAACAATTTTAAGAAATTTTGAATATTTTTTTGAATATCTGAAGGAAAACCTCTGAATAAAACCTAACCTAACTTTTAGATTATTGTAATATGCTAATGTCCTACAATAGTGTTGTTGAATGCATTTCAGAGTGACCAAGCCGTCGCGTCGGATCAATCCAACTCCAGTCAGTGCGGAGCGTCCGCTCTCCAAACCCAAGAGCTGCTTCACTTCCACCCCCATCAGCAAGCCCTCCAGTCCCCCCGCTATCCCAGAGGGCACCGATGTGGCCCGTGCTGTGGGAAGCCAGCAGAGCCTGCAGGAGGAGAGGGAGCTTCTGAGGAGGGAGAAGTACGGCGCTGGAGGGGTTGGGTTGGGCAGCAGGAGTACAGGGTGTGAGGGGGCTGAATGAAAGTGTAATATTCTGTTGTTTCAGTCCTGGCTGACTTTATTTTCTCTCTTCTGATTCCGCCTTCTCATTTTTCTCTTTCTCTGTCTTTCACTCCCGCGTTTCATTATTTAGATCAAAACTTGCCCAGCAGGCCAACTCTCCTGTTTACTCTGCTCAAGAGCCCTGCACCCCTACTAAACCAGGAGGTGGAACCAGTCGGATGACAGATACACAGATGTCCAGCCCTGACCCCTCAAAGGTTACCTTTTCCTCTGAGCTGGACCAGCTGGTACAGCTCTACTCCACCTGTATTACAGGTATGTTCCAGTTTTAAATGTCTAATTCAGGGGCTCTTTGAACCCATACGCAATTTAGTGGGCTTTTTTATTGTGATTAAAAAAAAAAAATTAGAAGTTTGTAATGTCCTTAAATAGGAGGGTCATTGAAAGCTTAACCCTTTTAAAAAAAATGGTGTGTGAATTTGGTCCACAGAGAACCTGGTACCCAACGTGTTCTTGGAGCTCTTCTTCGTGATGCAGCTGCTGACATCTCGATCCCTGTCCATTTCCCAGGAGGAGGAGGAGAAGGAAGAAGAGCAGAAAGGGACGAAGTTAGGTGAGTTACAGTCTGCGTCGCACCGGCACGTTGTGCCAGAGTTTGTGTAGGATATAAAACCATTTTAATGCCCTATACGTGGGGTACTCAATCCTGGTCTGTGGGTTTTCGAGTTGCCTAGAATCAACATGTGAGAGCATTTCCAAGCCATATAAGGGTTTCCCGCAGAGACACCGAGGATGAAAAGGACCAGGATTGAGGGGCCCTGGTATATATTTTTTCTGTGGCTGCCTCATCTTGTTTTTTTTTTGCAAACATATCCCACAATGCAGTTTGTTCATTCATGCCTTTTTTACGTTTTTTTTGTGCAGATGTGCTGGAGAGGCGCTACCTGCGGAGTCTGCACAATTGTGTCTATTTCGCTGTCCAGGTGCTGGAGAATCAGTTTGAGTATGTTTAATTTTTTTGCTCTTTTCCTTGTCTCCTGACCAATTCTCTCTTAATTAAGTGTTTAACGGAAATTTTTCTCTTGTCAACATGAGACCCTCTCTATATTTCCCCAATTTCAGGTTGGTTTCTCACCTGGACCGCTGCACTCTTCGTCTGCTTGCGGAGAACGAAAGGGTGGGCTGCTTCTCTCCTTCCCTCCGGGAGCGGCTGACTCAGGCCCAGGAAACCAGCACGGCCAAGGTGCAGGCCGCCTGCTGTGGTGATGGAGCCACATGTTATAAACACTGCATCATTTATGTGTTCAGCACATTAACGTCTTCAAGCTTGGCTTCGGTGGTCACATTCAGTGCTTCCCACATAATATCTAGCCTATCTAAGTCCCACTGCGCAATTCTACACAACAACAACAACAACCAACAGCTTTGTAATTCTTTCCTCCAGGTGTCCCCCACTCTGTCACCCTTTATCCAGTCTGTACCCTTCCAGCCGGCCACAGACAACCGCTCCAATTTCAGCAGTGACAAGGCCTTCCACACCTTCAAGAAGCACAGGTAAGGCAGAATCAGGTGCAGTCCGAGTTTGAACTCTCCTGCTGGCGTTGTAGCAGATGCAGATCAGCTTAAAGTCACATGGTTTTGACTCTCAGGGACATTTTTTATGAACTGCTGCGGGAGTGGGAGGACAGCCATATGGAGCCCGGCTGGGAATTTGAGCAAGTGCTGGGTGGAAGAGTCAGGTAAAGCTCTCTGTTTTCACACTTGGGTTAGGATTTTCGTTTTTGTTCTTTTTGCTGTTTTTCAACCGATTCTTTCTCCCCCTTTGCCCTTCCCTATGTCAGAGCAATGGTCGGTCAGCTGACTGCAGCAGGAAACCACTCTCACTTTGCCCGGCTCTTTCAGAAGCAGCTAGTGCAGGTGACTGCCGTCTGACAATGTCTCTGCGATGTGTAAATGTGTTGCGTGTTACGAACCCACACAGGGATGCACACACGTAGGTACACACACATACCTGACGCTTGTGTGCCACACCCAGCTGTGCAAGGGCTCTCGGTTATTGGGCTCCCCGGGGGATGCCCCTGACCCTGACATTCTGGGCATGCTGGGAGTGGACAGCCTAGGCCGTCTGAAACGCCTGCAGGAGCGCCTTATCCAGCCTCAAGGCCTCACGGGTCCCTGCCCCCCACCCTCCTTTCCTGGGCACCAGCAGTTCTTCAGAGACTTCCTGCAGACAGCCAGCAGGTTAGACACCCGAAACAGCTGTGTGTGTGTGTGTGTGTGTGTGTGTGTGTGTGTGTTGTATAGGCAATATAGATATATTAATAAGTATGTTCTCAACTGATTTTGGCAGTTTACAATTATAATGTATTCAATTGTAATTTTAAACCTTTTGCTGCGTTTTTGATTTAATCCATAACTATGCAACAGAATATACACTATATTTATCACAAATGCCTAAACAGAAATAAGAGCTCTGTCCCTGTGTCCTTCCCAGCTGCCAGCTGAATCAGCACCTGACCGACAGCTTGTGTCAGCAGCTGCTCCAGCTGGATGAGGTGGCCATCCTGGGCCTGGGCGGTGCCCACGGAGAGGGCGATATGGAGCAGCAGGTGGAGAGACCTGGGCAAAAGGAGTAGAAATTGTCGTTGAAAACGGTGAGATGTAAGGGTGTATGGTTATTGATGTTTTGTTTTTAAATTCCAGGATGAGAAACAGAGGTTCTCCTCTGTGCTCCTTACTGCCCGCCTCCTGGCCAAGTTCCTTGGCTTTATCTCGTTCTTACCCTACCGGACCGCTGAGCCCCCTGCCAAGGAGACCCTGGAGGTGGCGTTAGCTGTCCGTAGCAAGGTGTGAATTCTCCCCTTTCTTCTTTTGCCTTGAACATATTCAGTTGCTTTAAACATTCGCTACCCATTTTTGAGATGGGTGGCCTATGCAAAAACAGCAGATCATAAAAATAATTTCACCACTGTAAATATAAGTTTAGTCATGGGCTTTTGCCGTCTCCACCTTTCACAGAGCTGTCCGGTGTTGGATGTCTGCTCCCTGTTGCGCAGCTGTGTGCGCAGGCGCCACATGGTGCTCACCGTGCCTTGGCTGGTGGAGTTCCTCTCCATGCTGGATTTTACTGGACCGTCACTGCTCTGCTACAAGACGGCCATCGTCATGTTGCTGTGCCTCTACAGGTAACGCATACGAAATGCTGGCGGTGCATTCAAGGATTGAAACGCATGACAAGCCTTACGCATGCATTGCAAAATCCCTTTTAACTAACAAATGACTGGCATACAAGTCAGATGCTTAAAAAAAAAAAATTCTCAAACTGTTGTTGTTGCAAAACTTGAGTTCTAATAACATGGAAACTCCCTTTTTTCTCCAGGAATATGGCGCTGGGCAAAGGAGGGGAGATGTGTTACCTGAATCAGTTGTTGCTTGTGGCCGTTTTGGGCTGGCTTTTCCAGGTGAGAATTGGGAGGGTAGCGAGGTTGAGGGATGGAGTAGGAGGTTGGAGTTCTGGCATTAGCTCATGCTGTCATTTTGTCTCTGCGTAAATAGGTTCCGGTGTTTCCGGAGGACCTTTTCTTCTGTGCAGAGTTTGAGGAAGAGATGGAGAAGTTGGAGAAGCCTACAACCGCCCAGGGGCTGGTGAGTGTATGAGTGTATGCCTGTAGCTTTTAGATTACTTTGCTCTGTCTATGCTAGCATTTGCCCAGCTCTCAAGCATGTATGAAGCTTCCCACCCAGAAGTGCTTCCGTATCATTTTTTTTCTCCAGGACTGTCTCCCCCTGGTGGACCAACAGCTTCTTTACACCTGCTGTCCTTACCTCAGTGAGTACGGAGCTGCATACATGTGGGTTTGTCTACATTTAGCTCTCTGTGCTTTGATATGGTTGTTGCACTGAGACTTCTGTTGTGCGTCCTGCTTGTAGGTGAGTTCCGCAAGTTGCTGGCTGCCTTTGTGGCAGGAAGCACAGCAAAGAATGGGGGCCTGATTCGGAAAATTACCCCTACCTCTGCTGAGATTCGGGGACCTCAAACTGCGCGCTTGGATCAGAAACTGCAGGTAAGCCTGTGAGAGGGGAAAAGACAAGAACGCAGACAAGGAGAGCATGGGCCTGTGGTTGCTTTAGCCGGTTTGTCTGCCTGCCTGTCTGTGTCCAGGTGGAGCTGGAACAGGCGTTTTTCCACAACCAGCCGCCGTCTCTTCGCCGCACTGTGGAGTTTGTGGCAGAAAGGGTCGGGTCCAACTGCGTCAAGCACATCAAGTCAGTCCCAACCCCCATCCGTAGCTTTCGTTTATCTGATAAGTTTTACCAGGTGTCGTCTTGGGCCTTTGCCACTGTGCGAACGCATGATGTGCGCCCAACAACGCAAAGTATTTATAATGCTAAGCTATGTGGCTGGTGAGTTTGTCCATCTGCCGGTGAGTAAGTGCTATCTGTGTTCGTCTGTTGCTGTCTGATGACAGGGCGACGCTGGTGTCGGAGCTAGTACGGAATGGGGAGAAGATGCTGAGGGAGGGGCTAAGCTCGGACAACACCACTGCGATGAAGCTGAACGATGCTGTGTGTGCACAGCTGTGTGACAGGGGCATGCAGGCCCTGAAGCTGGGCACCAGGTAGGAGGCCCTGCTTGATGCATTCTCAATCCCATGGTCCCCGGATCCACTTCCTGAAATTACTTCTCTGCGTTATTTCTGTAACTGTAGTGTTCTGCGTCCTGAACGAACATGAATGTAATTGTTTGACCTGTAGGTACTGCAGTGAGAAGGGCCCAGAAGCCGTCAGGGTCCTCCTGCCCGAGGAGACCTCCCCTGCAGTGAGTGTCTGTCGTTCAGCTGTGTTTTCAGCAGGGCGGGTGTGCATACTCTTCCAGCCAGTGCGTTTGTTTTCTAACCAGAAGTCTGAGGCACTTTCTGAGCAGCTCTGTTTGTCCACAGGTCCTCACCACGTCCGAGAACATCACAGTGCGCCTCGCTACTGAAAAAGCCTGTGGTTGGCTCTCCTCCAACATTACAGGTATTGTCAACCCTGGTGGCATGAGGTAACTAGTAAAGGGGCCCAGCGCGTGACAACCTTGGTTGAGGGATAGTCCTAGGTTAGTCTGAAACAGGATTCTTTTGTAAAAGTTTATGGACAGATCTCTGTTTCTCTGTTACAAATCTTTGTTTTGGAAAACTGGTGAAATAGATCTATTGATCTATTGGATGTGTGATGCCTGACTGCATGCTCTCCACTCCCAGCCCTGATTAAACGAGAATGGAAGAATGCTTTCCACCGTATCATGAAGACCCTGCCAACGCCCCCTCCAGTGCCTGCTGAAGGGGATGGAGATGGCTCTGGGCTCAGAGCCAGGGCAGCAGTGCAAGAACAGCCACCTCCACAGGGCCGTAATCCAGGAGATGACGGAGGTTCTCCATGCCCCACAGGCTGCACCCACAATGCCACTCTGCCATCTGAAATTATCATTGAGACCAAGGTACCATACCCGCTGTCGAAAAGAAGGGTCAACTAACATGAATGCGACGGTAGAAACTTGACACCCTCTGGGTCTGGTTAATGATGGAGATGTCTGATGTCAGGAGGTGCTGAGTATTGGTGTGGGGCCCAGGTCTGAGGGGGAACATTTGAGCGCTCAGCAGCTTGAGGATCTACTGCGGAGACTGGGAGAGACCCTGCGTTGCAGAAAGGTACAGGGGGCGCCAGAGTCTGGGTTCTCTCTCAGTACACACTTGCTCATTGGGGTCATTTGCACTGTGGAAGTTTGTGTACTATGTTTCAATAGCACTCCACAATGGCCCTCAATGCTGATGCTCTGTCTCCACAGTTTTTGTCCCCAGTGCCCGAACAGATGATCCTGCGCTGTACGGTTATGCTAGCCTGCAGACTGGGTGAGTAGTGTGGAAGATCTATGTGGGGGAATTAACCCATTTGTAGGATGGACAGTTGACTTGGTGTCAAAATTAAAATAAGCTTTAAAATAAGCCGATGTCTTCTGTATAGTAGTTTTTAGTTTTAGCAGCAATCCTAACTGACACCAGAGTTTCTGCAGTGTCGGCAGAGCTGTCCCTGGTTTCTCCTCTGAAGACGCCTGAGGTAGACAATTGTGATTCGGGGAGAGGTTGTTCTGTCCGGTCCTTGCTGGAGAAGCTGGTTCATCTCTGGGGGCAAGATCTGTCCCCCTCTGTCCCCCTTCATCTGCTATTCACTGAGACTACGCTAGCGGCTGTCCTGAGTGCTGGCGAAACACAGGTGAGTCACCCTAACCACTGCTGACCGCCCTTAATTTTGTGTACTGTTTTACTTCAGTGCATGGAAAAAGGTGTTCATCCAATTGCTGGTAAAGATGCCTAACATACAAAATAAATCGACACTTTTAACCAACAGAAGGCTTAATTTTTGTATTTCATTCTCATTCTCACGTTTGCGTTGAGTGTTTTTTTATGTTAATGTCTATATTAGTTCCACTTGTCAACAAATCAGGATCTAAAATGTTGTTTAAAACTTACTTCATGGATAAGGTTGTGCTGGCTGTTTATAGAGCCACTTACTAAACATACAATACCGGACATGAAGCCTTATTTAAGATTTTACATTTAATGGGTACCAAGTTCAGCAGACATGAAACTAAATGCAAGTTTGGTTACATTTATGTTGTGTCCATTTTTTCCTTGTGAGAGATTTGTAATTAGGTTGGGTAATTGAATTTTTCTACTGATGGATTACATAGGTCATTGAGCTCCACAAAAATGGGTCTTGCTGCTTACTATATTGGCCACCACTGGTGAAGTGTTTGTATGTGGGATCATTAGATTCATATTGTTATGAATGATATTATATTAACATGGTCTTGATTTTTTTGTTTTCGTTATTGCCTTCTCGCTTTAGTGGCAGAACTATCTGTTCCTAGTTGGACATCTCCAGGAGAAGGACCTCCTGACAGAGGCAGAGATGTCTCACTGGAGGAATCTGTCAGAGTTACCCTGGCCCACTGTGAGAACCAAAATATGCATGGTCCCATACACACTTTATAATTGTTTTTACATCATTAAAAAATAATGCCGCTACTATTGAATCTTGCTCTAGCACATCCTGTAGATTATAATAGTCCTGAAAAAACATTTATGGTTTTATTTTTGTTTCCTTTGAATCTGGTAAAGTGTTCTGTTCACTTACTCTGCTGCTGTGTATTTCAGGACTACATGAGGAAGGTCAAAGAATTGTCATCCTCTCTGCCTGTTAACCCAATCCGAAGCCATACAAATGCGCTGCAGAGCTCAGAGTAACCAGCAGATGGAGCAAGCAATTAGTCTGTAACTTTGATGGACCCGCAGTCTGAATGCAACACCTAACTTAAATCTTAGTTATGCTGCTATATTCTGTCAGGTATTGCTAAATGTTAACATGACTAGTGTCACAGGTATGACCAGCTCCTGGTTATTATTGCAGGTGAGTTTCTTGTAACTGGTGTGATGAATACCATGAAAACAAGTCTAAGTTAAGTCCCAAAACGCTTTGTTCTTTGCATTGCAAGATTGGTCTTGGGACCACAAATACTTGCTTAATGGCCATATGTGGCGTTCAAGTGGGGTTCTGTGTTAGACTTACTTGGTTGATTGACACTGTGAGAAAATAATGTTAAAAGGCAGGCCGAGATCTAGATGCTACATAGTCCACATCACTAAACAAGCTATCAAATCGCTAAACTCGCTTTCACGTTATGTTGGTTGTTGACTTTTAATATTGCAATTGCCTTTTAATTTGCTGCTTGTTTCCATTGTGCCAGTGCCTTTTTTTCTCTTTCACCATGAATGCTGTGTGCGTGCATTTGTGATGGACTTCTGTAGTTCATATTGGACGATGTGTTATTTGTGTACTGCTTTTAAACTGCTTTTTCTATGCTGTGAATTATACAAATAATTAAATAAAGTAATTTTAGACTGCTTAAAAATTTTTATTAAACATTTTAAAATTAAATCCTTCTGTAGTCACACTTTATTTGGTGTTTACCCCTCCTCCACTAGTAAAACAGTATGTAAAAGTAAGGCGGAGAGTGAAAACAAAATCGGATATAGTCCCATAGCATACTGGGGCATGCCACATCCAGGAGAGTTCAGACCCAGGGAGTAGTAAGGCCAGTTTAAAGTTTTTTTCTCAAAATTTTGGATAATGGCCATTTTTGTCCATCTAGGCTGGTTTGGGTGTGTCCACAGGGATGCCTTAGGGCGGTTCTCTTGACTGTATCCCACAAGAATTATCCAAACAGAATCAGAGAAAGCCGAACCCTAGTGGTGATGGGTCAACATTCAGACTTCACGGTTGTTCCACTGAGTTGGCAGTTCTTAGGATACTAGTCCCTAGAATTGTGCATGGAACTTTTATAAATATCACTTGTGATTGATAAATGTGTATTGCTTAAAACCATAGCCATATAAAAGTCAAGCAAGAGTCATGTGAAAAAACAACTGTTGTGTGTGTGTGTGTATATATAGTCATTCAGAACTTCAGTGAGTGAATCCAGTCCATTAAGCTCTCGACCACATTGTGACAGAGGTTTTTAATTCCCCCCCAAAAAACCAACGTGACCAGATGTTGCCTAACGTGTCCTTGACCAGATGCTAAACAAACAAACCAATTAATCATTTAACAGCAAGTCCTATATGACAGAGAACCGTTTTTCTTTTGTATAAGTTACCAGACCAACACAACATTTTGCTGGTATGGATATAGCCAGGTATGCATCTGGGCCTGGTTGGCCATGTTGGATTTCAGATGCCTGACAGTCATAAAAATGTTGATAGAGGAATAGGGTTTTATAAAGTTGTTAAACCTGGCACATTTTCCAGGCTTTTCGATAAGGTTGCCTCCCAAGAAGACACGTGTAAAATTATATAATTTATAATATAAGTAATTATCTATCATGAAGTTGAGAGAGTGGTAATGTATAAGTACAAGTACATCTGCTTTGTGTACTACTGTAGGTTCTACTATAAATACTTTTTATGTATCCTTTTTTGCAATACCCAAAGCTCTCATGGAACCCTAAAACCTAAATAATACAATATAATAAAAACATGACCTGAAAGTATGAAGCCAAGCTTGCCGACTAATTAATTGATGGTACATAATAAACCTATATCAGCTATGAACGCCTCATGCATGAACGTTAATTACAGAAAACTTTTTTTGCCAAGGGAATCCAGATAATAACCACACAGGGGAGCACCGTTGCCATCTAGCGCGCAAGCAAGCGGCTTCCAAACAAAAGCTTAAAATAATTCCGTCTTCGGTGCTCCGCCTCACTCAATCGTTATGCTCCCGATGTTTCTCGCCCGGCAGGAAGTTTGACTAGTGTGTGTATCACCAGGCATCTGGAGTAAGCATATTGGCCTGAAAAACATGGAATTAGTGGAGGGAGCTGAAGCCTTCTATTGCCCCCTTTCTTTTTCCTTGATTGAATCCATTTTTGTTCAGGTCTTAATGTAAACTTTTTGCAGTTGTATTCCTTGGTGATTTCCTTGATTCTCCTGGCGAATTTTTTAATAATACCGACCAAAATAAAAATGGCAAACGTGAAAGTAGCGATTCGAGTTCGTCCACTCAGCGCAAGGTAAGAATATCATTTATCCAATTTTATGTTTTACTATTTTCACCTGTACAAACATATTTGTAACTGTCCTGGTTATGAATTTTAAAGGATCATCGGTTCTTTATTTTAGTACACAGGTAGCTAGCTTGTGAGCTAGTTTGCGAAATGGAACAGTTACTTAATAAATTCTCGATTTTGAACGAAACTTCATCCGTACTTGTGGATGGCATTTACACGCGTTACATACATCAGTTTTCTTAGGATTTTGTTCAGTTTTTGAAGCAAGTAATGGGCGTTTTTTAAACTGTCACACACCGTAAGCGCTGTCATCTTATCCCAGTTCTTAAAGCCTTATGGTGTTTACTAGTTTAAAAATCAACCGGTAATCTAAATTCTCAATAGCTTTCAATTTCGTAAGTTAATATGAAATTTGGTTCTAATAGTAAAGCTCCTTTGAGGAACTAGGAATACATTAGGAATATTATATTTTTGATTTAGTAATCCACGTTAAATTATAAGTCTTTTCCATATTTAATATTTGTGTTTTCAAAATATTGCCACCAGCCAAAATTAATTAGTGTACACTAATTCTCTAAAGTTATTGAACATTATCATTATCTGCTAATTCGGTATGTGACTATTTAAAAGGAGGAGCGTGTTCCTCAGGGTAGCACTGCTCTACCCTGCTTAAAATGAGGAGATTAGTTCATGTATAGTTGTCTGATTGCTACATTGTAACACTGTCAGTTTAAAGTTATTCATGTTTTTAATTTAGTTCTAACTTTGAGGTTTAAGCCTCTCGTAAAAATAAAAAATATGGCTAAGTTGTTCGTTTTAAGAAGGACCCTCAGACATTTACTTCTGCCAAAGGTATCCATATGAAAGTTTGCAGTTTCTAATACCATATTATAATACTGTATTTCTGAGAGTATGTATTGTGATGGTTGATTGCGATGGTCCATTTTTTAAACTTGGCTTTGCTCCCATTTGTTAACCAGTCATGTCACACAATATTTCTGCACTTTTTTGCAGTAATGGAAAAAAAAAATTTAATAGTATCATAAAAAAACTGGTCTCTGGGAGGCTAGAAAGGGTATGCAGGGCACCCCCCCCCCCCCCACACCATTTCCATTAACCAAAATTACAACAGTATGTTGAGTTTTACGTTCTCCGGGGGGCTCTGGGAGGAGTAAGGAGGAAATTAAGCTGCAACAGTGTTAGATAAGTCTCCTTTTCCCCATATCCCACTCTACATGTTTTTTCTTTCGGGCTTGACATATATTCATACCAAAAGCATCCACTGCATTTTGCATGACAAAAGGACTCGATCATGGCATACTGTGACTGTTATGCAAATATGCGCATTCCGGTTGCTGTGTGCGTGCGCACATGTGTTTGTATGGTATTATTAATTTATGCTCATATCCAGTATGACTTGTATGCTATTGTATTGTGCAAAGCCTGTGGGATAGCACTGTTGTAAATTCTTAAAAAAATATCTAGGGTCAGTTGGGTCCACACAGCAACAAAAAAGTATTGCATTTCTAGTGTTTTATCCACTTTGAAGCGTAATCATTTCTTGATTTCTTTATCTGGAGCTGAATAAAGGATGGACTTCAGGTTCAGAGAAGTGAAAACTAAGGAGTGATGAGCCAGCTTTGGGCCAGCGTTTTGTTTTTTACACATGTTGGAGCACATGAAGGGTGATGGTGCATAATGACTGTCTGGTCTGTTTTTCCACCACACAACTGAGACTCCTGAATCGACGCTGAGTCCCTTTCCGTCCTTCCGTAATAAATTGTTATTACCGATCGTAGAGTTACAGGCAGCGCCGCGGCCTGGCATTTAATTTCACCCGGTTGCATCAGACGTGGCTGGAATCTGCAGCTGGAATACATGGCTGTCCTCCTTGCGCGTGCATGCTCTGTCCAGGACACCCAAAAGTAGCGACAGCTGTGTAGTTTATAACTCCTTTCTTTGTATAATTCCTTGCTGTGAACTATGTCAATTTTGTGCTACACTGTGCTCCAGAGCACAGCACCAGAGATGGACAACGCTTAGCAAACGCATAATTGCTTTAGTACCAGTTCAGCTGGATTTGGCCATTTAAACATATAAAAGAACTTGGCACCACCTGACAGTGCGTTGCTGTGATTTTTTAGCATAATGACATTTGGATAAATCGGCAGCACTGGGTCAGTATGCAGTGTGATGAGGAGTTTCTGTATGTTGTCTTTGTTCTTGTTGAGGAAATAGCTGGATCTAATGCCCAGAAGAGGTCATGTGTCCGTCACGCCTCTTATTTCTTTGACCTGTGACTCAGAAATCTTGAGCGAAAAAGTCTGTCCTACATTTCCCCCGGCATCTTTCTCATGTGCTCGAGGAGACTGCATTATGAAATAAACTCGCGCTCACGCCTAAGCGTGATGATTCCTGAAGTGGAGAGGTCCTGTTTGGATCTGTGTGTCAACAGTGAAACTGTGGACGGGCTCCTGCGTGGATCTGTGCTTTCCCTTCCCTTTACCATCGCGTGCAGTGTGTTTTTAGATTACTACTAAATGCCCTGAGGATAAACAATAGTGAATGGGTTTTTAGGAACCACTCCCTCGATGCCATATCAGCGTTGCTAAAATTGCAGTATGTTTGTGTATTTGGAGCTGATCATTCACTTAGCCTAATGATGGTTTTCACTGCACTCTTGAAGATGGAAGATTATTCTATTAGCCATTGCAAAGCTATTGACTCCAAACTATAAACTATTAAAATCCATCCAATCCCATCGTTAGACTATCCTGTATTCCGTATCTTCAGAGGTGTGTGTACGTTTTTGGGATTGCATTACATGCTCAGGTTGAGCAGTAGTTACCTGTCTCTTCCTTCATTTTCGCCTCAGGGAGAGTACAGAGGGGGGGCGAATAGCTGTGCAGGTGGAGGACAAGGTGCTGAGGATACAGAACATGAAGGTAAGTGCCACCTGTCTATATTGACACACATCCTCCTGAGAGGATGAGAGGAAGCTGGCAGCCTTGGAGTTCCTATTAGTAATTCATCCATCATTACTTTGCTTTATTTTTTTATGGGCAATAAACTGGGAAAACGTTTGCCTCTGTGTATTTATTCATTTTTTAAAATTGATCTCTTCACATTGGGTGGGGGGTCACCATTGAGCAGGTGTTATGTATACAACCTGCAAATTTAGGTATTGCAGAGAAGCCAGTGAGTGTTTTGCACACACCCAATGTATCTGCGACGAAAAAGAGGGACCTGGACGGGTGTAAGGATGTGGGTATCTGAGCAGGATGTTTACTCAATTACTGTGCTGTTTATTACAAGGGCTCAGGTCACCGAATATCCCGTTGAATACAAACACACTAATGCACGATTGTACACACACGCGCACATGCGCACAGGCAAACTCAGCAGTTTCTGGCTATGATCCCACTGGAGCTGATTCGAGGAACAGGGGCGACCAGCAAGGAGAACTTCTTTCCACACAGACAGGCGAAGGGACGGGTGCTTATAGTGCGACAGTGCCACCATCTACACACAGCTTCCAGGCACAGTTATACTGTCTGTATAGAATATTAGGTATATGCAGATGTTCGGACGGACCATGTGGGGCTGGTCCTGAAAACTTGCTCTGTGGTATTACAGCATGTAAAGAAACACAAACTCTTTAAAGAGCCTAAGCTTTGGTATGACTTGTATTCCCAATAAGGATCTTAATCTTTTGGGGTGTATGACTTGAAAGGTGTTGGAATAATCAGTCTGAAAAAGCCTTTGAGATCCAGAAGGTGGAGATGAGGACAGTGAAAGTGAGCTGGGGAGGGAGCAGTGCTGATGGATTGATAGAGCAGAGCCACATGTGGCATCCTGCTGGGGAATTGCTTGGATGTGGGCTGCACGGCCTGTCTCAAGACATTAAAGGACATTTTATTTTTGCAAAGTGGGCCAGTTTTGGAAGGGGGTGGGGGCTTTGGAGATAGAGACAGTAAAGAAATCCAGAGAAGAAAGGTTGGAGGCAGAGAGAGAGAGAGAGAGAGAGAGAGAGAGAGAGAGAGGAGAGAGAGAGAGAAACGGGAGGTGGACAGAGAGGAAAAAGAAACAGACAATTTTGATATTCTCATTTGTTTTTGTGTATTTAGTTCCCCCCCAATTGGCTACTACAGAAGTTGGGAGATTGACACAGATACATCAAGCTTATGTTTTATCAGCGTAAAGCTTCACACACACATTGTAGCTTCAAATCTAAGCCACTTATTGCAAGCCACTGCTCAGTGTGACAACAAATCTACTGAGCTTTGTATTCAGCCAATGGCTTGTGAGTAATGGGCCTCCCCTCAGAATTAGTGTGGTTGCACGTCTTCACCACGGACAATGATGCGTTGAGTAAAGACATAAAGAAGGTTTGTCTAAGCATAAGTTTTGATATACTGAGCACACTAGTTGGGCAACAGTGGTGGTTTTAGCTGCTCTGTTGCGAAGCACCAGAGACGGAGTACTCTGATGGCCTTGTTGATTGTGCTGCTTAACCCCAGGTGTGATATTGTGACTACGCCTATATGGAGGGTGCTTTTTTACTGAATTTCACAAGTAAAACTCCTACTTGAATGTATTTCAGGAAGTAATACACATAAGACAAAGCCTAGTAATTACAACCACAATGTTGCCAGGAGCAACGATTCACAATGGCCAGGCATGTTGGTACATGTTTGAGTTTGGCCATTCAGCATCTAGTGAAATGAAGATAGCATGAACAATGTGATCTTAATTACTGATGAGTGGATGGTTTGCGTACGTTGAAACAACATGAACGCTGGGATTTGAACTGGAAACTTTTAGATTATGTGGCTGAAACTTACGCCTACACAGCTGCCCGCTCACACTTAAAATGACTTGCAAAATCAAGATAATGCTCCCATTTTAAGTGGCTTTTGTTGCTATATGACTTTAGGTACAGCTGACCAGATTAATAAATTAAATCTCAAACATTAAAAGGTGATCTATATTATTTATAGATGTTAATAAAAATCTTGGAAAATTACCTGTTATAAATCAGATTGCTTGTATGGGATATGAAGTGTTAAGAAACTAAAATAAAAAAATATCTTTATCCCCTCATTGTCTTCTCTACAGCAGCACGGGCGTCCTGATGGCCTTCCAGACTCCAGAGGCAAGCTATTGGAGTTTGGGTTCGACTACTGCTACTGGTCTGTGGATCCCGGGTGCCCTAACTATGCCAACCAGGAGGAGGTGAGGCTGTGATTGTCTCCCAGTTTGTTGGGCGTTTTACCCCCACTTCCCGGGAAGTGGCGTCTGTGGTGGAATAGTGTCTTCATATCAACCATAGGTAATTGCACTGTGCTGTCACTGGAGAGTCTAGTGGTTGAGGTGACCATGTGGAAATACTCGGTCTCAATAGGGGTATTCTTGCCATCTCAGACAATTTTTATCAAGTGTCCCCCACTCAGATGCCAATGTGTAGATGTGTTGATACAAACTATGGTCTATGCGATATGAAATATTCTGTTTGCTTCAAATAATATGTTTAAAACTAAGTCAGTCTTGGATTGTTTAAAATGTCAAAAACATGTCATGCACAAAAATTCTGGATTTGAGAAAGCGGTTAAAGTTATACATGAAATGGGGCAAATGTGAGTTTAGAGTGAGGTATATCCCCTGGTTCTGTTAATCAGACTGCTTTGGTTCTCTAGAATTAGTTCTCTAGAATTAGTCTGCGGTTGATAAGATCTCTCTCAGGCCGTGAGATGTTGGGCACCGCCCATCCTTTAGTCTTACAAAGGTGAAGTTCTCTGTAATTTGTGGCTTTAATATGTGGGTTGGATATACTTAAGCTCATAGCAAGTCCTCTGCACTAGACAAGCTAAAAATAAATGGATAACAGTTATTGAGATTAAATAACCCATATGAAACGATGTGTTTAATGTCATTTTAATTTAATTGTAATGTGGATATTTCCATCGCTTTGTTGCTCCATTTCTTGTGTGAATGCTGTGGAGCTCTGTTGATCTATTTGTTGGCTGGACCACTGATAAGTGGGATTAACTCTGAAAGTTGCACCAGGCCTAGGCTTTGGATAGAGTGGGGAACAGGAGCTGATATGTGTATTGCTGGGGTCCCCTGACAGTAAGTTGTGGTCTCTGACTGAAGGACTCTCAGCTGCAGCCCTGGTAGTCGGCATTGTCAAAATATCTTCCAAACAATGGTAAGATCCCTAACAGGAAACCAAAAGTCCTTTGTCTATTCTTGATATTTCTGAGATTATGCTTCTGTATGTGGAGAAGCCCTGTGTTCTGTCATTCCCCTGGAAGCTGGAGCGGATGAGTCCCACGCACAGAGACAGAACTCTGCTGAGCAGCACTTTGTCGTACAGCCTTGTCCAATCAGGGGCTGGCTGCTCTACTAATGGCATTCCACTCTCTGCCACTGACATGGGGAGGTCGGTCCCAAAAGAATTGAACCTCTGTTCTGAGGCTGGAAATTTGTCTGCCGTTATGGTCATTGTCCCCAAGCACTCTGGTTTTACCCATTGTGGACGGGTGGTGGCTGTTGCGGTGATTGAAAAAAGTGTTCTGTTTGGTTCAAAGAATATAATTCTGTTATATGTCTGTTAAATCTGTTATTCTGACAATTCCTACCATCTCAAAGTGTGGTGGTATGTTGGTATTGTGGAATTACCCAATAATACCTTTCTTAACATTACAAGCCGTGAGCTGAAAACTTTCAGTTAAACAAAACATAAAACAGGATTTACAGGGTTCCTCTCAAAGCATTTCCTTAAACTGATGCCTGGCTTATCTGCTGGCCGAAATAACCAAATTTAAAGTTTGTCATCTTCAGTGCAATGGGTTTAAATTAATCTTTGCAAGTCATGCATTTGCTCTGATTGATCATTATTTAAAAAATGATATTTTGGGGAACTGACACCGCAGCGAACAAACCTTTTACAGAAGTGCATGTTTTCTCTGAGAGAAGCAGTATTCCTTCCCAATGTGAGTGACAAAGCGTGAGTGGCCTGGCTTCCTGTTGGCTCCCATGGGGACTGACTTCATCTTGGTTCTGAGGCAGAGGGGGAATCTATGTTTACAATCCTGCGCTGATGGTCAGATTTAGTTCCCCCTCCCCTTCCTGCTTCTCTGATATCGGGTTCCTCCCCATGGCAGCTGAGGCATACGGACCCTCGTGATTCCTTATCCAAACTGGGCAACATTGGTGTGTGTGGTAGGGGTCCCTGGAGGAGAGTGTGTGTGATTGTGTATTCATTCTGATGCAAGCTGGCTGAAGAGGCTGGGGGGAGTGAGAGGGAAGGCCACGGAGCTGTGAAGACAAAGAGCAGTAATTGAAACCGGCTGTGGAATTGGGGAGAGGGAAAGGGGTTTTTTTGGTGGGTATTTGTTTATTATGCTACTTTCATCTCTTACCAGTCTCACTCCTTGTAGTAACATGGAAATTAAATGCAAGGTAAAAAAATAGATCTGGATAAAGCACTTAGAAGGTTGGGAAGCCATCGTGGAAACTGCTGGAGAGAAGATTCCAGCCAAGCAAGTCACCCATGTCGGTGTAGCAGCATCACTGCCAGTGGGCATGATGTCACTGCCTTGTTTGAATTTGAGTTTGTGTACAACAAATGGAGATTGATAACTGCGTGTGGAGGCGTAGTCTGGGGGGTTGCTGGGCAAGGAGGGCCGGGTGGGGTGGAGGCCAGAGTTGACTGCTGCAGTCCCCAGCCATTTGCCAGACGAACAGCTGCCTCAGTTAGATGGTGTGGAGATTTTTTTTTACAGTGAAATTTCACTCTGAGGACTGAGCACAAAGCTGTTCTTCATTATCAGATGACGTCAGCTCTCCATAGATTCCCTTCCCCCTCTATACACTACTTTATTTTATTGTGCTCTCTTGTGTGTCAGTAAGGCTTTGGACTGTCCTGAATGTCCTCCTTACACTCAGTCAGTCATTCAATCTATTTATCAATACATTTGTTTTTGTATAGCACTTTTTTGCATGTTTCATTTCCCAAAAATGCTTTACAGAGACAACGGTAGAATATTTCCTCTACGCCAACTGCATTCAGAGCCTCTGTGTGCAAGGGCTGAATCATCTGCAAATTTAACGGACTGTAACCAAATTTGTGCATATTCAAATTTACATATTCAATACTCTGCAAAACTTGACCTTCAGATCAGTTCATGTCAATTACCTTCAGCATATTTACTACATCCCTTTTCATTTCTTGTTACTCCAGTTGAATGAATCTATTATTCAGGCATCTTTGATCATCTATGATCAAGTTTAGTGTCCTAAAAACCCTGTTATTTATACATGTAGGTTAAACGGTCATGGGAGGCCAGACCGCAGTTCTGGCCTAGATTCATGGTTGCAGTCGGTGCACTCTGCACTTTTATATTCTTCCCACTGGAAAATCTCTTCCAACAGACGGTGTATGTTGATGCCAAATGAGTCTCATATTCCTCGGTAAAATGTGCAAGCAATTCTCTCCTTTAAGAGTTAAACCACTGCAAGACACTGCAGTGGAAATGGTTTTCACAGTTTTTAAAACTTAGTATCTGTCTTGCGTTCCAATGACCAATTGCTGCAACAGTTTGGAATGCTAGCTCAAAGATTACGTTTGATGCCCGTGTGCATGTGCGGGTGCGGGTGTGTGTGCGTGTGCGTGTGCATGTGCGTTTTCTTGTATGGAGAACGGAATACACATTTGGCCTTCAGACCTCCATACCC
>JAOVYW010000022.1:4528251-4576196 GCA_025775045.1 Hiodon tergisus
ACACACACACACACACACACACACACACACACACAGGCAAACAATACCAGCGTCCTGTTAAGTCTACTATCGTTTAGGCCCAGGAGAGGATCTTGGTGCTATTTATTCTGACAAGTAGGCTCTGGTCTGAACCTGACCTAGAATTCCTTAAGGTGCACTGGTGTAGCATTGTGCTGCTAAAACAGTGGAGGTGTATGTGAGACCTGCTCTCTGGAATTGGGGTGGATTCTCACAATTGGGGCTGATTCTCATACTTGTCGGATCATATAGAATACATAAAATAGTAATAAAAAATTATTTGGCAAAATAGTAATTTGACAAGGGTATGTTTTGTGTCCACTGTTCACTATTGCAGAACCTTTATTTATGAAATGGGGTAGGTGTGGCCTAACCGTTGCTTGCTGTAACACCTGCAGGCATGTTAGTGTAAAAGGTACCAAATTTAGATAATGTTTGGATGTTGTGAGAATGAGTGGGTGTGTATCTGTGTCTGTGCATATGTGGGTCCATGTGCTACCCATATTTCTGTTCTGTGAGGCTGCACACACTGCAGTGGTCTCTAACTGTGCTCTGCCTCTCTAAGTCAATGTTGACCTCCCAAACCGTTAGCCTTCTTATTCTTATCAGCACAGATATCCTCAGCGGGCTATTGAATCATAACACGGCTTAATGCTTCCCAGTCTGATTTGTTGGCTGTGTTCATTCAGATGAGATATTGCATAGCGAGTGTTGTTTCTTATTGTGCGTGTGTTGTAAGGCATGCCAGTGGGCCCGAATGTGTGCTGTGTAAGGCAATATTGTGTTCACTCGATCCGCCTGCGAAACGGCCTGATTTATTTACATTAGATACGTCTCCCTGGGCCTGGGCACCGTTACTACCCCGCTGCCTTTCTTGAGCTCTCTGTCTGGGGAGGAGAAGTAAAAACAAAGGCCCTTGCTTTTGTTTGGGCCTCCCGGCACGTTGGTTTCTCACCAAGCCCCAGAGATGTTTATTTTCCCCCCCTCCCCGAATGCTTTCATCTCACCCTACATGCGGGTGTTGTTTTTCATGTACACAAACTCTCCCTCCTGTTTCCTGACCAAACACCGGGACCAGTGCTGGCGCAAGGCCTTTGGCACCGCTGAGCCCAGTCCCCTCCAAAGTAACGGGGGAATGCACCAGTCTCAGACTCGCGGACACACACACACACACACACACACACACACACAATCACGCTCAGACACACACTCACTCACAGACTTTGCTCGTGAGACCATGGTGTAACCGTTCTTGCCATTCGCTGAGAGCCATAACTCCTACTGTATGTTTCATCTTGTCTCTCCTCCAGGTGTTCCAGGATCTGGGGGTGTCGGTGCTGGCAGGGGCGTCTGAGGGATACAACGTGTGCTTGTTCGCGTACGGTCAAACCGGCACAGGGAAAACCTACACCATGATGGGCACGCCGGTGAGCAGGGGTCGGAGTGCTGCTCTGCGTGACCGTGTTTTCTATTAAAACAGTATCTCGCATTACACACTGTGTTGCATCAATGCTGGGGTTACAATGCTGCTGCTCTAGACCCCTAAAGAACTGCGTGGTGTGATAAGATGGTGTATTAAAGTCTGTGTAATCATTCAGATTTTTCTGCTGCTTTTGTGCAGGCCTCCATGGGCCTGACCCCCAGAATCTGTCAGGTGAGTCACTGTAACGCTTTGTTGTTTTTCTTATGACGTATCATTTTGTGTACCTAGCTTTCTGCAGTACAGTCTATAATGCTGGAGCAGTTAAGTATCAAAGCATCAGTGTTTCTAGGTGTATCGGTATGCCTTCAGTGTCCTAGTTCTTGTCTTTTCAGGGCCTTTTTTCGACAGACGACAGTTTACCAGAGGGGCCGAGCTCCTGCAGGGTGGAAATCAGGTGCTGCTCATCAATCCAACTCCAAGCTATGGTTTTGTAACCCCCGCCCCCTCATTTTGACTGCTCTCCCAATTTTGCATGAATTGTACTTTTGTAGTCTACTGCCAGAAGTAAATTTTTGATTTCTCCTTCTCCAAAGCACTTTTAAAGATGGAGAAACGGATACCTGCCATGAGACTGCTATTATGCTTTCATCTTTTTTTGTTTTTTTATGTCCTGATGTGTCTTTCCATTCTCTCACATTTCTCACTCTGACTCCCTTTTCAGCTTTTTGGAGATCTACAACGAACGAGTCCGTGACCTGCTCAGGGTTCCCGAGCAGAAGAAGCCCAACCCGCTACGGGTTCGGGAACACCCCGAGAAGGGACCCTACGTGCAAGGTAGGCATAAGGCACGCAGTCTCAGGGGTGAGAGCGATGTAAGTGGCCGACCTCAGTCCAGATTGATGAATGAGTGCGTTGCCACGGGGTGAAGCTGTGACAAGGGGCAGTGCATTAGGAAAAGCTGTCAGAGCATCGGCCACGTAATTACGTGGTAAGCCTTCCTCTGACCTGACCTGTCTCTAAGGTGGAACTGCAACTTGTGCAATAGTCTTGTCAACATGAGGAAAAACCGGGGTAAGACGACAGCTAACAACCTGAGAGTCTTGTTTTGTAATTTGTCAAACGGTCTTCCAGTCTTTGGCTAACCACAGAAAAGGTGTCTGTAAGTTAAAGCTCTTATTTTGATAATGTATTGGACTGAGACCATGACAGAGTTTTCAAAACTTAATTTAAAGTTAGAAAATGGCCGTGTATTTTTAGATCAGTTGTAACAGCGAGTATAATCATTATGTGTGTGTCTGTGTGTCTAAACGCTGTAAATTACTGCAGTGCGATATCTCACAGTTTTATTTCGGCTTAACCCTGATTACAACCAGAACTGTATCTCTTGCCAGCTGAAAAGTTAAAAAAAAATTTTTTTTTTGTAGTTTTCTCTTCCTTCATGTACCTTGCCCGACTTCTGCATCAGGAGTGCAAGAAGTGACATCACTGCTGTCTCATTGGCCTACTGTGTGCTCGTTCCCTCGCTCTATCTGTCCCATTGGCCTACTGTGTGCTCGTTCCCTCTCCTCCTCTGTCTCATTGGCCAACTGTGTGCTCGTTCCCTCGCCCTATCGGTCTCATTGGCCTTCTGTGTTCTCGTTCCCTCTCTGAGTGGCTCCCCCGAAAGATCTCTAACAAACTGTGAACTGTGCCTTCCTCACACAAAGAGCTATGGTCTAAATTAAGTGGTCTGTTAAGCATAGCTTAAGCTTTTTTCCGTCTGGTTAAAATGGTCCACAGCATGCTAGTTCTGAAAAAACAAGCTTTAATAAGGTAGCCTATATGGTCAGGTATGGCTAGGCTATACAACACATTACCCGGAGTGGACCAGTGTGCCGATAAAGCAGTGTAATCCTCACACACTTAGGCTATATAACGACATTGTGCAATGATTCCCATATCCCCTCAGTAACGAGATGCTCTCCCAGCATCTCTGAGCCTTCCTCAAGTGGCCCATCAGCAGCTCTGCTGACACCTTGGGGAGCTCCGCTACTGTGTAAACAACAAGCTCCGACACGCAGTTTTTTCCACACCCCTCTTCAGTTACTGTAAAACACTGCGCTTGTGCCCAGCCTCTGATATTCAGACACTGATAAATGCCTCCCCCTGTTGATCAGGGTTTCTCTGGTTGACTCTCTCTGCATATCCTCTCCCCAGGCCTGTCTCAGTTTGTTGTTTCGAGCTACAAGCAGGCTGTTGACCTCCTGGAGCAGGGCATCTCCAACCGCATCACCGCGGCCACGCATGTCCACGATGCCAGCAGCCGCTCCCACGCCATCTTCAGCATCCAGTACACTCAGGTCACGCCTAAATAATCACCAGTTACACAAGTTTCTCCAGGCCACGCTTGGTCAACCAGATGACTTTCCACACCAAACATGCCTCACTTAGTTAACCAATAATTTGACATATGCTCTATTACACTGTGTATTTTATAGATAGTTTTTTTAAAATAAATGCTGAATATCAGAGTGTGATAATTGGAATGATTTCCATATTTTAGGCTATATTTGAGAACAACCTTCCTTCAGAAATCGTCAGCAAGATTAACCTAGTGGATCTGGCTGGAAGGTGAGGTTGGTCACAGAGGACTTTTTCTACGATAATCCACTCTGGGGTTGTCGTTTACCAGGTCTACTACTCTTATTCCAAAGTAATGTGTGGCTGAGGTTATAAGGGCACTTAATTTCACTGAACCAAATCTGCCCCCTGGTGGCTCATTTTGGCTGCATTATTATAGTGTATGTTACATAGTTACGGAAATCTACATTTATGACTTTTTTTGTTTCCAAACAAAAGTCTTTCTTGTTTGTCTTGTAGTGAAAGAGCTGGCCCACACTACTGTCGGGACAGAATCACGGAGGGGTCCAACATCAACAAATCCCTAGTGACTCTTGGGATTGTCATCTCTGCCTTGGGTGAGTGTGACGTGTGGTTCCGGGAGGGAAATCACTCTGATATATTGAGACGACAGGTTGCAACTTAGACATTTTCTTTCAAACCTCTCAAAACCGAAAGGAAGATTCTTACGTAAAAAGTCTTGAACGGCCATCATACGCTTGTAAAGGAGAGTAATGTCCCGTCTGCAGCCCAGAACTCTCAGATGTTCAGCAGCTGCCAGAGCATCAACAGCATGGCGAGCGAGGGCGAAGGCAGCACGGCTGGCAGCCAGTCCAGCTCGCTGTCGGGGGGAGGCAAGCGACACTGCTTCATCCCGTACAGAGACTCGGTCCTCACCTGGCTGCTGAAAGACAGCCTGGGGGGAAACTCCAGAACCATCATGATCGCCAGTAAGGATTCCCAACGACGTGACAATCTCTAATCCTGTTGTTGCACCTGCCTTGTCGCCCTTGTCGCTGCCGCAGTGACACTCTGTTACTTTTCAGCCGTCTCGCCCTCCTGTAGCAGCTACAGCGAGACGCTCAGCACGTTGCGCTATGCCGCTCACGCCAGGAACATAGTCAACAAGCCACGTATCAACGAGGTGAGGGTGTTGTATGCGTTGTCACCTTTTAACAGTCTCTGCGACTCGTTGTGCTGGTGAGTGTCTTGCATTGGAAGATGCTAGTGTCTTCTGGCTCCTGTTGTGAGTCGTCTTCTATGTGTTCCTACAGGATGCCAATGTGAGGCTGATCAGGGAATTACGAGAGGAAATTGACAGGCTGAAAAGCATGCTGCTGAGCTTTGAGATGGTACTATGTTGTCCAAAAATGACAATTGTGATTTGGAATGGAATGTTTGTTTAGTTGGATTGGGGAGTTGATGTTAATTGATTAAAGTGAACTGATATGCGTTGAGATGGAAAATCAATTATTATTTCCTAATAAACGACAGTGTTGCACTGTGAATTGCATCAGGTAGCAGAATAGTTTTTGTGCTTTCTCTGGAGGCATAGTTCATTTCAGCCAAAGTTTCTCAAAGCCTTCAACAAGTAGACATAGGCAATAGCTGTGAGGGTTACAATCCTAAATTAAACTAAATTTACCCTGTGAATTATTAATGACTATGAGATTATTTATTAAAACACATGAAAAGTGTTTTGTAATCTACAAAGACCTCTAAAGTATTGTCACTCTCATCCTGGTTTTTCCCTCCACAGCAACGGAACCCCAGTCCTTCTCTGAGTGATGACCAAGATGTAAATATCTCTGACATTGTGCTGCAGAACGAACTGCAGGTGAAGCACCATGTTGCCATCTGCTGTGCATCATTCTGCCTACACTGTTGTCTCCCCTGCCCATGGTTTTACCTCCTGGCTGTGGTCTCTTCTCCCCCAGGTCGAGCAGCTCACGCAGGACTGGTCGGAGCGTTGGCGGGACAAGAAGGAACTGTTGGAGCAGTACAGTGTGGACATCAACCGCGACCAGGCCGGGTTCCTCATCCACTCCCTCCTACCCCACCTCATCGCCCTCAACCGGGATGTCCTGAGCACAGGGGTCACCTTCTACCACCTCAGGGTACTGCTGCATGCACAAACGTGCCACAGAACCCTGCGCTGAAAATGCCCGTACTGACTGTGTGCACAACCTGTGACCCCCAACACAGTCTGGCCTGTTACTTCTAATCTTTGGCTGAATCTTTGAACAGAGTGTTCTTTTTCTTTATATTGTGTTTGGCATAGTTGGTATTTTTTTAAATATATTTTTTATTTGATCATACAACATATGATTAAGGTCTTCATGTAAATTGTCAGACTCTGTAGTAAACAGTTCTATGGAACATTTTCTTGGTGTACGTTTGTAGAATGTGTCAGTCTGCTTACTAACTGAACTGCTGTCTTTATTGTCTCAGCTTGTACCTTCCTTCCTCTCCTCTTTTTCTCTTTCCACAATCTGCTCTGTCTGCAAAACTGTTCAGATGTGATGCACACAGGTAAACCTCTGGGACCTTAGAACCTTAGAACTGTTCATTTGTCTTAGTTAGCTTTTTTCTGACTGCTTCTTACTGCTGTTTCGTGTGTTCGGTCTTGTTTTGGTTTTTAAGTCTATGAACCGAGAGGTATTTAGGGGCAGTTGTCATAATTGTGATGATGACAACAAAGTCAGTTTGCTATAAAATTCCAGCATTTCCTGTAGCATTCCGGAGGTACTAAACTCATTGGCGTTTGAATGTGTTCCCGAAGATATACAACCAGCCCTTTTGGTCTTGAGAGTTTAGTAAACAAATGATTTCTACCGTCTCAAGGGGATGGAGAAAATTATGTTAGCACATCACAAAGTTGTTGTTTTTGTTTTTTTAATTGTAGCTGATTTTAACAGACTTTTTTGTTCACAACCAGCATACTTACTTTTAGAGCTTTCTAATCTCTGCCCAAATGTCATGTTCCTTCTCCCACAGGAAGGGGTAACAAAGATTGGGCCACAAGATCAAGAAGAAGAACACCATATAGGTTGGCTATATTTTTCATTTGTTTATTTCCATTTCGGTTCCTTAGGAATTCCCTGAAGTTTCACTGGGAGTTACTACTAATGTCACACTTTCAGTCCTTCAGGGGGAGGCGAGATGTGAGATAGAGAACCAATGTGGGGTTGTAACCTTGAGGCCAGTGCTAGGAACCGTATGCATGGTCAACAAGCGGGAGGTGACGGAGGCGTGCCGACTGGCCCAAGGTGACACCCAAATCTCTGCTATACTCTAAATCATCTATCACTTCCTTATACATGTATAGGCATGCAAGGTCTATAGGGTTTATTAACAATGTTTACATATTTCATGAAAGAACACTTTACTAAGTGTTTGCGTATAAATGACATAATAATGGTTTGCGGTTGACTGCATGCCGAACTTATTGGTTATGAATGCTTCATCTGTGTTTGTATATCATAATGTGTTTGGTAGCCAGCTATAGAAAAAATGTTTGTTAATTTGCAAAACAGTCTACGCAAGTTGTACTGTGTTTTGATATGGCAAGTAAAACAAAGTTCATCGTTTTTTCTGGGTATTTTTTATATACTTGTCCAAAAAACAAACTGTTTAGATACAGGCTTTTACATATTGGTGTCCTCAACTTAATTACCTTTATGCATTTTATGCATGCTTTTTTTTCCTTCAGGGGCAGTGATCACGTTGGGAGAGGTCCACAAGTTCCGCTTCAACCACCCAGCCGAGGCAGCCATCCTACGAGACCGGAGGCGGGTGAGTCCTCCATAAACGGCCCTTGAGACTGATGGAGAGTGTCAAGATTGAAACCTTGCTCACTCTCTCCACTCTGTTCAGGCCAGTGAGGGTGTTCTGAGTTGCGGGTCATCTGATTTGAGCCCCCATACATCTGACTCCAGGTAAATATACCAATTAACTCTGATTAAACACACCGCAATGTCACACCATATGTGGTTTACTTTGAACTTTTTTAGGATTTCAGGATTGCTCATATTACAAATGGCAAATTGCCCTCACACTAGGAAAAAAACACGGTAGCCCATCCATAACCCAGAAACATGACTTTTGAAATGTTGAAGAACCACAGCAACCCTCTATGGAGATATACGCCAGAAATAATGGCCCAGTTACGCCAACCATAGTGACGTATGGGGGCAGGATGCTCCTCCTCTCCCTTAAGACTGGAGCTGGATCTGATCCCCTGTAAAGAATCCCTGCTGTTGTTTATCAGTTTGGCATGGCCATTGCTAGGTAACAGCCTTCAACATGGCACATTCATAAGCTCCTTTTTCATTATTGGAACTGCCTGTCTGCCTTTGTGTCCATCTGCGTGGGGTCTATTAAATAAGTTTTGGCATTCAATATATAAATACCAGGACTTCATGATGTTTAGGTAATTTTATCGGAACAGACTTTTAAGTTCTGTATGCACCCTGTTCAGAGGGATTTTCTAGAAATTATTCTTATTGTTAAATTAAGTCTTATTGTTCATATACAGTAATATTTTACTGCAAAGGTTTGGCTGTTTCCTTAATGTTGTCGAAGAGCTGGAAGTGAAGTGAAGTGCTGTGAAGTGTATTTGGTTTTTCTGTGCGCAGTTGCCGGTTTTTAGTTCATGTGTGGTGTTTGTCTGTCTTTTGCCACCCTTTCTCTGCGCATCTTCGCCGGTGTTTACAGAGCGGAGGAAGATTGTTGCTGGGAGCGGGATGGGAATAAGAAAGGGGGCCTCAATGAAGGGGCTGTCTCCAAACAGCGCGTGGAGGAACAGCAGAGGTACGTCGAGTGCCTCCGAGAGGAGATACAGGCGGAACAACTACGGGTCGAGAAGGACCTGGAGAGAGAGCAGGCACAACTGAGACAGCAGCATATAGACAGTGAGTACAACTTCACCAATCCTATTGTAAAGTTAAAGCAAAGGCATTTCGTAGGAACCTTGGTCTGAGACACGCGCCGTGCATTTAAGATGTGAAAAAAGCTTAGAAGTCTCATAGTTAAAAATATGGTAAATCGGCCAATCATTCTGACCATTGTTTTTGTATTTCGATTCAAAATGAATGTATGTTACATACATTTATAGCCAAATGGCATGTTTTGCGAAATCTGTGTATCATGTCAAGATTAGGCAGTGATGGTAAAATCACCTCCAGATTTAAGATGGATACATTAATTGATCTTGAGACTTCTGTTGTTCAAGCTTATTGTCAGAATGGTGAGGCAAGAACAACATAATATTTTTAATTTTTAATAACGTTTTTAATGACTTACTTTTATATCTAAGGTTTTGCTCAGCATAACCCATGAACCCATTAATGTTTTTACTACTTAAGATATTAGGAATAACGGGCCTCCCGGGTTACTCAGTCGGTAAAGGCTCTCCCCCCAGAATAAAGTTTATTATTTGTTGTCTATATTTCTCCTTCTATAGTCGAGCAGTGGATTCTGCAGGAGAAGAATCGGCTAATAGATACTGAAAAGGCGGGAACACATGAATTTGGGATTCAGACAGATGTGATCCAAGTGCCCTACCCAGAGGTTATGGCCTTTAAGGGCCTGGAGGGAGGAGCTAGTGAAGCGGCGACTCCTCCGTCATCAGTGGTAGAAAACAGAAAGAGGGTGGTGCAGGAGGAGCTGCTGCGACACCATGCCCTGCGCCGTGCTGAGAGCCATGTGCGCCGCAAGCGTCTGCGCTACCAGCTGGAGAGGATTGCTCGCAAGCGCCACCTGCTGGAGGCTAAGCGGGAACTTCAGCGGCTGGAGAACAGCCTTATTCCTGACAGTGCCACGTCTCATGAGCCGAGCTCCCTTACGAAGACGAGATGGCCTCCTCGCATTCTCCGCAGGCACTCCTTCTCAGCAGATCTCCTGTCACGCCTTTACCCCCAACACACCCCCATTTTTAGGTACATATATGTACATATACCTACTTACATCTAGCATAAATTCTTTAAAAATCTAGAAAACCATATATAGCAGTAAATGTGACAAAAATGTATTGTATATTTAAAAATGGACAATCCACTGGGTAGCTTCAACCATGTGGATTTGGTACAGTGTTCCAAATATAAAATTATCCTTTTGTTTTTTTCAGGCATTTTTTGAAAAGGAACAAAACTTTGGAACTCTCTCCATCAAAATGGGTGTCTGATGAGTGTCTTCCATCCAGGGGGATGAGAAGGCGTGCTAACACCTTGCCCTCAAGGAATTATCCTAGTTTTGAGGCCCAACCTAGCTTTTCAGAGAACCTGATGACAACCTTGACAGATACTACATGGACAAACGGCGGACAAACAACAAAGAGAAAATTGTCACTTACCAAAAGTGGATTAATCAGGGGAAAAAAGGAAGAATCCCGGCAGAATGTATGCTCTGTAGAGCCACACTATAAAGGTTCCAAAAACGTGGCAACATTCAACAAGTCCAGTAGCTCTTGGAGTCCACCCAAGGGTGCCAAGCTCTCTTCCCAAGGCAACAAGAGCTTAGAGAGAATCCGTAAAATGTTTTACTGTTCGGTAGGCTCAGGTATCAAGACAGCGTTGTCAAGGGTGTTTCGAAAGCCACCATCAGGAGTTAGTCGTTGTAGAGGCCCCAAGTCCATTAATGCAGGGCAATTTCACAGAAATATAGAGAGAGGCAGAACAATGAAGTCAGAAATGAAGCAGTCTAAGAAATGCCCCATGAAAATGACCTCATCCTGTGAGGATCTGGAGAAGATATCCTCAACCAGAGAGATAGTGCGAAGGCGTTGGCACAGCGCAGAAGCCTTGTCCAAGTCAGTAATCAGACAGGCAAGAGAGCAGCCGACATATCCAGGGTGGATGGAGAACAAGAAAGAGGAGGATGAAGAGGACAGCGACAGCTCTTATTCTGTGGACTCTCTCTCCTCTGCCTATGCCACTGCCCTGGCCAAGCAGCTCCAGCAGGAGGACAATGATCTTAGTGGAGATGAGAACAAAAGCGAGCCAGAGAGTGTAGACAGCCAGATGTCCCAGGACTCACTGGTGATGGAAAGCGATGGTAAGAAGGCTACAGTGAGACCAATGTTAAAGCAGCCGTTATTGACAAGTCATTTCTGCTCACACGTCAAGGAGAAGAAGACCTCAGACCGTGTTTCGACTTGGGAAGATGGTATTGAGACCTTCTCCACCCTTGGACCCTGCACATCCAACGAGATGCCAGCAGAGGCATACTGGAGACTTAGTTCTGCTCCCAGGACAAGCACTACAAATAAAACTACAAAGGAGCCTCTTAGCCTGCAACAGTCAAAACAAGACACAGAGACGATTACAAGTGAAAAGTCAGACAATGGTCCACTTTTTTTAGACGGTAGTCCTGGTTCCTTCTCCTGTTCCAATGTTGAAGAGACAGAAAATATTCTTGTGCTAACAGATGCTTGGTCCTCCACAGAGACTTCGGATAGTCCGAGGATCCACCGGGATTCGATGGCTGTACGCAAACAGGCAGTGCACAATCCAGTGGATAGCCAAAGCAGCATAGATTGCTCAGTCAGCCTAAGTGGCTCTGAAAGCCAAACATCTTTGCACAGTGACTGTACTGAGGATAAAAATGGTACTTTAGAGAAAAATAAATGTTGGGATTCTGAGAGTGATGATACTTTGCTGATGCTGGGAGATGAAAAGATTATTGGATTAATGGATACTGTGAAAACACAGGATCAAGAACCTGTGAGTTGTGAAGTCAGCCATTTTGTGGGAAGCTCGGGTATAGTATTACATTTTGACCAAAGAGCAGAATTGACTATAGCTGTGGAGAAATCTGGCTGCCCTGAGAGAAGAGAGGTTAATCAAAATGTATCGCCAGAGGGTCCTTTGTGTTTACCCGAAAGTGCTCCTTCCATGGTCTTTGAAACATACCACCTTCCACCTGACAGTGAACCAGAAAAAAAATACCTTATTCACAATGAGTATCCATTCTGTCTGAAAGAGAGAAAGATTCAGCAAATCTGTTCCCAGAGCGATAAAGAAATGCAGGGTGAAAGAAACAGGGAGGGTCATGTATTACTGAAATGTAATAGTAATGTCGCCAGAACTGATTGTTCCTCTATAGAAACTAGTGATAAAATATTGTTATGTTCTATGATCTCTAATTCTCAAGTAGATTCCCCCAAGGAATATCAAGAAAAGCAGCCTGACCCTGTGGTCAGGTGTATTACTGAGAATAATTTAAACGGTAGTGACAATCAACAGTTTCCTACTATCTGTAGTTCTTTACAGGACAGAAGAGCAAACGTAGTTACAAAAAATTCAGTTTACAATGATTTAACAGGTAGTCCCCAGATTATCTTTGAACCTAAATTCCAGTTGCTTTTTGAGACTAAATTGGAATCATCTAGTTGTCATAAACTCGCTTCTGAGGAAGAGAAGGTGCACGAGCATGTGGAAGGTGTTGTGGAGAATAGTCATTGTGAAAAGGTTTTACAGAGATCTAAATCTATAGAACCAGAAGAAAAGGAGGAATCTGAAGTTGGAGGATCCAAAAGTTCTACAGTGAAAAATTACAAAAAGAGATGCATACCTGAAGCAATGACTTTGTACTCACTGCAAAACAGTCAGACACAGCCAATGCACAAATCTCTCCAACCGTCTGACAGAGGAAATGTTTCTAGAAAGAAAAGGAAAGGCTGTATCGAGTCGTGCAAATGTAGCATGAAAATGTCTAAGAATTGCTGGACTGAAGAGAAAAATGCATCTGCAGCAGCAAACAATGGTAGCCTGGTTAATATTATAAATGCCTCCAAAGAAAAAAGAATGGTTTTGACATCTGATGTGTCCTTTCAGTTGAAAAGAAACAAGGTAGACATGCTTGAAGGCAGGGTAAATTTTTCATCTGGAGAGAAGAACACAGTGATGCCTAGCGGGATAGAGATATTAGCTATAAATCCAGCAGCAATTATCAAGGAAAACCGGAATGACCTCAGTCCAATTGACCTGAAGATCTCTGAAGTAGTGGAAGAACACATGAAAGTGACTATGAAAGAGATGGAAGAAGTCATAAATAATGATGAGCAAGAGGCACAAGAGGCATTGACCTATATGTTGACTAAACACCAGAAAGAAAACAAGCCATGCACCCTCATAAGTAATGACATATCTTCTCTTGCAGAGAAGCCTGCTGCAACAAGCCCCCACGACATCAATGATTCTCTTGAAATCCTGGACACAAGGGATGTCAAAGATCATCAGCCCATTACTGTCATAACTGCTCCTAAGAAGTCTCATTCTGTGGTTCAAATGTTTCCACACATCAAAGATGACTATATCAGGATTGATATTGCAGATGTTTACCTAAAGGAAGACCAAACAGGCTTCAGACCCAAAGAAATTGAATCAGAAATGGGGCAGGGCAGTCAAGATCATGATATAATGTCATATGATAGAGTGAACAACATTAGCAATGCCTTAAACATCAATTCAAGAGTGTCTTTGCATATGACTGAAGAACATGGACATACTGAGGTGGTCTTAAGTAATGAACAAAAAGCTGTAATGTCAGACAAAAGTCAAATTTCTAACGGTTCTCGGACAGTAACAAAAGTCCAGGAAAGCCAAGAGGTGGAGAATGTTTCTGCAACCGACCACATTATGCATACAGAAACTGTGGATAAAGAAGGGACACTGAAACAGCATACAGCAAATCTGATAGTTCTGAATTCTGGAAAAGATACTGAAGGTGCCTTCACTATAAATCAAACCATTTCTGTAGATAACTATAGAAAGGACTTGACTGCAGTGACAACGGAGCGGAGGGAGGAAATGATCAGGAAACCAGGAATTGAACAGAATGATAATGAAAGGCATAAACACTCATCCTTGTGTCTTTTTGAAGATTGCCAGGAGTATAAATTAGTGGACAACATTCTGCACAAACAGGACAGGCCAGGACACTTAACCAAACATAATTGTTCAGGAGACAATTCCACCTCAACCAACAAAGCTTCCAGCAGTCAAGAGAGAGAGATAAAAATAAATATATCTTTTCCACATGCGGAAAACCATAAGAACAGTGCAGTGCTTGAACAAACATGTCACCAGGTGTCAGACAATCCTGGTAAAGAGGATTGTCTTGACATGCAGATTTACAGGAGCACTGGTCAACACAAGCAGTTCCAGGCCAATACTAAATCATCTCTCCAAGTCCAGGCAGAAGTATCTTTGACTGATGAAACTGAACCAAACATTTTAGAAAATTTATGCCATGATATTCTCATAAACGTAAAACATGAAGGTGTAAACAAAAAAAGCACAAGCAATTTGAGCGTAGAGTTAGTCCAAAATGTGTCTGAACACCATTTAAACCCAGCTGCCAACTTTCCTTTTGACAGTGAGATGTATAGTGATGAACAAAAACCCAGGGCTGAAATTGGTTTTAGTGAAGAAACATCTAAATCTCAATATGAATCATGCAAGCTTGCGGATATAACTGAGATTTTAAGATCAGGAAAAATACAGTCACCCACGATAGACTGCAGCATAGATGGTAGAGAGAATTCTCAAAGAAATTGTGTAAAATGTAATAGCTCTAAAGAAAAACAAGCTGAAGAAAACTGCAAAATTAGCTGCAATAAAACTTTAAATTATCCATGTCAGACTCTGAAAGAAGAAAATGCCTACCAGAAGCAAGACTACAAGCTTCCTGTTAATTGTTTCGTAGGTCAAACAATTCCATTTAACAACAGATCAACTCAGCTCAGTAATTTTTTCTCGTGTTCTGGAAACCTTGATAAACACCAGGATAACCTGTTTAAAGGTCAAAATTATGACAAGGAATCCTGTAATATAACTACAACAGCTACGGTAGACCATTGTATGACAGATTTGTATAAATCTGAAGTTGTTTTAAATGCTCAGTTCATAGATGGCAATGACAGTTGCAGCTTTGAAGAAATCTTAGAGGGGAATGAGAAGATCAGCCCTATTTCTTCTTCCTCAACACAGCCATTACAGTCTAATAAATTATCCCAAACTCTTAAAAACACTCTAAGTAGGTCAGCCATATGTAATTTAGCAAAAGGTTTCTACAGTATTAAAGATGAAAAAAGTCCCATTGAAGAGGCATCTTTTGCTCAGTATTATACAAACTGTAGTAGTTCTAACCAGGCAAAACAGACTGAATATCCTAAACACAGCAGTCAAGTTCCTCAAACTCTAAATGAATTTTCTTTCCCTAGTAGTGCAGAGCCTCCTAAAACAACGCAGGGATTTGAGGAAGGGGGTAAAAAGTCTCCAATGACTTATATTCCAGAACCCTCTGAAGAACCTCAAAGTGCAAAGAAAGAAAAGGCCTCGGCACATGGAATATTACAGCATGATCTTGATTCATTTGCTGAGCTCAAAGCTAGTTATGTTAGAGATAAAACTACCTCTAGGTCTGATTGCACAAGATCCCACCGGTGTAATAATGCTGAAAATAAAAAGGTGAAACCAAAGATGTTTCGAAGGCCTAATGCAAAGACTGCACCTGCTCCATCCACTGAGTCTACACTTGACAAATCCCCGGAAGAAAATGCAGTGCCAAGGGTGTTTCTGGGTAGGTCTTCTTCGAAGCGAGATAGACCTAAAGTTCAAAATCCATATAAGCAAGAAGAGGAAGTTAAAAGCAAACAAGACCAAAAGTTAGTCTCGTCACCAGTGCATATTTCTCTAAAAAGTGATCATGCTTTGGAAACATGCCGAGAATCTCTGAAACAATCCTTATGCACTTCATGTACTGAACATGATTCTAAAACCAGAGATGAGGAAGATAAGTCACAAGGGGAACACAGCCACATTGTGCATCCTCCAATAATGACTCAACTAGAAAAAAAGACATTGCCGTCCCACAATGAGAACGGTGCACCATTAACTGCAAACTTAAGTGATGTATGTTATAAAATGCAAAAACACATGAAACGGCATGACCTAAGTCTTGTTGAACAAAAACAAGTCCTGGCAGAAGAGTCTCAGACTTTGCGTAAAATGGATGAAGCAATGCATTTTGCTTCCAGTGATATTAACCCTTTTGTCCACCCTTGGCAGCAGAAGGAGTCAGACAGAGTGATTTATAAACACCCAGTTTTTGGAAGTGCGACTGATCTATCTATGAAAGCTCCAAACCTGGAAATCAGTGATGATAAAGTAACCAGGTGCTGCAGTGTTGATAATGGATTAAATGTTCACCACTCACCTTTTCATTCCCATCTCAGTACTTTTGCCAGCAACAAAGGACTCTCTAGCACTTTAAGCAGCATTGAATGTTTAAAGGAAAAGGGCCAGTGCCGTTCCAATACTGTCGTAAAAATGGGGGCAAATGATTCTTACTGCAGTGATGTCTCTTTAGACCTGCGTAACAGCTGCGTTAAAGTGGATGAGTTTGTGTTGATTTCCTCCTCTGAACAGGAGTCTTCGGGTCCTCTACGTAAAGACCATGCATTGGTGACTTCGATTACTAAAGTGGCTGGCAGGGAGAAAAAGAAAATCCGCCACAAAAGAAGCAGCACTCATGTACCAGTCACAAGTGTGGATACGGAGAAGATAAGAGAGCGTAACACATGGGTGAGCCTTCAGAATATGTCTCTTCATCTAACCCAATTACTCCACAATACCTCTGATCTTTTGGGGAATATCCAGTGCGTCAGGGAAAATGATGCTCTCCTAAGTCCTGCCCAATTGAGTAATCAAGTGTCACCGCCTCATTCCAATGGCTGCAATAAGAGGGACAGCGCAACACAAACAGCAGTGGACATTGGGATCCAAACAGAAGGAATTTCTAAGCCAGTCAGAATCAGTGACACCTTCAAAGTGCCATTGATGGAGGAGAAGTCCAAACCCAGTGAAGTTAATGTGATTGTCAAAGTATTTGGTACAGACATGCTTGGCGTATCTCAAGAGAAGGAGGAAATTACCTTGACACTTCAGGAAAGTCTCTTGGACAGAAGGGCAAATAAGAAGATGAAGAGTATGCCTGATATACGACTAGGCACTGCCGCTGAAAGATCTTGCTTGTTAACAGAGGCTGTCCCACTGAATGTACGGGCATCCACACCCTATCTGGACACCTCTTTACAAAGCTGCTCCCATTTCAGCACTGATGGTCATCCACTTTCCTCTTGCGACCACGTTCCTGATCAAGTTTTGGCCCAGATCAGCAGCAGCACTTCCCAGACAGTTGGAATGAGAAAACAGAGCCCCCGGAAGGAGGATGCTTTATGTCACAATGCTAAAGTAGTGCAGTTCACTGACCGCGCTTCCTCACCCATTTTAACCGTAGATGCTGGGGTTGGCACTCAAATATACAGAAGCAACTCCACCCAGTGTCTTGTGAATCGAAAGACTGGATTGCACAAACCTGCAGAGGAAAATGATTGGAAACAAAGGAGGAGCCAGTCTGCCTCAATATTCCAAGACCAAATTAAACTGAATTTGCCATTTGAGAAAAAAAAGATGTCAGAAGACATATTTCCAGTCTGTGTCCAGTCCAGAAAGCCTTGTGGGTTTCCACACAATGAATCTACTGATAGTGTCTCTTTTAAAAATGTCAGTGATAAAGAGTCAAAGACTCTGGTGAATCTGGTGCCTTTCATAGAACTAGAATTCCAAAATGAATCAAGAAATGGTGTTGATCGAGTCAAAAGGCAGACAGTAAATACACGCCTTCCAGTTTCTGGGCTCCAGCCAGCTACCCCGAGTCCCAGGTTGTCCAGCTCATCTTCACATCCCAATAACAAAATCATTGATCAGAGCAACACTTCCTCTGTTATATCTAGGCAGCCAGCTGAGAGTCAGCTGATTGACTGCCGACAGGGTAGGAGGGAATCGCAGTACAAATATGACAAGGATTTATGCTACAGAAAGCAAACATTAGAATATTACCAAAGTGCTTCAGATAATGCTGGACAGTGCTGGAGTAGTCCTTCTGAGCCTTCCTCCATTAGTGAGGGAACAGTTCCACTTCCAGACGATGATGCAGCATCAGTTGCTCTAAGTGAATGTAATACAGACATTCTTGTCAACATAAAACCCCTCATAGACGCTCCTCCAAAGGAACATCGGTGGGTGCCTGAAGATCTCCCAATGCACAACAAATTCACTAATTGGTCCGGTGTCAACTTTCGGTCACCCTCAAGTCTTAGCACCAGTGAGGTTGATTTAACCTCAAAATGTAAGAGCAACCATCCAGACCTTGGTCTCACTGAGAGCCGCAGGGCTAAATCAAATGAACTGAATGACATCCGAATGATGGAGATAGAGAAGCTACGCCAGGAGCGGGAACAAGTGATGGCAACTGTCTGCATGGACATGAATCCTCACCAGCTGACGGTAGAGTTGACTGAAGCTAAACTTCACTATGGCTTGGGGGAAACTGATGCTCAGCTGAAGTTGCTAAAGTCTGGCTCTACAGAGAAGGCTTCTGCTCCCCCCAGCAAACAGCAGCTATACAACAGGTAAGACTCCACTTTTTATTCTGTCCTTGGTTGCAAGAAAGAGAAATAGTTCATAGCAGCAAGTTAAAAACTGTTTAATTTCTGTCATTAGTGTTGTCCGTGCTTACAAAAAGAAATGTACTATGTAACCCCTGTATGTACCTGGTCCCAGTCACAGGAGGAGCATTGAGGGCTTGTGTCAGGAAAGGGAGGCGCGACTCCAAACTTACCAACGTGCTCGCAGCCTTAGCCCAAGAAAGCACACAGCCTCCCCTCGGCATGGGTTTGACCAATCAGTAAGGACCCCCGAGTCACCTAGTCGGCGCAGGGAGTTCTTGCAACAGCTACGCCAGGTGGTTGTGAAGAGCACCAGGTAAGACACTCTAGATGTTTTCATAGGAGGCAAACTAGCTGAATACAATGGTTTTATACTCAAAGTATTTCTCCATTATTGAAATGGAGAGTTTAAACATTAGCATTACAGTGATTTCTATTCATATTACTTTTTGTTCCGTGTTAAAGCAGGACTGTATTTAATACCATATTGAAACTTGTATTAAGTCACAATGGGCTCACTACTGGTCCTCCTTAGGGTCACAACGGAGCCGCCAAGGCAGGCAGGACAGTGCCCATCTGAGATTGAGCAACTCTTGCGGGATTACGGGCGTGCTCGTGAGGAGGCACGGACAGAAATTGCGCGAGCTCGCGACCGGCTACGTGAGAGGACCGAGCTGGAAAAAAGACGACTCCAGCAGCAGACCCTATCACAGGTGGTAAAGGTCAGTGCAGTATGACAAGGGCCTTTAAATGATCACAGTGAATGCCATGTGTTTGAATGCCAGTTCTCTTGACAGCCTTGCCTGCCTTCCCTCTTCCTGCTGCTTTAGGATGACCTGCGGTTTCGGACGCGTGTCAGTCACAGCACACTGTGCACTGGGTCAAGCCTCAGCCTGTCTTCTGGGCCCACCTCTGGCTACAACAGCAGCAATACTGTGCTTCTAAAGGAGGGCGGCGGATCTTCACAGGCGGAACAGGTATCGTTTTCTGTGCACTGCGGTCCATTGGTTACTCTTATCATTTGGCGAAGGGCACAGCTGCTTGTCATCTTTAGTAGTGTTTAAATATTTACACATTCTTTTTTGTTTTGTACTAGAAGTTACTAAAACTAAGTAACTAAAAGCTATTCTCTCTTTCCCCTGCTTATGCTCAGGTCTCTAGTGCCTTGGAGAATGGAAGGGCTCAGTTCAGCAGTCGTCCTCCAATAAAGGTTTCACAGAGCTTGCAGACTCACCGTCCATGGTTGTCTGCCCAAGGTAGGGAAAGACCCAAAGCATCTTTCTCAACACAATGAGCTTTCTGAGATAAATTAATGTGGGTGCAACCCGTCATGCCCATATGTCACTCTCTCAGATGTACGTGTTGAGGCAACAGTGACCAAGAATGACCCCCAACTGCCTTCCCTGCTGTCTCCGTTTGGGCGCCAGTGCACCTTGTCTCTCAGCTCTGCCTCATCCATATCTACTTCCTACCAGGATATGGCAGCCTGTGCTCTGGCCTACGCCACAGCTGAGGTACATGTCACCACCGACAATGTGTTTTGGTCCTGACGCCATTGGTTAATTTATTCATTCACTCTGAATAAATCTCCACTGAGGAGGTTATTCATGAAAAAGATATGGGTGTAGATTTTTAAAAAAATCTACACCCATACAAAAAATTGTATGTTTATGAGAAATTAGAGTTTTTCATTTCAGATATTCAAAGTAGAAGCAGCAAAAATAATATCATGGATTTCTCTGGGACATAAAAGTTTGGAGGACATTTTAAAAAATGAAATTCTAAGAAAGAGAGCACAAGCATATTTTTGTACTTTACAAGCTTGCCTTAGCACAAATTTTGATATATTTGTGTACATATCCACTCAGCAGTGTTTTATCGATCCCTAGGTACAGTCAGCTGCTGACGGAGATCTAGGGAACTTACTTGTAGGGAAGGCCTTGAATGGTTGGAGGTAAACTGGGTTCTACTCATGTTGTCAGCATAGATTTATTACTTTATTTATTAGCTTGCTGCTCCAGATGTGATTGTGTCCCTCTCTTTAGATGCCAGGGCAAAGAGCGAGGGGTGCAGGCCTTTTACAAGCCCTCCTCCAACCCTTCCGTACACAGCTTTCTGGGTGCTGTGCAACTGGAGAGGCCCCTGCACAGCCTTTGGTGTATGATCCGGGACCACTCCAAAATGTATCTGTACCACCAGTCGATCTGCTCTGCCTGGACCCGGCCGCTGAACAGCAGCACACAGCTGGGTGAGTGTCTGCCAGTCCACTCTAACGCACAGGTGTACAACAGTCACCATCGGTTTCTGATCTCTCTCTCTCTCTCTCTGCGTCTCCCTCAGTGTATCTGCTGACAGAATCCTCTGCCTGCCATCTCACACAGCCTCGAGACTTCTGCTGCATCAGCACTGAGTCCAAACAGGTTAGATGGGTCACATTTAAACCATCAACCCGATCAAGTTGTCACGGTCTCCTCTTACTCCCTTTTGGAAATTTATTTTACTCATCTGTCTTTCCTTTTGCTTGGCTTTTCAGGAAGACCAGTGGGTGGTAGCCATGCGCTCTGTGTCTGACGAGTTTCTTCCGCGGCCCAGTGTTGACGCCATCCGCGGGGAGCTGCTGCCCAGTGGCTGGTTCCTTCAGCCAAGTGTCGTTGAGGGCCGCGAGGTCATCAGAGTGGTTTACTTGCTGCAGGTGGGTGGGACTGCCTGCTGCTGTATCGCTCTCTATACACCTTGCTGCACTGTGGATCACAATTTGACATTCTCTGCAGACTGTTCATTTGTCATTGTCCTCCATCCTTCCTCTTAACCTGTTAAATATTCTCTGTTCCTTAAGTGTGTCATTTATCTGTGTCTGTCCCTTTGATATCAGATACGTTTCTCATTCATATCTTTCCCCACCTCCTTTTACAATCTCTTTTTTTCTCTCTGATCTGAACTAATCTCAGACTATGCCTGACTCCCTCACTCTCTCTTTTTCCCTGCTCCAGGTGGACTTGGTCTCTCCCGCCTTCCCTCAGAGACTCTTGAGCTTGGTTGCCAAGAAACAAGCAGCAGTCATTGCTGAGCTGGATGCATTGTTCACAATTTGACAAAGGAACGTCCTGTAGTAATGAGCACTTAAGCAAAGTTTTACGTTTGCTAATCTTTGCAACTAATTTGTGTTGTAACTGGCTTTATTTTTGAACTTTGAGCAGGCAGACGACAGGTTGATATTGCAATGTCAAATATCATGCAGCTCTTTAAAGTTTAATCTTTAAGGGTAATGTGAAAATCCAGGTCTGGTTACATGTGTAAGCCAACAATAGACTTGCATGCCAAAGATTTAACTAGTCAGAACCTGGACCAAACTGAAAGACTTGGATGTGAAGAATCAAAATAAAAAGTGCACTACCAGAAAGCAGTATTTTGAGTCAAGTCCAACTGAATATTACATGTTTTAAGGCTTCAAATAAACCAGATTAATTTATTTTTACCATTTATTATAATTTGAAGTTGAACTTAACCGTACACTGTTTTGGTTTTGTAAATATAATAAATTATGGTTGATAGTATGAGCCCTAAGAATTACCAGGAGTTGGGTTGCAAAAAAGAGAGAAATCCATGCACTGAATTGGTTGTTTATAAACATTTATGGTATTGTAATTAGCTGTGTTCTAAGCTGTTTAGCTGTGTTTGCCTTAAGCCTCTGCATTCACAGTCAGTCACCATATAGAGTTCTTACTGTGGTAGAATGTTCAGGATAGTCTTTGATATAGCACTGTAGACTTTGAAAACAGGTTTCACCAGAAACCGCCATTGAATGCTAGGAAAGGACTACATTTCCACTGGAATGGGAAAATGAAGATTTGAGGAAGGAAGTTTTATTTTTTATAAGTATTTGGATAACTTATTTTTTTTTAAAGTTATTGTAAATATATCGGAATGTGTGAAATAATGTTTATAGTATTAAAACAAATGATTTATCTTATTTATGTTTTGTAATATGAGTTATATTAATTGTTATATTGT
Organism: Hiodon tergisus; assembly: GCA_025775045.1. NCBI lineage: Eukaryota > Metazoa > Chordata > Actinopteri > Hiodontiformes > Hiodontidae > Hiodon > Hiodon tergisus. The sequence goes on from JAOVYW010000022.1 coordinate 4,550,595, forward strand.
CATGTTTTTCAAACGCTTCAAATTATTTTCTATTTGCATTTTCAAATCCTCTATATTTGTTACTAAATGTATTTATAACTTTTATTTTCTTAAATACATTTGACATTTATTTCTAACCATGTCTCTGTGTTACTTATTATATTTTGAGGAAACACGTTCAGATAGCATCTGCCATCTACTGTCAACAAAATTAGCTTCACTTCCAGCTGGACTAATGCTGACCAGATACAGAGAGTGAATATTTTTTCGAACGATTTATTTATAACCAATAAATCGTTGAAACATCTCACTGTGTTTAATAATAATAATTGTAATAATAATGATGTGGATACATTACAGCATCACATGGTATAAGGGATAGATGTCCATGCCTTAGTTGATTTTCTTTCTTTGTTGACTTGGTAACAAGTAACCAAATAACCTTTTCGTATGTTTACTGAATTTCTGACCTCTGGCGTCAAAACAAGGAGAATGACCGACAGTGCGTGGTAAGCATACTAAACGTGTAATTTAAACTTTCGTCGTGCCTTTTAATGCTATTGGTTAGCAGTTTGTTGGGATATTATCAGTTTTTTCTACTTTTGATCCAAGACTTCAACTTGCTGCGGCTTTCTATAGTTTTATAGTGCGCAATGAAAAATGTAAATAAACTTTAATCAAGGATAATTTAATGACAGAAAACCCGTCATGAATTGATGTGACTTGGGCTTGGAGAGTTTGATAGGGTTTAGGATTGTGTTTTTTTTGTTGTTGTTTTTTTAAGTTTAATGAGTTTATTGTTGATGTTTTTAAGCGTGGGACACGGCTCGCCGGGTTGTCATCCAGACAGTCGACTGGATCCTCACATACATTTAAAATAGAGGTTACGTTTTTAGTAGAACCTTCCTCCCCCACTCAGTCTAAAGTTATTCGGCGGTATAAAGAATGCATGCGAAGCCTATGGAGGTGACTTTTCGTAGTGGGTGGGTGTCGATGCACTACGTGTTGGGAAGAGGAGGGGTACACAAAGTGTGCATGCCATTTAAAGTCACTGCTTCTTGACAGGAATGTCCGTGCCCTGCGCAGTCAGACCTCCGCTGAAATTTTATTTTTAACACACTGGGTGGGACGAACGGAGTTTGATAGGAATGAACAGCGCGCGTGGCGAGGCGAGTGTGTCTCCTTCCAATCCCACTTCCCAACCCCTCTCTTCGCGTTCCATATCGTGGTGCCAAAACCGTACCATATGACCCCACCAGTCCTAATGGGAATATAATTTGGAATTATAAAGAAATACTATTTTTTTTTTTTTTTACTTTTTAAAGGACTTCAAACGCACAGGGCATTTATATTCTTCGGGAGATTTATTTTTTCATTTGCAGGTAGGCCTTTTCCCAAATGGTATCTCTTAATAGTTTAAACTCAGATGACATTCCAACTATTCCACTTCAAATAGCATACATAGGTTGAATAATTAATGACATTTCAAATGTATAACATTTTATAGTGTTGATTAATTTCTTGTTCAAGTTAGTATCATTTAATTTTGAAGGAATACTAGTTTGTGAAACTCGGATGGAATGATGTCTATCGTTTAGGAAAGTCAACATGGCCATTATCTGCAATTTAGTTACTCGCTTTATTTTAAATTCTATTCGTATTCAGTTAAGTTTGCCTACCTGATTACACCGACGTAGCCAGATTAATTTTATTATATATTACGCTGTATTGTATCGTGTGCCGACCTATTACATACTTGACATTATAGTTGCATTGCGTTTTTGAATAGTTTGAAATGGAACCGCCACCTGTTGAATGATGTAGCGGAAAAGGACAAGTATTTGTTTGAAGGACGTTTTTTGTTTTGTCAGAACGGTGGTTCATAATTTTTATTATATGATCAAATTTACTGTTTCATTATTGAGGGTATTTATGTAGTTTATATTCTGGTAAATTGTGAATGTTACGAATTACAAACTTATAACAAAGTTGTTATTGTCTGTTATACCTACACTAAACTTTATATTTGCAGCGCGTGTTATAACGTTTCCGATACATACAGGCTTACTTACTATTTGAAAAATTCGCTTGTGTTAGTTCCGTAAAGTAATAGTCATTACAACATTTGCTCCGGCTGTGACAACTGTCACCGTGTTCCGCGCGTTTCAGCAGACGAAATGAACTACTGACCAGTTAGCCGCGAAGCTTACAGTTCACTGATTGTAAACTTCTGAGGGTTTCCATTTCAAATCGGTATTTAAAAAATAAACTATATTTTGCAAATATAAAGCGTGTAATAAAAACTGTAGTTGAGAGTGCTTCCCGATTTAAATCTGATGAATAATTTAGATGGTCGAAGGGCTCTTGAATTTAAGAGCTGTAAGACACTTTTCACTCCTTTCATGTGTTGCGTGTGCGTCAGCCATGTTCTGAAGTACACTGACAGCCAAAACCATTGTGGGTAAAAACAGCTTTAATTCCTAGACAACCTATGTGGGGAACTGTTTTTCAAGGCTATCAAGAGCTTTCTCTAACTCTGTCTTCGAAACCAATTAATAAAACAAATGACTGAGTTTGAAATGTAAGAAAATTAAATAGACAGTTGTTTCCGTCGTTTACAGTTTGAATTTAGTTTATTGCAGCTGTGTGTCTCCATGAGTTAATCACCAGCGTTAGAAGTCTTGCATAGTAATATTTATACAAAAGTGATTTCGGAATTCCTTTGCAAATGTTTTTTATTTAATAATTTTTCATTTTACATGGCAAAATGTATTAAAATCTTCTCCACATAATTTATTGAAATATATCGGTTCTCAAAATAGATTATTTCTAAATCATGAAGTGATAGAAATGTTATTGGTAGTTGTCTTGGTGGAAAGCTCAGTTTATCGATCGTATAACAAATATTTCGTTTCATGGGATAATATAAACAAAGTTTGTTTTGAAAGTTACGGCATTGGACAACATTTCAATTAGAAAAATACACTTTGGTGTCAGTTTGTGAGACTTGATGTGTCTGCTGTATTTTCTTTATGATTTCTACTCTCCCATAATGCCCTTCTCCATCCAAAAAAAATGGTCACCGTCCCAAAGCCATCTGTGGTGATCACATTAACGCTAACACACCCCTGTCACGAGTGCTGATCCACACCCTGCTCCGGTATCTCCATCTTGCTTTCTAAGCACTGTAGAATTATCCCCACTAGCACTGATCCTCTTCTTCCTGGACAGAGGGCTGGCTCATCGATCCAGCAGCAGGTTATACTTAGTCTTACAATGGGACCCAAAAGACATGGCTCTTAATGATGAGCTTTTTTGGCTGTTGAGGAGGAGGCAGGGCGGAACCTGTTAGTGATGTCAAGATTATTGATGTAACGTGTATTTAAAATTGTGTCTGTTCTAAACTCTGTTCTAATGGTCTCATGATATGTGATGAGTCTGAAATGGTTTACTGAGAAGATCTCAAAGGGGAGAACTGTGTGTTAGCAAAAGTGGTTTCCTTCGTTTTTGACAAATTTTACTTGCAGTGAAACAATTGCGTCTGTTCCCAGAGAGATTGACCATAGAGCATTTAACAAATTATGTTACCATGCCCAAAAAAGCGGGTCTCCACTGACTTATGGCTGATTAATGTTATTGATGCTTATTGAAATGATGCTGTATTTAGTCTGTCAAAAAGAGAAAAGCACAAGTTCCAGGGAATATGTAAGCCCGGTACATTGTTTTGTGTCTTGTCTGCTGTGACTTGGTGTATGGTGATATTACTACATCAGGAACCCACTGTTTTGGAGTAACCATGGAGTTTGTTTAGCTGCAAATGTGTTTCCATTGTTTCTAGCCTTTTAGACTGTTGTTTACATAGAAGAATATCAATTGATATGTATAATAAACACAGACCTCAGGTCCAAGTAGGGTGTCTGTTTTTATTCTGAATTCATTTCTAAGTGGTTTGGCTTGAGATCAAAACAAAACTTTTTTTTTTCATGCCACAACAATACTCCATTTGAACAGGCCCTTGCTGATCATTGCAGTGTTTCGGTGCACAATACAGCTTAACCAAACGCAAAGAAAGATGGAATCTCAAATTATTATTTGAATCTCTCCCCTTCAATTTGGAATCGCCTACTTGTCTGATATGAATAGGGGTTTAAGTCTATGGTGTGTGTGTGTGTGTTAGAGACATGTACTCCTGTTGTGTTTGTGGTGCTGTAGAATGTGTTGGTGATTCTTATGTGTGTGAGGGAGTGTCTGTGTTGTGCCAGGTTGTGTGCATACAGATAAGAGGATTCTAGATGGTGGGTGGAGTTGGGTCTAAGATAACACCTGCCTGTATTAGGCTGATACTAAGGGAGGCCTGGTTGGCTGTTACTGCTTGCCCATGGTTGGAGGAGTCACCATTTGTTCTGTCTTTCTCTGCCTGGTTTGTCAAATTGTTATATATACACTATAGTTATACTTTGGTGCTAGATTTGAGACCAAATATGCAAACTGGAAATGATTCACAAGTGACAATTCCTTTCACAGTGAGTCAAGAGTTTTGATATATGGATTTAGGCATCAAGGGCTTAAGAGATCCTAACACGATTGTCTCAGAGGGAGTCAATTTTAAAATTAAGACTCAGATGCCATCTTCACTTAAGTTTTCCAAAATAGTCTATGGGAGAAAGGTGTTATTGTTAAAGAGGAACACATTATGGGGTGGTCCTTCTTTTGTCGCTATATTTAAAGCTGAAGTATTTAGTTTGAGTCTAAAAAAAGTCTTAAAAGGTGATTAACTTAGTCTTGTAAAATCACTGTAAAATCAAATCTTTTTCTGTTTTATTTAAAATGAAAATACAATCTGTAATCTTTCTGCATTTTAAAAGATGTCTTCAAATGTTGCAGGCAGATTATTATAGTAATCTGTGTTTTTATTTTATTTTAAAGAATGCATATATTATGGTGTATTAATACCAAACACACAAAGTCAGCATATTAACAACTCAATAATATAACTAAACTTGGTTTCACATTCTGGGCACGGTCTTGAATGTGTTTATGTGTTTGCGTTAATATGCAAATAGTTGTCACTGTAGTTTGTGTCAGCCAATGCCTGTCATCATAATGATTCTAATTTCACTGACAGTGAGTAATACTTTCTGTGATGTGCTTTCAGCTGTACTGGAGGCACATTGCGGGATACAAACTGTGTGCTATAATGGTCACAGTGCATGAGCCACTAACAAAGAACTGGCACGAGCTTGCTCCATTTAGGGCAGTGTGCATCAGCACAAAAACCCCAACAAAATCCCATATGTGTGGGAGTTCCTGAGTTACACGTATTTTCATACAGAGGGGTAGCCCTGCCCCTATGCAGGGGTGATAAGACAGAAAAAGACCAGCATGGCAAAGACAGATAAAGCTATCAGACGCACTACCCCTCGCTCGCCATTTGACACAAGGACATACTTGCACTTCTTTTGCCCTAAGTGACAGCTGGGGAGATTTCATGCCCAAAATGGATGCCGTTGGGGACCTAGAGAATGAGGAGAGAGGGGATATGGTGTTGGGCTAGAGTGGAATCCGTCACACAATGGCATGGTTGACTATAGGTCAAATTTTCTGAATTTCTGTTGAGCTTTAATGTGTGCTGGATTGATTCTAAACCATATTTTCTGGTTGTATGTCTGTTTGTTGTCTGTTTTTGTTTGTTGAAATTTGATGAAATAGGCCCGGGGCCTGCTGTTCATTGATTTTTCAGAGTCACCCCTCACCCCTCACCCCTCCCCATCCCCACCGATCTTAACATGCCCAACTTTTTCCTTTACCTCTGTGACTTTGTAGATAAATAAAATGGATATTTAAAAGAAACAATGAAGCTGGGGTGGTACTGCTGATCGTAGACTGTTCTGTGTTTGTTTCAGAGGCTCTGTCCTTGAGCCCTGTTCCCCCCTTTCCCAGCCGCCGTGAAGACATCGCCCAGCTGCAGACATGACCTCCACCACCACGGATTTCGACCAGGCCGAGATCACACAGCAGTACAGCCGCATCAACACTCGGTTCGAGCTCGCTGACGAGGAGCTGGACAACGACCACAGCTCGGCACGACTCTTCGAGCGTTCCCGCATCAAGGCCCTCGCAGGTCAGAGAAGGGGAGGGCTGTTAGCCTGGGCCCGGCATGTGTGGCTGCTTTGATCTAAGCAACTCTGAGGATTAGTAATATGAGTATCATTTTTAATTCTCAGCCTTCGGTCATCTGCATGTGCCTATAAATTCTTGTAAGGGTTCTGTTCTAGATTACCATCTTAGTAGTTGTATAAAGTAGCCTAAATTTTGATTTCTCAAACTTATGCCTCCTAAAAATTAATTTGTCTTCTTTCCAATAGGCTTTTATATGTGTCATTTGTGAAATATGTATTTTTGATATTTGAGGTTGAAGAGTACTAGGGTACAAAAAATTCCATTGAAATGAGTGGGATTCTTTGAACGTAATGATGTAACTTTAAAAAAAAATATGTATTTTAGATACAGAAGCTAATAGAGATTAAGACAAGATCAATACAACGTGCACGCGGACAAAGTTTTTATCCGCTGGATTACCTGAAACTAGTTGAATTATTTTTTTCTATTTGTCCACCCTAGCAAATTAAACTGTAATTCTGTAAAGGATTTACATGAACAATACAAATTCACCTTGACAGCTCAGACATGTCATAGTATAAGAGTAGGCCTTGCTCCCCACCCCCAGTACCAGTTGTTTAGTGCCACAGTAATCCCACCCTCTGGTTTGCTGGGAACATTCTGGCATTCCCAGAATACTTCCCTGATGGATCTGGGCAGCTGCTCCTTGCAGAGTTCATCGCTGAGATCCCTGGGATAGCTAATGAAGCTCGTAACCTCCAACGCATGCGAGATCGTTTGCCAGGAGGGCATAACTTTAAATAGTATCGTCTCAGATGCGCAGACAGATGCTCAGAAAGGCTGGGCTATGCACACTTCATAGGTGAGGGGATATCACTTATAGCTGTATCCCAATGTTATTGCCGGCCAAATGGAATTTAGCAATGGTTACCTGCGTGAAGCTTACCAGTGTAACTGTATTTAGGATTTATGCCTCCTACCTTGTCTCTTTGAATGAAATAAATTCCTCTGTGTGGGATCTGATATTCAAGGATTGCTTTACAATGATGCTTTTGTAATGCAATCAGGGGTTCTTGTCTGAGACAGAGAGCCAGAGACTCAGATACTTCACTCCAGATGAGTTGTAAAGGGATAAGGATGCATGTTCACACACTCACTCCCACACACACACAAGCACACACACACTGAGTACTGGTCTGTATACGAATACCAATGCCTGCCTCGCTGTGCTCGCACGTGATGGCATTAGAGCAGAGCATGGGGGAATAAGTGGTGTGCAGTGGGCTCTGGAACGCACGTTTGCAGGAGCATATTGTATGCATGGCTGGGGCGGCGGAACCACTCTGATCCATGCATGGGCTGAAGGAAGTAGTGCAGCCCCATCACTAAAGGGAGGAGAGAGTGAGAGAGTGAGAGAGAGCGAGAGCGAAAGCAAGAGAAGAATAGACTGAAGAGGAGACAGAAGAGGAGACAGAAGAGGAGAAGAGAAAGCGTGCTGCCCTCTGCTAGCCCAGCTCGCCCACGTCTCAGGGTGAAGATGAGCAGCCCCTGCCTGTGCCGTGCACCCCTCTGTGGGACTCGGCTGCCCGAGGTCAAGCTCGGTCTGAAGACCGGCAGAGAGGGGCCCAGCCGAGCAGGCGGAGGGACCAGGGAGGCGTCCGGCCGGGTGACTGGTGGCAGCAAGGAGACCCCCGGCCGGGCGAGCGCAGGCAACCGGAGCAGAAGTACCCCTCCAGTTCACAGGGCCCAGCAGAGTGGCCAAAACAGGCGCAGCAAACGTACCAAGCCAGAGCCACAGCATCAGCCAGAGAAGAACGGCACCCTCCTGGGAATCCCCTCACCTGAAGGGCCAGGGCTCCTCTCCCTCACCTCCTCTTCTTCTCCCTCCTCTGCCTCGGGCTGCCACAGCCCCTTGCCACCACCACCCACTTTCCGGAATATGCGGCGTGCCCGCTGGCTCAGCTACAGCACCTCCAACATCTCCTTCCCCTCCATCCTGGATGGACGCTTCAGGCAGCTGCAAGGTACTGTGGTGTTTCGGTATCCAGAGAGCAGTGATCCCAGCACTTCCATGTCCCTGCCCGTCCGGGACGAAGAGCTACTTTAGGGTGTGTGGGGGAGTTCAGTCTGGAGCTGTGAGATCAGCAGAGGCAGCAAAAGTGTTCTTTTTCAAGAGTGGCTTTTAAAATGGATTGGAATTTATTTATTTATTTTGAAACAGCAGTGCCCCAATTGTTCGCTGAGTTGAATATTTTATGCTGTGGATGCCTAAAAAGGCTGTATGCTACGTATGTGTTTCACTGCTCCATGTACAGAGGACGTTGACGTTCTGTTCCCTGTTTGTTTTCAATTATTTATTTATTGTGGCATCCAGATGAGATTGGAACACATGCACGATTGACGGCTGCATTAGGGCCGTTCATTGACTCGTTCTGTTTGGGAAGAGGCGGAGCATGTGCAAAAGTTTCTTGCTTCAAAGTGCATCATTACTCCCCGCCCCAATTCTGATCCTCTTGACTAGTCCCTGAGAGAATGCAAAGCTCAAACATTCTCGTGCTATTTTAGTTTACAGCATTTTTCTCTTGAAGGCTATGTAAAACTCTCCTGATCGCTATTTAAAACTTGAAATAATTCCTAATGACTGGCCGTGAATCTCTTTAATAATCCATATTCAATGCAGTTCTGCCACTTACAGTTCTAACTTGCTAAAGTGTTTCTTTAGAAAGGGGTTGTCAGTCACTATGAGTTTGTGTTAAATCATGCAAGCACTGGGGCTCTCTGGGGAGAGATTGCATTAGCTCTGGGATGAGAGGGTAGGTGGAAGGAAACTTTCCCTCTTTACCGAATGTTGCATTTCAGTCGTATTCCCGCTACTCTTTGGCATATCATTTTTCGCTTTATGGACAGACAGAATGAAGGCCAGTGTTGCTACTTTGTGAGAATGTGCTTGTATGTGCACGCCTCAGGTTTCTTATGGTGAAAACATTTATAATATTTTAGTTCAGTCAAGTCAAATAGCATGTGTTGTTATGGATGCCTGGTGATAAAATAATACCTGCCGAACATCCGTCCGACAGATGACAGTAAATTCAGCGTCACTTGAAAAAATACTGTCAGTGAAACGTGTTACATAATGTGCTGATTTTTCGGTTTAGTAGGTTTTCTTTAAATCAAGGTACTTTTCCAGGTATCCTCACTCGAATACCCAGATATCCTAGCTGCCTTCCAGCCACCAGTCTCTTTTCCACACCGCCGGCTACACACCTCACACTAGAGGTTCAGCCCCAATTGGAAGACAGGCATGTCCCTTTCAATGGTACGGCAAGCCTGCAAGCACCTGGGAAGCCGGTAGGAGATGCTTGGTAGTGATGAGCCGAGAGAAGCCATACCAATTTAACCTACCCAGCCCGGTCACAATCGGCTTGTCACATGAGCTGGATTTGAACCAGGGAACTTCTACTGACTGAGCCATTCGGATGCTGATACCCAGGATCTTACCCCATTGCAAAGAAGCAGATAGGTGGAAACATTTTGGGATCCCATGCCACTTCTAATGAAGACTGACACTGGGAAAACAACCCAGTTCCATACAGGGAAAATCCATCAGTATGAATAAGTCATGCAGCAGTATGGTTAGGATAGGAATTAAAGCTGTGAACACTGACATCAGGTGAAACAGGACAATGCCCAATGGAATACCCAATGCTACCGCTGCTGTGAAGTGTGCTGTAAGATGTTACACCATGTTACTTGATAAAATTATATAAGGATTTTGGATCCTCAAAAACAGGAATTTTCTCTCTTCTGTTTGTTTTTCCAGTTTATTAGGTATATTCACCTCATCTACCACAACCATCCACACCATTTTGTTACTTGTTACCCTACTCTGATGAACCAGAGCAGCATGATAATGATGTTTGGGTCAAACTGATAGTGACCCAATCATATATATAAGTGGGATATACCATAATAACAGTAAACAACAGTAAAATAAATTAATATGATGTTTACATTTTTATCCCGTTGTTATGGTGAGCCTTAAGCATTTGGACGGCTTTGAGAAAGACAGTTATATTACCAATGAGAAAACAAGACTTGCGTGATTTATGAAATAATTATATGATCTTTTCTTGGTGGTAAGATTGTGGTTTTTAGTTTTATTTTAAGTCATGAAAAGGACAGATCAGAGAATTTCAGCAGTAAGTAAGCAATGTTTTGATGCTATACAGTCTCAAACAAACTTCCCAGCTCACTCCCTTTTTCTCTGTAGCTCCAGGCTCTGAATCGTTCATTGCATAAGCCATTAAGGATGCACAAGTCCACATTTGTATTTCTGAAGTGAGGGATAAATGCTTTACAGTTAGGCTTACGAATGGATGCTGGGTGAAAACCATATTTGACGTCGTCCCTCTAATACAAATAGCAACACGCATGAAGACCGAGACACACTCTTAAGCAGATGCACGCTCAACACAGCTGTGATGACTCATTGAGAGTGTGATTATCGAACAGTGAGGAGGTGATATTCACAGGCATGCCAGGAGTCACGCTGGGTTGTATTCATCCTTATATAATAAATGAAGCCTTTTTTTAGTTTTTGATATGTATTTATTTTCAGATGTTCACATTTTCTCATGTTACTCTGTGCCTGATTAAATATTTAGTGCTCTGATTGGGGTGGGATGCGGGGTGCTAAGTTTTGGTTCATGACCAATTTACAACCAGACACTCAAGTGTTAGTGTCCCATTGGGATAGAAAGAGTATCCAAAGGTTGCATTTGTGATTTATCGATAACCTGCAAATGTTTGGATTCAATTTGGGTTGCAGGCGTGCCGATACTGCAGTAACAAAACAGGAACAAAAAAGATTAAAAAATATACATAGTCCAGCAAATAAAATAATTATTCACTATTTCAAAAAGTCTGGTTGTGGAAAAAAAGAAAGAAAAAGCATCGCTGCAAAGCGAGAAATGAAAACACTTAGACATTGCAGCCTTATTCCCCATGGTCTGACACAGTGTGTTTGTGCACAGGCCACAGGCTGAGAAGTAAATGCATTTTGATTTTAGATCTTAAAAAAGCTGTGTCACGTGCCTAGGTCTGAATAAGATTAAACATGAAGAATTCAAGATGTTGGAAACAACTGCGGTTGTTGTAATGTAAAGGATGTAGATGTAGTTTCTCAAAATAAGTTATGCAACATTAAGTGATGCAATACTCAGGAGATAAAAAGATGTGGGTCTATTTCTCAGGTCTAGCAACAAAATTTGCTAAATGAATTAATCGTTGCAAAATGAATTATTAGTTATAGTTAATAGTTTCTTGTCTGATCAAGGAGGCTAGATCTCAAAGACCACATCCGACAAATATACTCTCCAAAAAAGGAAAAAGTATTCCCTTTTGCTCTCCTAGATGAGCGAGAGGCAGTGCAGAAGAAGACCTTCACAAAATGGGTGAATTCAATCCTGTCCCGGGTCAGCTGCCGGATCACGGATCTCTACCTGGACCTGCGGGATGGTCGCATGCTAATCAAGCTGCTGGAGGTTCTCTCTGGGGAGCGTCTGGTAAATACCAACCTCTCTCTGAAACTATAACTACAGCGTTGGCAGACCTGCTGAAACTCTAATCACTCCTTAGCCCTTACATATACCACAGGCCATCCTTCATTTTCAGTCTTAATTTAGTTTCCCCCTGCTGTTTTTATACACTTCCATGGTCTCTTTATTTGGTCTATGTATTTCTGTCTTTCTACCATTCCTTGTCAGTCATGTCCTGTTACTCCAGTCTTAAGTCCCTTCATTCTGCACTACACAGCCAAGGCCCACTAAAGGGCGAATGAGGATCCACTGCCTGGAGAATGTGGACAAAGCGCTGCAGTTCCTGAAGGAGCAAAGGGTGCACCTGGAGAACATGGGCTCACACGACATTGTTGATGGCAACCATCGCCTCATCCTTGGCCTTATCTGGACCATCATCCTGCGTTTCCAGGTGAGCCAGATGAACCAGACCAAGTGAACTGGTCCTCTACCTACTCAATTTTTCAGTTCATGACACCTCATAGGCTCATAACCTGAACATTCTCATGTGCGTATTTACATTGTTATTTTTGGCATTGGCAGAAGTATCTTCTTTTTTTTGTGCTTGGTTTGACAGAACAGATTATTTTTAGCATAGTTTGTCTCTGGGGTATGGTCTGTTGCATTATTTAAAGTCTGGAAAGAAAAGGAAACTTTTTTCCTTTAATTTCCCTACAGTATATTTAGACCAGTGTAATTCGGTCTAAATTTAGCCTCTGTTGCCTTCAGTTTCCCAGGCTTTGCTTTATCAATCCCAATTCTCTAATTAATGAAATATTTTGTGGGAAAATAAACACCTTTATAATTAGCATATGATAGAAAATGGGACACACCATATCGTTATTTACTTAGCAGATGCACTTGACCAGAGCTACTTATATAACTTTTGAATTTTTTAGTTTAACTGGATTGTTTCTGAGGCAATTCAGGTTTACTACCGACCTCAAGGTTACAACAGCAGTTTACCCTGCTGTAATTTTAACCTTGTGGTTACTACTACAGTGCCTTAACCATTAAAGTACCTGCTTCTGTTTGTAGGGTTTAAGGGATTGGAGAAGCTTTGTAGAACACCTGTGCTGGTGCTATCTGTTTCTTGTGCATATTTCAGCAGGTCATATTAGTGTTAATTAGCATGTTGTTACCCATTAGTTGAAAGTTAAACTAAAACTTTACATTAGATTCAAGACATCATAGTGGAAACCGGGCAGGCGGACCAGCGAGAGACACATTCAGCCAAAGATGCTCTGCTGCTGTGGTGCCAGATGAAGACTGCAGGGTAAATTACATTATGGGTATCACTATTGGGTTTATTTGAGACAAGGACACGGTAACCGTAATGCTTATCTGTATTTCAACATCCAACAATTGTGATTCAACATTCAACTGTAGGCTAAACATAGGTACTAAATTTTGGTGACAGGATTCATTTGTTTGCTCTATTACTGTTTTGCAGATACCCGAATGTCAACATCACCAACTTCACCACCAGCTGGAAAGATGGCATGGCGTTTAATGCTCTTATCCACAAACATAGGTAACGCATTACATGCAGCACATTCTTGCATCTGCAAAAATATGTATCCTGTGATCAAGGACTCCTCTTTGTGCATATCCCCCCCCCCTTCTCACTCTCTCATTTCCTTTCTTTCTGCGTACCCCTCTGTGCTCAGGCCAGATCTGGTGGATTATGCCAGGCTAAAGAGGTCCAATCCCACCCACAACCTCCTGCAAGCCTTCAACGTGGCAGAGCAGACACTGGGTGTAACCAAGCTTCTGGACCCGGAGGGTAGGTGACATGCTCAAAATACAAAAAGGATTATAATGTCAGTCATCTCCCTTTGACAGCCCTGTTAGCCTATAGGAACCTGGAAGCCACCCGGAAGTTAGTCTATAGGAGTCGCTGTTCACATATACCCAAGAGCAACCCACTTGCCGTCTGCACTGCCACTTGTGACTCCCGGTCAAAGTTGCCAAATGGCATGATCCAGATTCAAACCAGTGAATCTGAATTATAGGAATCAAATTATGATTGATAGTTATAGATGACGGATATGGCAGGTAAATGATAGTTAGTTGTTTAAGAACCATTGTTTGTCTTGCGCATCTGACTTTGTGCTGCATTTTTCACAGATGTGTTCACAGAGAATCCTGACGAGAAGTCCATTATCACCTATGTTGTGGCCTTTTACCACTACTTTTCTAAGATGAAAGCATTGGCAGTAGAAGGGAAGAGGGTTGGAAAGGTGAGCATGTGAAATTAATTATTAACTAGTAAATAGTATGAATAAATCATGACACATGAAATAATATTAATGACATATTAGTAGCAATAGTAACATATAGCACAATTACACAGTTTAAGTAACACACACACTTTGAATTGTGGTGCCATTGAGGTTAAAACCAATAAAGGCCAATGATGAAGAAACTAAATTATGCGTCTGAAAAGGAAGGTTGTCATCTTTTGCCAGAATGTGGTAAGAGACTGTTTATTCCACCCCTGAGAAGCAAATGAGTAACAAATGATTATTCCTGATATGGGGGGGTTGGGAGACATCCCACTTCTTTAAAGCTTAAATGAACTAAAAGCTTCACCAAACACTGACACCTTTGATGGTGAACACTACATATGGACAAAATTTTCCTGATCCACTTTAACTTTGTCTCTTTCTTTAATTTTTGATTTTGTTCTGTGTATCATGCAGGTCCTGGACTATGCTATAGAGACAGAGAAGATGGTTAACAAGTATGAGACTCTTGCATCAGATTTGCTGACGTGGATCGAACAGACAATAATTTTTCTGAACAACCGAAAGCTTGCCAACTCTCTGACTGGCGTACAACAGCAACTGCAGGCCTTCAATTCTTACCGCACGGTGGAGAAACCCCCAAAGTGAGTGCACGTGGCTGAAATAGTCCTCGTCCTATATGTGCCATTTTCAGAATGTTCTCTTGATGTGAACTACTGTCCAACTTGGTCACAAAGATACACATATCTAAAGTCTACCATTTCACCCAGGTTCCAGGAAAAAGGCAACCTGGAGGTTTTATTGTTCACCATCCAGAGCCGCATGAGGGCCAATAACCAGAGGGCGTACACACCTCGGGAGGGGGCATTGGTGGCCGACATCAACAGGGTAAGGACTAGGGGACTTCAGGTGTCCACCTGCATGTGTGAGTGACCATGTTTTTTTGAGCATGTGGAAGACTCATTGATTGTTTTTTTTCTGAGGGGAACAGTATGGGGGATAAAGATGTAGGACACTGACCATCCAGTCTCTTTAACCCATTTCTTTTTTTGGACTTCTCTCTCAGGCATGGGAACGCTTAGAGCGGGCAGAGAATGAGCGGGAACGAGTCCTGCGAGATGAGCTGATACGGCAAGAGAAACTGGAGCAGATGGCCAGGCGCTTTGACAGAAAGGCGGGCATGAGGGAGACATGGCTGCAGGAGAACCAAAGGCTAGTGGCACAGGTGTGTATCAGTGTTGTAGACGAGTCCTTAACTTTTGGGTACGAGTTGAGACCACTTTGGTTCAATTCCGAGACACTGAACAGCAAGTTAGGATCCGAGGTGAGGTTTCACATGCAGGACCTTCAGCAGCTCACAATAATATTTAGTTCATATTCTTAAGAAGTTAAATAAAAGAAAGTAAATAAAGAATCTTGACACCTGCTATAAAATATTTTTTTTATAAAAGTGACTTGTGAGTATTGGCTGTAGTCACAGGTCTTAAACTTTCACGCACAGTTGTGTTAAATGCATTAATTGCGTTAAAATGTATTTTCCTTTAACCTCGAAGGATAATTTTGGCTATGACCTGCCAGCAGTGGAGGCGGCAAAAAAGAAGCATGATGCGATCGAAACAGACATTTCTGCATACAAGGAGCGTGTGCAGGCTCTGGTGGCTATGTCCCGGGAGCTGGAGTCAGAAAATTACCACGATGCTAAACGCATCGACGCGCGTAAGGACAAAATCCTCCGCTTATGGGACTACCTCCTGGAGTTGCTTAATGCCCGCCGAGGACGTCTGGAGAAGAATCTGACCTTACAGAAAATCTTCCAGGAGATGCTTCATCTCATTAACTGGATGGATGAGATGAAGGTGTGAGAATGAGCTGAGGATAGGTTTTGAAACGTGCTTTCAACATATTCACTCATGCTCATGGATTTTACTATACTTTGTCATTTAAAATTATCAAAAAAATTAATTGTGGGTTTTAAGAAAAATATAAAGTTATAGTTACCAACGTTAGACATAACAAATTCTTGATGATAATTCGGTTTTACATTCCCTTCCTTTTCTTGAATATTTCCCACATCCTTGTTCCAGGCAAGGCTCCTATCACGAGATTTCGGGAAGCACCTGCTTGAAGTGGAGGACCTGCTACAGAAGCATGCTCTGGTGGAGGCGGACATAGCTGTGCAGGCAGAGAGAGTGCGCTCCGCCAATGCTGCTGCACTTCAGTTTGCCAATGGGGACAGTGAGTAGATGGATACTTGTAATCAAATACATCAAAAACTCTGATAATACCAACATGTTTCAAGAATTCCGAACCAGCGATTTTACCTTGGCCAT
The DNA here is from genome assembly GCA_025775045.1 of Hiodon tergisus. Classification (NCBI taxonomy): domain Eukaryota; kingdom Metazoa; phylum Chordata; class Actinopteri; order Hiodontiformes; family Hiodontidae; genus Hiodon; species Hiodon tergisus. The sequence goes on from JAOVYW010000022.1 coordinate 4,566,849, forward strand.
AAAGTAATTTATACATTTTAATATCATTCCTCTTCCCACAGGCTACAAGCCATGTGACCCACAGGTAATCCGAGATCGAGTGCAGCACCTGGACCTGTGTTATCAGGAGCTTTGTGCTCTTGCTGCCCAGCGCAAGGCACGTCTGGAGCAGTCACGGCGCCTGTGGAACTTTTTCTGGGAGATGGCCGAGCTGGAGAGCTGGATCAAGGAGAAGGAACATATCTTCTCCACAATGGACTATGGTAAAGATCTGACAAGTGTGCTGGTGCTCCAAAGCAAGCACAGCGCATTTGAGGACGAACTGGGAGCTAGACGTGCACACCTGCATCAAATCATGGATGAGGGAAGCAAGATGGTGCAGGCCAAGCACTTCGAGGCACCTAAGGTTCAGCACCGTATGAATGATGTGCAGAGACAGTGGCAGCAGCTGGAGGAGCTGGCTGTGTTCCGGAAACAAAACCTCCAGGACACCCAAAAGTTCTTCCAGCTTCAAGGTGATGCAGATGACCTTAAGGCCTGGCTCCAGGATGCCCGTAGACAAATGACCAGTGATGATTTAGGCCACGATGAATATACCACCCAGCGTCTGGTCAAGAGACACCGCAACCTGCAGGATGAGATAGCCAAAAATGCTGCAACCATTGATGCACTGTCTAAGCAGGCTTACACTCTGCCAGAGGAACTACGCAACACTCCAGACATTCAGCGGCGACTAAAGGATATTCGGGACTTGTACATGGAGCTTCTTTCCCTCTCTGACCTACGCAAGAAGAAGTTGCAAGACACTATGGCTCTGTACACCATCTTCAGTGAGACAGATGCATGTGAGCTTTGGATGAGCCAGAAGGAGACATGGCTGGTGGGGCTTGAGACACCAGAGAAGCTGGAGGAATTGGAAGTGGTGCAAAACAGGTATATTTTGTCCTGACCTGATTGTGCTTAGAACCTGGGCTTACAGAGTTATATTGTATTTATAGTGAACATTTTTAAGATAAGGAAATGTGGAACAGTAAAAATGCTTCAGGTGACTATTCCCTGAATAGTATTTTTCACCACACACATTTAACTAAGATATAGAATGATAAGGTGATAATTGCAACAATATTCTGAAATCATGAATTATTCTTTATTGTATTAAAGTTGTTATCTGCATGAGATCTTCTTGCTCCTTGGCAGATTAAGTATACTTGCCCAAGAGATGGGTAATGTTCAGTTGCGGATTGATGATGTAAATAAGGCGGCTAAGCAGCTGGAGGACAGCAGACACCCAAGCATGAGAGAGGTTAAGGAGTGTCAGACACGTCTCAACAAGAGGTGAGAATATATATATATCTATATAATTATTATTATTAATTTTTTTTTGCTTTTGGGATGGGCTGATTCTCTCTTTGAACTTCATGATGCTCCTTTCCTCAGGTGGGATGCCTTCAAAGCAATGGTCGAGGGGAAGAAATGCAAAGTGGACTCTGCTCTCAGTCTTCACAACTATGGACTAGAGTGTGATGAGACAGAAGCTTGGATAAAAGATAAGACGCATGTCATTGAGTCCACACAGGATCTAGGCAATGACCTGGCAGCTGTTATGACCATCCAAAGGAAGCTGTATGGCATGGAAAGGGACCTAGCGGCCATTGAGGACAAGCTGACCTCACTGAAGGGTGAGGCCGAGCAACTAATTAAGGACCACCCTGATCATGCAGCTAACATTTTGGGTCGGCAGCAAGCATTGGATCGGGCTTGGGTTGAACTGAAACAAACTTTAAAGGACAGGGAGGATTCACTGGGAGAGGTGAGCAAACTGCAGACCTTCCTGCAGGACCTGGACGACTTCCAGTCTTGGCTCTACAAGACCCAAAAGGCCATAGCATCCGAAGATATGCCCAATTCCCTACCCGAGGCAGAGCATCTGCTAGACCTGCATGATGCTGTCCGTGTTGACATGGACAACCACGAGGAGGATTACCACCAGGTCAAAGATACAGGGAAAACAGTGACACAGGGCGAAACTGATCCACAGTACCAGCAGCTAGAGCAGAGGTTAAAGGGCTTGGACACAGGCTGGGAAGAATTACACAAGATATGGGACAGTCGCAAGAATTTCCTGCAGCAGGGCCTAGGCTTCCAACAGTTCATGAGGGATGCCAAACAGGCTGAGGCTATCCTCAACAACCAGGTACACATGTTTCTCTAAAAACTAATTGGAGCCACATTTTTATATGAGTAATGCGGTTTGGTTTGAGGTAACCATTGAGAAATTTGCAAGTTTTGTACAGTGGATTCAATGTACAGTAGATGAACATACAAAATTTCACCATGTGGCAAGCGCTGCATTATGGCTTTAGCATACGTTAGGGTTTGTTTCGCAGCTTCTAAAATGTTCCATCAGTGCTACTTTGTTTATGCAAAGGAAGTCATCTTAAGGATTACGTTTCAGTGTTTTAAAATGTATTTGCTTCCACGACTCCATAGGCCATAAAAAACTGACTACGCAGTAACAAATTTGTACTTTGCTGTGCATTGTCACTGAAATGTAACAGGAGTACACGCTAGCCCACATAGAGCGCCCTGACACCCTGGATGGGGCAGAGAAGGCTTTACGGAAGCATGAGGACTTTGTTAACACCATGGATGCCAATGAAGAGAAGATTGTGAGCACGTTGATTGGTGGACAGCGATTGGTGAACAGTGGAAATCTCTACAGTGAAAGAATAAAAGACAAGATGGGCTCCATCAAAGACAGGTGCCTCTGAATAATAGTCATGATAATATTCATCATCCTCATTTGTCCTTTCAAGCCTTATTAGAGTTCTGTCAAAATGCACTTTCTATCTTATTATGTTAAATCGACTTGTCAGTGTTGGCTAACTGCACTGATCCATAACTTGAAAATGCTCTCAGAAGCCTTTGCTTTTTCCATTGATTTCAGCTGTCTGTGGTGCTAAACAGATGCTTCTTATTATGGGTATTGATCTGAAAGTGCTCTTACTTGAGCAGCTTAGTATGTCCAAAGTGAGGCCTGTGTACTAACAGTATAAGCATTTGCAATGAAAACCTACTTGGTGCAAGATTTTCAAGTAAGCGCATGTGCTTATTTCTAAATGTAAACAACCACCGTGCTCAAACTGGGTGTGGAATTAGCATAAAAAGCTTCCCTGTTGGTTTGAACTCTGCAGATATAGCACTAACCAAGGAAAAGCCAAGGAAGTGTCTGAAAAATTGAATGACAACCGTGATCTTCAGCACTTCCTACAAAACACTCAGGATGTAAGTTTTTATTTAATGCCTATTTAATAATTTTGTTCTTCAGTGTATTAAACTCTAAGCTACTACTCATTACTTATCCTTTAGCCCTTTAGGCTAGTTATCTGTGTCAATCACTTTCGTGTGCATTTTCTTATGGACAGCTCACACTGTGGATAAACGAGAAGATGCTGACTGCTCAGGACACTTCATACGATGAAGCAAGGAACCTTCACAGCAAGTGGCAGAAGCACCAGGCCTTCATGGCTGAGCTGGCTTCTAACAAGGACTGGTTAGATAAGATTGACCAGGTGAGAGGAAGAGAGCCTGGTTGTGAGAAGGTGGGTGGGGGGAGAGCAAATGGAAGCCAGATGTGGGATGCCAATGAGAGGGAGCTTTAAGAGTGGTAGGGGGCTTGGTAAATTAACATTCTTTATGATTTTAACATTTTATCAATTTAACAATGTCATTTTAAGAACTTTGACATAAGTACAGGTGCTAATACCAGTAATAATAATGTCTTTCATAGCAATATATAGCAAAATTATTTATGTTTACTGTGTGTATGTCTAGGAGGGAATGGAGCTCATGCGGACAAAGCCGGAGTTTGAGCCTGTAGTAAAGGAGCGTCTGTCCATGCTGCACGAGCTGTGGGACAGTTTACAGTCCACCACAGCAGACAAGGCCCGCCTCTTGTTTGATGCCAACCGCTCTGAGCTTTTAGACCAGAGCTTAGCTGACGTGAAGAAGTGGCTGGCAGACCTGAAGCAGCAATTGCAAGGAGATGAAGAGGTCAAGGATTTGACCAGTGCCAACATATTGCTGAAGAAGCACCAGGTATGTATAAATGTGTACTCATCCCAAATCTGTCCATTATTGCATTTCATAAGGACGACCAAAGGCAATTAATGGCTACAGGTAACCCACCTTTGAAAAGTAATTTATTAACAGATTAATTAAAAGAAAACAACAATACAGAGACTTTTTAGAAGGAACACTGTCCTTCATGATTTTTTGAATATGTGTGCCCCCAACAAGATAATCGAGAACCAGGTGCGGGATCGTGCACGTGAGCTGGAAGAACTGCAGGAGGCAGTGCAGAGCCAGGTGAGCCTGCGAGAGGACCGTCCGGAGATGGAGGTGGAGGTACAGGCCCAGCAGCAGGACTTCCAGCAACTTCTAACCCCTCTGACACAGCGACGGGGCAAACTGGAGGCTGCCAAGGCAGTGCACCAGTTCTACAGAGACCTTGCTGATGAGATTGTGAGAGAACTATTATCTTATTTAAATACCATGCATATTAAGTACCTATATACTTGTATTGAGTGATGCTAAGGAAATTGTTGGCTCTACCTGGTTGTCTCTCTTGGTAGCTCTGGGTAGAAGAGAGGTTGCCTCTGGCAAAGTCAGAAGAGCATGGCAACAATCTCCAGGCAGTTCAGCTACTTATGAAGAAGAACCAGGTAAGAAAACCTACCATGAGGCATAAGTCCTTTATCTTTATCAGCTAGGAATACTTACTGGTTCATCACCATGTAATATTTACAAATGGTAAATATTACTGTGGTAATAACAGATTAAACATGCCATTAATGAGCGACCTATTCTTCTCCCTCTTCTGCTCTTTCTAGACCTTACAGAAGGAGATAGAGGGGCACCAGCCACGGATTGACGAGGTTCTGGAGCGTGGTGCACGAATGATGACAGCAGAGAGCCCTGAGTCGGAGTCCATAGGGGAGCAAATGAAGGAGCTGGAGGATGTGTGGGAGCGATTGCAGGAGGAGACAAATAAGCGCAAGGAGCGGCTGGGTAGTTCCAACCGGGCCCAGCAGTACTACAATGATGCAGATGAGGCTGAGGCCTGGATAGGAGAGCAGGAGCTGTACATGATCACTGATGAGAAGGCCAAGGTGAGAATAAGATGGGTGATGAAAACTTGGAGAATGAGTGTACCAAGGGTTATAAGGTCTAGTGATATCTGCTTTTGACAAATTGTACAGATAATAACTGGCCTTTGTGCTCAAAGTTGCCTATCTCCTCCTCTGCCCAGGACGAGCAGAGTGCGATGTTGATGCTCCAACGGCATTTGCTGCTGAAACAGGATGTGGATGACTATGCAAACTCAGTCCAGAAGCTGGCTGACCGTGCCCAGAAAATGCTGGCAGAGGACCATCCTGATGGGTACGTGGGTTCTCGTGTACTTCTCCGAAAAGAACATACTCGTCTCCATCAACAACTTTTTGAATTTTGCAAGTGGCATGTCTTGCAGTTGGTCTGCCTCTGCTTCTCATTGTTCATTAGTATTTTGGGGATCTGAAAAACAGTTGTTATCTATGCCTGTATTCACACCTCTTACTCCCACAGTGAGGCCATCATTCGACGGCAGGGGCAGGTAGACAAGCAGTATGCTGGTCTTAAAGAGCTGGCTGAAGAGCGCAGGAAGAAGCTTGGCCACACGTATCATCACTTTCAGTTAAGCCGTGAAGTAGAGGACCTAGAGCAGTGGATCGCTGAGCGTGATGTGGTGGCTTCCTCACAGGAGATGGGCCAGGATCTGGACCATGTAACGGTGAGGGGCTTATCTTGTGGTCTCTGGCAGAAGCTTTGGCAGAAGTTCTTCTCTTTTTGCTTTCCTCTGTACAGAAATAACCTGCTCCAAATTAATGATCATTGTGTTCCTTACATTATCCCCTTTAGTATAGACGGTTTGAAGTGCTTATTTGCTTTCTTGCTATGTAAACAGCAATGTTTCTTCTTGAAAACAGATCCTGCGGGATAAGTTTAAGGACTTTGCCCGGGAGACGGGATCTGTGGGTCAGGAGCGTGTGGATGCTGTTAACCAGACGATAGATGAGCTGATCGAAGCAGGACACATTGAGGCGGCTGCCATGGCAGAGTGGAAGGACAACATAAACGAGAGCTGGGCTGACCTGCTGGAGCTCATTGACACCCGTGCACAGCTCCTCACCTCCTCCTATGATCTGCTCAAGTAAATCCAGGGGAATTGGGGGCAAACAGCATGTTAATGACTTGCTGCTTTTCAGGGGTTTTGGCCTCGAAAAGATCTTAGACAGCCATCCCATACAGTACTGTGGCAGGGTTTCCAGAATACTTCTGTAGGTCACCTTTGCCCATTTTCTCATACTGTACCCCAGGTATTTCTATGATGGGAAAGAGCTTGTGGCCCAGATCCAGGAGAAACAGACTCAGCTGCCGGATGACGTGGGTGAGGACTTCAGCAAAGCAGAGACTTTCCACCGCATGCACGCCACCTTTGAGAGGGACATCAGTACACTGGGCAAACAGGTATAGATCCAGGAAAAGAGTGTCCTACTAGGAAGATATACAGAAGGGGATTTTCTGGAGCCTGTTTGTTTTATTGCATTTAACCTGTATTTTGGATCATTACATTATGATTACTGAATTGATTTAATTTGATAGGTGCAGGTACGTCAGTGAGATTATCTTCACTGAGATGGGATGAACTTTACCAATTAGCCCTACTGGAAATTTTTTGCAGAATTCTGTGACAGTGATTATAATCAGAAAAATTGTGTTTTGTGTAATTCAATTAATAATTAAAAGGCATAAACTGAGACAAAAAGGCTGCATTAAACTGACACTGAAAAAAGAACAGGGATGGAAATTTTTTATTTTTGGCACTAGCCTATGGGCTACTAGTTTGAAATTTCTACTAGCTATACTAAAATACTACAGGTCCAGATTACTTCCACAGCTAAAGCACATTTCAAAAAATTACTTAAATAAAAGACGTGACTGATCTGTGCAACTAATCGTACCCCAACATTTCGACATTTACATAAACTATGACTAGCTGTACCGACAATGTATATAACTATACAAAATGTACCTGTGATTACTATCATTTTACTATCTATATACAAACTAGCATCTCCTCCTGTTTTTTGTCCATGGTCTCTTGCTATGTTGTTTAATTAATTAAATACTTGTTCTGCTCAATAATCATGCTTAACTTTGGCTGTGACCAAAACAAAACCTAGTATCATAGTTTGTCATCTCATAATTTAAAAAAAAAAAAACTATTAAAAACAGTTTGATTGTAAAATTTGCTGATATGGCCCCAGCCTTATTGATAAGAACTTATTATGTCATCTTTGAGGTGTTACGCAGGAAACCGTAATTTCCATCCCTGAAACAATTGTTACACTTATGGTACCACATATATTTTCATTTAAAATGTTTCCATGTTCATCATTCAAAACAGGCTTATTCTGCAGATTTCTGCACGAGAAAGAGAATTCTGTGTAAGAAGGCAAATTCCGCAATCATGGAAAAAAAAGTTAAATTAATTCACTTCTCCACTCCCGGCCTCTCTCCCTGCAGGTTCAGCAGTTCCAGGAGACAGCTGCCCGACTCCATGCTCAGTATGCCGGGGAGCAGGCCACTGCCATCCAGACCACGGAGCGCGAAGTGGTGGAGGCCTGGAAAGGCCTACTGGATGCCTGTGACGGGCGGCGAGCGCGCTTGGTAGACACTGCAGACAAGTTCCGCTTCTTTTCCCTGGTGAGGGATCTGCTCGCCTGGATGGAGAGCATAATTCAGCAGATTGAGACCCAGGAGAAACCCAGGTGAGGGACAGCGAGGGGGGGGGGGGTGGTGTGGAAAAGGAAAAGACCAGGGGCAATAGCTAAACAAACAGGTGGCGTAGAATAAAGAATTGGATGTGGGGCCATAGTTTTGGATACCAACCACATGCGCTCCCTTTTTCAGAGATGTGTCCTCAGTGGAGCTTTTGATGAAGTACCACCAGGGCATCCGGTCTGAGATTGACACCAGGAGCCCCAAGCTCACCTCCTGCATTGACCTGGGACACGGCCTCCTGGCCCGCCACCACCGTGACTCTGCAGAAGTAAGGAATCATGAAGTCATGGATCAGCTTGATGAAGTGCCTCTCCCCGTTCGTCTAGATATGGGATTGTGTGGTTCTCTTTATTTCCAGATTAAGGAGAAGCTGATCCAGCTGAGGGAAAGGAACAAGGAGATGATGACCAAATGGGATGACAGATGGAACTGGCTGCGACTATGTGAGTTCTGTACCAGGCTCTATCTGTTTCTTCAACGCCTTCATCTTCTCAAAATAGAAACTGAAAGGGAAGCAGGTTTTTGTATCTAAAGCAAATTTACAGTTGCTTGCAGTCAGCACTATGGTAAACTATTGACTAACAATATAGGGGCTGACTGGGACTTCATCAGGATAGTCTATGATGTGGTTACCATCAGTGCTAGTTGTAAGACAGTTTGACCTCGATGTCACTCCCCCAGTGCTGGAGGTGTGCCAGTTTGCACGGGATGCCTCTGTGGCCGAGGCCTGGCTGGTTGCACAGGAGCCGTATGTTGCAAGCAGAGACTTGGGTCAGACAGTGGACGAGGTGGAGAAGCTGCTTAAAAGACATGAGGCCTTCGAAAAGTCAACTGCTACCTGGGAGGAGCGTTTTTATGCACTGGAACGCCTCACCACGGTGTGTATGTTTGTATGTATGTGTGTTTGTCTGTGCAAGCTGTCTTTATTTTATGCCTTTGGCGTGTTTATGACTCTTTGACTATGCTTTCTCCCAGTCTGACTTACTAAATAAATTTACTGTGCTGTCTGTGTTTATGTATGCTCTTAACTGCCTCTGTGTGTTTGTGCTTTCAGCTGGAGCTGATGGAGCTCAGTAAGCAACAGCAGCAGATGCAGCAGTTGAGACCAGTGGAGGACGACAGCAGGTAAGCCACAGTCCCCCGTCTGGAGCCCCAGATTCACTTTAATCCTCCTCTCCCGAAAACCCTTGGTTTTGCAGTGCCCCCCACAGGTTTGCTCTTCCGCCTGTCTCCCTCCGAGGGGCCTGTATGTAGAAGGAGAGTAATTATTTAGAGAGCAGAGAGTATCTGACTCATTTCATAACGACAGTTCCCTTTCAAATATGAAACATGAGCCATCACTAATGGGTTATTTCCCTAGGAACCAAGAAATGTCGGTGCAGATCTCGCAAAGCATGTCTGATGTCGTAGGCCTGTCCAGTCTGTTGTGAGCATAGCCCCATAGCTCTACACGATCTGAGTGTTACCACTCATACGATGCACACC
>JAOVYW010000022.1:4576296-4607319 GCA_025775045.1 Hiodon tergisus
CGCTCTGAACCACTTGAGCTGTCAAACTGTGTGAAAATATTCCTGTGGCGTTGCAAATGTTCACTGTAAAATTCAGTTGCTTGTCTAAGGAGGCTCATGTTTTTCACACAAGCCATAGGAAGTGTGTGTCATGCGCAAGTACTCTCTCTCACTTCTCTGTTCCTTTGCCGTTCACTCACATTCTTACTTTGAAAACCTTTTAAACCCTACAAAGCTAGTTCTAGCTTGTTGAGAGACGACAAATGCTGCATAGATAATCTTCCAGTGGAGATGAAATGTCAACATTAGTGCCTTTGTCGTCCCACTTTATTTACTCCTAGGGGTTTCAGACAAGTGACAGACATGGTTATTTCTAAACTCAGAGGTGCAGGTGCAGTCTGCTGTTCAAACGCTCTATGTATTTACTTAAATGTGAACCTCTTTCTACTTGGAACAATGCAGATGTTCTGCACTTCGTTTTAACGTCATGCAGGATTGTTTCGTTATTTAGAGAGAGAATTGTGTTTGGTTTATTGGTTTTGTTTTATCGGAGCCTTTCTAGTGTGCACCGTTGAGAGGAGGGACAGACCTCTGTTGAAATTAAGTTGTTTTGTTTTTCGTGTCTGTGTTTGTGAATCTCTCACCTCACTTTGCCACTCTGTTCCCCTGTCTGTTAGGCAATCAACTTGCTCCCAGCAAACACACAGATCCGTGAGATCCGGGTGTTCCTGGAGAGTGTGCTGGAGGAAAAGGCCCAAAAGAAGCGTTTCGACCAAGTGTTGAAGAGCCTGTTGCAGGCCGAATTCCTGCGGGTGCGTGCTGGTCTTTGTGCGTGGGTGCTTTGAATGTCTCTCATGTGCCATGTGTGTGGCGATCATAGAGGTCTCATCCACTGCTGTGTGTAGGTTCAAGAGGAGCGGATCTTCCACCAGCAAGTGAAGTGCATCATCACAGAGGAGAAGACCTGCCGCGTGTGCAAGAAAAAGATTGGGAACAGGTGAGTCAGAGCTGAGATCCTAAATGAAAGCATGAAAAAGGAAAGAAATGGTTCATGTAGCGCTTTCCAACCTATGCAATAAAATTTGCAGGAAATTGGATTAAGTTCTCCGTTAACTTAGTCTTTGTATTTCTACTGATTCTAGGTAGAAATAAGAAATCCTCTTACATTCCGTAGACCTAAGGATAGGCAACCCTGATTTTGGAGTGCCAGAGATGCTTGGTTCCCCATTTATTTCTGCACAAAATTCACAGTTATTATAAATCAGGTGACCCTTTACTCAAGGTACTTATATTTCACTATTCAAGGCGTTTGGAAATCATAATCCTTGAAGGCCCTTTCACTAGAATACAAGATCAGGGGATTTCTTATCCAAATTATAACTACAAACGCATAATTAAGAGGTATGAAAACCAACGCACCCTACAGCCCTCAAGGACAAGGGTTTCTCAATTCCAGAGAACCTTTAAAATCTGCAGTATTGTGGCACTAAAAGAACTGTGTTGCTTATCCCTGCTTAGTTGAAATAAAAGTTAATAGTGAATATATTTTAAATAACTTGAGATACAATGGCGAAATTGAAAAAGATATGGAAATTCACATTTTGATTTGATTCTTGAAAAATAAAACTAAATATACATATTTATTTTTTAAATAAAATTTTGGCATCATCAATAGTTGAGAAGAACACGTGGTGTGGATTAAAGTTAAACAAACGGTTAAAATATATCCATCTAAATCGGCTCTTTGCATTCTCCAAAACTGCATTGGCAAGAATATTTGGTAAAGGGTAATTAAATTGCAGATTAAAATGTTTTCTGTGGATGTTTACCTGCATCTTTTAGTTAAGTGGTTGAGAAAGCAAAGTTATTTTATTATATTCAGAAGCATTCGATCAATTTAATGAGGCAATTCAATTTGTTTTTCAAAGTGGACAAAAATAATGTGAGAATATAATGGCAATTTATCCAAATTTGTTATAGTTCTGTCAAACTCTGACTGAAAAAAATAATGGGTTTAAAGAAAGAGATTCGAATTTAGAAATGGCTAATTGAAGTAGACGGGGATAATTTAAAAAAATGATTTTGTAAGATTGTAAGATTTTGTAAGTGTTTATTACCTTAGTTTCTGTGTTCACTTTATTTATTTAGTAATAATCGGCGCCTTTGTTTTTTCCCTTGTAAACAGTGCTTTCGCCCGGTATCCCAATGGGGTGGTGGTGCATTACTTCTGCTGTAGGGACCGTAGTACATGCCCCAGTGACCTGTAACCCCCTGGCACATGGGGGCAGTCTTGGACGCTCACTTGGATGTTGCTGATCTCCTCTTGATGGTGAATGTGGCGCCCCCCTGTGGATCTCCCTCCAACCTGGACCTGCTGCATAGCAAGCCAATGGGGAACTCTGCATGTGTATGAGCTCTGCGTCTGGACAATGGGGTTGTGTCCTCTTCCTGGAGCTGCAGTTCTTCTGTCTGTCCTGCAGGGAACAGCTAAGGGTCTCATGGAGGGAAACGCATTCCTTCTTTCCTGGCAGGCGTTTAGACCGAGTTTCGTTCATTTTGTGACGAGAATGGTGTAAATGGACAGCAGGGCAAGGAGAGAGATTTTTTGCTCTGAGACTGAGAGACTTCTCATGCTGAGTTTAGCAATGACAACACTCTTCCATCAGCTCCTGCTTTCCTATAAAAACATACACAACTCCACCCTCTGACCTTCCACCAATACACAGGAAGGCACAGGAACATTGCATGATGCCTTGGATTTCTCTAGATTCCATTAGTAATTATTTCTTAAGTCGGGGTCTTCCAACCCTGGTTCTTGAGACTCTCGTGTGCAGTTGTTTTTGTTACAGCCTATCACTTGAATCAAGTAAGTATCACCCTAACTGTACTGAACATGTCTTCTCTGTATTGAGGTTGATGTTAGAAGAAAAGAACCTTATTGGTGATACTCTGGAACCAGGATTGGGAACCTCTAAATTATAATTTTTTATTTTTGAACTTTTACTTCAGTTCAGTGGTTGTTTAACTCAAGTGTTCTGAAGTGCAAGAAAGAAATAATAATTTGAGTTTGTTTTGTTTGTTTGGTTTTTCCCCTGTGTTCTTTAGTTGATGGTTCAGAGCTCCAGACACACAAAACATGGAACAGATTTGTATCTGGATTTTCAGGTCGCTCGTTAAGGGAATATCTTAAACCTTGAACATGTGCAGCAATAAAGGGGAGTCCAAATGTATGTGGACTCTCTTCTCCATTTAATTTTATTGTGCTGTCCTGTACACAAGACCTGTAAGATGTAACCATTGATGTGCGCTTGTAAACAGATCATCGGGCTATCTCAGATCGTTGGCCATCACATTACACTGGTGGTCTATTGCCTAGGGAACAATTTAACATCTTGGAATCTTAGCATTTTCTTTTAAGTTTTTAATACGGTTTGCCTTTTTTCATGAATGTGTGTGGCTTCATTTCTTTGTGTTCTGTCTAAGTTTAATACTACAAATGGGACTTTTTCCACAGACAAAAAGTCCCATTTCATGGCTTAAAGCACAGAGTCTGGTTTTCGTTTTGGAGTTTATTTAAAACTATGCCACCATGTGATCAGCCGTACACTTACGTTAAGGAAGCTCAGGATTGGCTTCAATAAGGATCCTGTGCTTTTTAAATGTTGGGAAACAGTCAAGAGTTCAATGGTTATCGTATTTTAAGTGAATGCTGCCCGTGCCTTATCCCAGGCTCAGAATTTGACCGAAAAATTGTCAAGAGATTTTTGTTTATTATTATGTGCACCGTCACCTAGAGTGCTCGATCATTCCCAATCTCAGCTGTTGTGTCGTGTGAAGGTTATAGGTTATTAAAATGTATATAAAGAGAGAAACATTTTGGTTCATTGGAGAAAATGAAGCCGTTGTATTTAAAACAACTAATTATTTCAATTTTTTTTTTTTTTTTGTTAATAAACATAATATATGTAATATGTACTAATCGAGGGTTAGGAATGTTGTGAATCAATTCAGTAGGTATGTGGACGACTCTAAATTCAGGTTTTTCACATATGAAATATCACAGACATTTCTGAACACCATTTTATTAATGTTTTTCTTTTTGCTAATCCTTAGCAAACGACGCCATTGGAGTGTTTGGCGATGTTTTGGACTTTGAATGTAATCCTCGCCAGTGCAATAACATAGCCACAGTTAGTCGCATCCACTTTCCTCTGTAGAATGTAGCTCTACTGATTAGAGAGGACCTATTTTTAATAACGGGGTTTAATAAAAACAAAAAGTAAGGTGCATTCTCTCTGCTCCTTCCCAGCTAGGAGCTGATCTGTCATTAAATGTCAATATTTTGGGGTCCCTCACCCACACAACTTTGCCTCGGAGTCAGCACGCCACTCTACTTTGCTTGGCGCTGTGGGTTATGTTCCTGTTGTGAAAAATCAGTTATGTCTATGTATATGTGTGGGGATTTCACGACAGCATTTTTGACGATGTAAAGCTCACATCAACTGTAGGGATGTACCAACTCTACTACCTAACTCCGTGCCTTTCAGCCTTGAATCAATCCTCTTTCAGTTGTGTTTCTCGAAGTATAGTTGTGTCCCCCCTGCACACACACATACAAACACTTGTGGAGACAAGCTCTGAAGATTGCTTGCTCAGTGTTTGCTGTCTCGACCAAATTATTTGTACAGCACACACAAGATTTAGCAGTCACACAAATACACATTAAATTTTTATCTACAGCAGTTAGAGGATTGTCTACACTGTTAGTTCTGTGGAATTCCACATAGGTTGTGCATGTTTTCCTCTTTCTGGGAAATCACCATTTTGGCACATTAGACAGAAAAGCTAAAAGTGTGTCTCAGTGAAGTGGGGTGGTTTGGTTTGGTGTGGGGTGGGGTAGGGGTAGAGGTTACGTGGGGCCCAGAGCCGGGGGCTGGTGAGATGACCATGGAAACTGGGGCCTCGGATGTGAAGCAAGAAGAATGTTGATGTAAGATGCTGACTGTGCGACCATAGGGTGCTTATTTGAAACTCCAGATGTCTTCTTCATTTGTATTCCTCTGTTGCCTCTTCTTCTGCACCGCTATCAAAAGCGCTGCTAGCTCCCACTACCTGAGAGTCTTGACTCGGTTTGCACCTTGCACATGTGATGGTGTTGGTATATGGTCTCAGTATCGTGATTTAGTCTGTGAAGTTAATACAGATAAACAATGTACGTTTCATGTTGCCCCACAGAGTATGAGCCACCGGTACTGGGCCTATGTATCTAGCCTCTCTGGGCCCAGTTTCCATGTCCTATTGATGGTAAGAAGCTTTATCCTAAAGTTCTAAGGTAGAGGCATCATGTAGAATAGGATTCTCTACACTGTGCAGGGCAGCGGGGAGAGGTCGTTTCGATAGGATGGTTGATTGCAAATTAATTAACATTAGTTAACATTTTAAACAGCCCTGAATAAATAAAATAATTGCGTTTTTAGAGCTTTTTGGCTTCTGAACACCGAAACCTTGTGCAAACAGCATGGGATGGTTCATGTTTTACGATTTTGACATGAAATGATCCACAATCATTTGGTTTACGTGATCTGGCTAAGTTTAGCCACCAAATGTCCGTAATACAATCAAATTGTAAAGATTTATCTGAATAAACAGCTAATGTGTTTGTTTTTTTTACAATAAGTTGAATAGCAGAGTTCAGAATTAAGGGGGCATGTTTGCTTTATAATCGAATGTGCACTCGAGTTTCTCTTTGCTTTCTCCGTTATGTTGCGTATATTTATTGTTACTTTCTGGCCAGAAAAACTTGGCATTCTCAATTTCTAATGGTCTGATAGAAACAGCTGCATAGAATTAATCAAGTACTCTACTGTAGGTGGAGTGCAAATGACCTCATTTTCCACACAAAAAAGGAAAGAAAGAAAAGCCCCTTGACAGGCAGCCTTTGCCAGCACCAGCTAGACTTTATGTCCGCTGACTTGAGTTCTCCCTGTTGCCAAGAATAACGTCTGACCACTCATGTGCTTAGACAATTTCTCCAATTTGGGTGATGTTTGCCTCATGAAATTGACATTTTGTATTTTTTATTCTCGAGTATAAGACTTAATTTGAAAGAAGTGTACTTAGTAATTCGTTTCAAAGACGGGCATTTATTAGAGCTTGTTTTGCATCCCTGTTTGGCCACTATTTTATGATATTTTGTAACTTGAGAAAATAAATCGGGCAGAAAATGATTAGCATAATAAACAATCGCTTACATTTTTCGTATTACAAAGATTTAATTTGAAATACACCGCGCACTGTGAACTTCAGTGCCGTGGACGCATAGAAAAGAAGAAATATCTCGGCGCTAGGACCGTGCTTCTCAGGTCACGCTGATCCGATCAGTGAGACCTCTGCTCCAACAAAAGAGCTCGCAGCTTGCGAAGCTGTCAGCTGCAGCGCGAGGCATCATTAGGGCTTGTACCCTTCGTAACATCTACCTCCACCTCAACCTTCACCTCTACGCCCAAAAATAGCCGAATCCGAACCATCAAGGCTGAGTCCAGGAGCCCTCCTTATGGGCTCACAATGCGCAGGATTCGGGCCAACGCCATCGCTATTCTGACCGTCGCCTGGATCCTGGGGACCTTCTATTACCTGTGGCAGGACAGTAAACCGCATACGTCCCCATCGTCGGTGTCACAGACCCGTACGGTGGGCGGTAGGAACCATGGCCAGAGAGTGGCTGCGGGGCGGCTGGAGATACACCGGGACGACCGGACGATCCCGCTCATTGTAAGTCATAGATTCAGACTAAAGCTTTGAGTGTGGTAAGGGAGACTGCGGCGTTAGAAGCTGCGAGCTGCAGGAGAGTGTGTGTTGCATGTTGATGCGCAATAATCGGTTTGTTGATGCATTGCGGGGGGGGTGCGTTTTTCTGTAATTACTGCGTCTCAAAAGACGTGGTGCCGACTGTGTAACATGTGAAGACACAGCTAGGAATGTGTAGGTGCACTCGTTGTTGTTAGTGTCTTCGGCGTTCATGCCTTTTATTTCAGTCTCTCTCTGAGCGATGTCAGTTAATCATAAGAAGCTTTCAGTAAGACTTTAATGTAAGTTGCCCAATAGCTTGCCCTGGCCGTTGTGAGAGTGTTTCGGTTTCTCATTGTGGAATTCTTTTTTGGCATGATCATGAGAATGGAATAATTAGCAATGTTGGAAAACTGCACGTTCATTTAAGATATTATAAACTGAGGCGAGGTTTATTGTTCTCTGGACTTGCGTTTTGGTTGTATTTATGCTGGCTTCGTGTTACCAATGTGTTACCAATGGTAACTCCATGTTTGAAGCGCCTTTTCTGTTGCGACGCGTTCTTGTACAATGGGCTACCTAAACGATCTTCTATGTTTCCTTGTCTAGGGCGTGATTAATTGTAATCGCTCTCTCTTTGCGTCGCAGTTTCAGTAAACACTCGCATGTGATTAAACCTATACCTTATGTATTGAATTCAAAGTCGGTGACAAATTATCGAACTGTTTTAGATGCTTAACTTTAAAAAAAACGTATCACACGAAACATTTTTATTTTGATGTCCAGTTCAGTTGAAGATGCATAAAAGTATCTGACATATAATTTTCAGATCATTTAAAGAGACCGAGTTCCTTTGTGACGTTAGGCTATGATGTAGAGGTAGTCTGCGTTTATATTGTGTGTGTTTTGGTCTGTTCGGCGAGAGATTTGAAAAAAATATTTTTATGACCTCACAGGAAATATGTAAAACATTGGTCTGAAATGTTCTACTCCAAAGTCTTAACTAACCATTAAACAAATAAACATTGCAATTCTAAACATTAGAGTCACAGAGGAACTGTGAAGCAAACAATAAAAGCAATTTTTTTCTGTGGAGCTTTTTCAAGATAAACGAAATTGAGTCCACTGTGCCTGGAAGGCGTACTGGCAAACAGTTGCACCCTGAGGGTAGCGTTAAGGTTGTTCATTCTGGCATTCGCTCGCCAAATTCTGCATTAGGACGGAAACGTTAAAAAAAAGGGTTACAGCCTGCTTTGTACACCTATTAACTGTCGTCTCCACATGAGACAGGGTTTGCTTGTTTGATTTTTGGAGAAATCCAACAAACACTCGAAACTTCCAAATTGTTTTCTGGGTTTTATTTCTAGGCCCATCTAATTTTACCCAAACATTACTAATTCATTTTTAAGAAATGTATGATCATATATAAAACGTTCCTGTTCAGGTTTTCCCCCAACCTGGCAATAAGGAAAGGCTATCTACAATCTACTAGTTCAATGAAGATGAGATTACACGCTGGATATGAAACTCGGAATCAAAATAACTTCTTTATTTTCAGTAAACCTGTATCTGTAATATGCAAAACATATGAGGGAAAGATACTATATAAAGTATATATGCATTATACATGCATATATAGAATCAAATCAAAGTGGTGTTGTGGCAGGGTTGTCACTTTTCAATCTTACCATATCAATCACATAATTCATGCCTGTAGTTTCAGACAGGAACTGTATTAGACTGCAGCTAATCCAGGAATCCTTAGAGGAACTTCTCCTGGATCAGAAAGAGCAAATCCCTCATCTCATGATTATGGTAACACTCCATGGTAATAACTGTGCTCTCTGAAACCACTGGCCCTTCTTTATGATTCACGGTTGCCTGGTTTTCAATCGACATATTCTCCTCTGTTTTACTAAATAATCACCTGCAGGACAGCTTTAACAGCAATAGTAACAGTGGATTACACTGTGCTTAAACAAGATCTAACATACTATATTCAACCGCTAAGCAACGTGCAATGTGCAATCAATGTTAATTGTTGGGACTAGCGTGGAAGAAACCCACATCTCCCTCTGCAGGACATTGCATAGCTCTACAGGACAGCAGGTAATGGCTCACTTCAGACCTGGAGCAGAGAGCTACGCCACCCTAGCATGTACAAGTGAGCCAAAGTCAATTGCTTTAGTCTATTCCTTATGGAAGACAAGGCTTTGTTTCCATACATTACAAGAACAGGCTGAGAGAGAGAATTGGTGTTTGTGTGTATAGCTCATAGCTTTTTCAGTTTTTCTTGTTGGTTGAGTATTCTGTGTTTATTCGAATTCTTTATGAATATCTCACCCTCACCTTCTCAAAGGAAAGGCAGTCCGTGGCCTTAATTATATACAAGGGCTTGGCTACTTCAGGTGTAATTATGGTCTATGCCTCTCCTGGTTGCTAAAATACAGCTTTGTCTCTTCCCTGAACTCGGTTAAAATTTTTAGTAAAATTTGTTTAATCTTTTTCGTTGGCTCCTAATATGTATTGTTATACAGACAATGTAAAAAATGTAATATTATTTTGTTGAAGAATATTGCCGTATTTCAACTTGATCGCTTGTTTAAAGTGTTTTTTGTATTTTTGTATTTTCTGCTGTGAGAAGTCCGGAGACCAGAGCCTTCGGAGGGATTTACACTGAATTGGACCAAGCAAAACACTGTTCCTCAGCCCATGGCTTCTGACCATGGTGACTAAGCTGTTTGGTCCTGTTAATGAGTCACATCAATGATAGAAAGGGCATGGCCTGTTCTTCACTGATTTTCACAAGAATTCAACTCTTTCTTTTTCAGTTATTAGTTTATCATTTAGTTCCTTGAACACGTGGTGATTCCGTGAAATTTCAGCCCTCCTTTCTTTCTCTTCCCCCCACCACACCCCCTCTCTGTGGACTCTGCTACAGGGTGTAGAACGTGGACGCTAGCTGTTTTGTAACCATGGTTACTCAGCTATCTCCTGATATTTCCTCATATGATGTTTCTGTAATTTGATTTAGCTCTGTTGTTGTGCAGTGAATTTGATTCTTATGTAATGTTATATAATGATTTTGTTAATCCACGCCATTCCCCTGTGATATCTTTCCGGGATTTAAATGCCAGCATGGTGAGGTGTTAATGCCTCTTATTACAGGTTGAAGCATAAGTGCATTAAAACAGATCATATTGTTTCATCTGGTGAACTCTTATCGAACCCAGGCTCACAGTAACTGAAATAAACACAGTGTCATTTTAGGTAATCTGGAGATTTCTGATGAGAAATTAAAAGCCTTCGTAGGATTGTTTCACAGCGGGCTCATGAAAATAAACAACACTTTTTAAAGATGATTCTATTCATTTGGTTTGCCATGAAAACTGATGAAGTCAGTGGACGAGGTATTACAACAGAGTGTGTATTTTTTTGACGATCTGGTCCTCGTCTGGTGAGGTCCCCTTTGTGTTTGTGAATTTGGGATTTGACTGTTTGCTCAGGGCTTTTTTCCGGAGCTGTCTGAGCATTGACATAGGGCTGCTACACAAAGGTCTATCCCCTAATCTGACACTGGGAAGCTGGGTTAATTAACCCATAACTTCCATTCACCATAGTTTCATCTCTTTCCTTTTGGTTTCTTTCTTCTACTTCCCTCTTTCAATATAGTTTCTGTTTACCTCTTTCGCTCCTATCTTTCCTGTTCTGCCACCTCCCTTTAAATAAAAATCCACTAATACACGATCCATCATTTAATGTTGCAGTTTACCTTGACAACCTGAATCATAAGAACTGGAGAAAAACAAATGCCATGTTTGCCACAAAAAAGTAGGTCTTCTTATGTGAGAGTCGATGCAGACATAGAAATGAACCTCCTTTTTCTCACGCTGTAGGCTTCATAAATAGCACTAAGTCCCTCCGGTGGAAATGCTTGTCCAGTTTCACACGAGCGGTTGTATTTTTGGTTCCACCCTCAATTGACAGAGCAGACATAGAACCCTGCACAAATTGCGTGATGAGACTGGGGATGAGTTGTCTGTACTTTCATTTTAATAGTCCAAACTGGCTGTAGTTTACCAGATGCATGAACTTAATCTTTTGATTCTAAATAATTTTAATAATGTTTTTCTTTTACATTTCAAGGCAGCATAATACCATTTTGGTGGACTAGATGCACAAAATGATTTGAAAACAATCTGACTTTCAGATTCAAATATCCATGGCATTTAAGAAATATTTGCAGACACACACACATTAAACAAAAAATTTTGAGAAAATGTAAACCAAAACACTGTCATCCAGACATAAACAGCATCTGAATTTGTCAATTTGCTCTCATGCTCTATGTAAACAGTGTCATTCGAACTCTTTATACGATGTGGAAATGTCTAAACAAGGCTATAAGATCAAGCTATTTCAATTATTAGAAGTCTGAAGATTCAGCTGACTATGACAATATTAGTCCCAAATCATTTATAGTATTGTTGACTGGGAATTAAAATGATTTCCCCCCGTATGTCTGTGTTTTTTGCCCTGAAATAGAAAGTGAGGTAATAAAGCCCCAAACCTAGTCGTGAGCTAAGCCTTTCCCTGACAGAACGTTAATAACACCGAGCTGAAGAATGCGGCTCCTCCTTTTCCCTTCTCTCTCTCATTTCTCCCTTTCACATTCTTTTTCCTCTCTGACTTCTTTCTCTCACAGACATCTCTGTTTCATCTTTTCATCCCTCCATGGTGGTCTCTGCAGTATTTTGAGGGATCCAGCCAAGGAGCTTTCCCAAATATCATGAGTCAAAGGAAAATTAGATGGTAGACTTTTTTTACTTTTGGAGGTAATAGTAACAACGATTATCATAATTATATGGCGTTCTCCTGAAACCACAGGGAGAGCCTTGCCCCTTTTTCATTGTAACGTGGTTACTGATTGAGATATAAATGTAATAGATATGTGAGACATTGTCTGTAGCAGCATTCCTTAGTGTGCAACTGTTTCTAACTGGGAACTTAAAATGCCTGCCAACAGGTTTCTCAGTCCAAACTCAAGATGTGTCTGTTTCTACCTTACTGTACCTATAACTCTTCCGTTATTTCTGCTCTCTACCACCCTACCCCAGGTGACGCATTCCCCGAGGGCGGAGCATCAGGGCCAACGGGTGGGGCACTTTGATGAGAAGGCGTATCTGTCTGTAAAGCAACTGAAGGCGGGAGACGATCCCTACAGAGAGCATGCCTTCAACCTGCAGGAGAGCGACCGCCTGGGCAGTGAACGCGCAATCCGAGACACACGCCACTACAGGTAGCGTTTAATTTCATAATTGGGTAACAGAAACTGCACTAGTTTAGCATAGTTTTCACAGGTAAAGCAGTTTTCTTCTTTTAATTTGGATTCACCAATAATTTTCCCCCAACCCAACTTGGAATCACCAATTATGCTAATGCATCCCGGCTCATCACCACAACTCCCAACACTCACCCAGGGAGTGTGAGGAAGTACGACTGGACTCCTCCAATCCTAGTCACCTTCACAGGTCCAGCATTTGCATGGACTCCTCCAATCCTAGTCACCTTCACAGGTCCAGCATTTGCATGAGTCAGATGTGGTTATGAACATGTGCTGAATGGCGGAGATGAGGATACTGGCACTCTCTCGTTGGGTGGTGCTGTGGTCAGAAGTTTGCTGGCAGTAGACATAGAAACCCCAGCCATCAGTGACTCATCCTTGTGTGAACGCTACTGCCTCCCCCCACACCCCCACCCTTCTACAGTGTCCTTTCCAGAACAGTGTCTCAGCAGTGGGCAAGCTGAGCTGTTTTCTCAGGAGATGGGGGAGAGACCTCTCTACTGTATTGAAGGCTTTCATGCTTACTCTCCTCCGATCAAAGCCAGCTAGGCACAAAGAGGGAGTTAGACGCTAACCCCGAGGATCCTTTAATGGTTCTATTGCATTGGCAAGTTCAGTCAACGACTAAACTATGAATATAAAATCCAGGTGATCTGACATCTTGTTGAACTAACTTTACTTACCAATACTCCTGCAGACTCCTTTCGGTCAAGGGTTTCTACATTTGCACAGTTTTTTCAGAAATATGAAAAAATCTGAAATAGACCAATAAGAGAGTGGGAATGCTGGTGGTCCATTATTTACATTCTCTCCTACCTTATTGAGATGGTCTCTTTTTCCTTAGATGTGCATCGTTGACCTTTGATCCGGACCTGCCACTCACAAGTGTTATCATTACTTTTCACAACGAGGCGCGGTCCACATTACTGCGCACTGTAAAAAGGTAAGGAAGGCTGGCTTCGCAGTGGGAGAGAGGTGGGGCAAGATGCAGACAGTGTCATTTTAAAATATATTAACACTATAACTTACTTATTAATCATTTTTGGAAATAAAAGATAATGATGAAGTTTATTGTGGTTTATTCTTTGTTTTTCGCCTTTGTCTCAGTGTTCTTCTACGGACTCCCTCCTCTTTGATCCAGGAAATAATCCTTGTAGATGACTTCAGCACTGACCGTAGGTATTTTCCCTCTGAATGGATATGAGGGAATGCTGGCTGTGTTCGGATTGTCAGTTTCTGAACAGTTATACCATATTGTGTATTTACCTTGGGAAGTGCACTGTGGAGGGAAATACTACCTCTCTTAGGAGTTTTGAGTTTTCTACTCAAAGGGGAGCAGTCTCTTTTTGGGTTCTGTACCCTTAGATGAGCAGGCATATTTCAGCTAAGTTCCTAGTTTTCTGGGAGGAAGTACTGGGTCTTTGAGCTGGGTTCAGAATTTTCTTTCTCTGGAAGAAAGAATTGGGTCTCTGAGCTTGGCCTTGGGTTCTTTATCCTGAGGAATAATTTGTCTCTGAGTTTGGTTGCTGTAGGATTCAAATTTCCCTTCTGCAGGAAACCCATCTAAAAGATTGTGTACGTCTAATGCTAAAAAAATCGAGGTTCAGAGAGAGAATCCTATTTTTGGATTTTGTACCTTGTCAAAAGCAAGGCCCTATGATCTGAGTGAGGCCCAATGATCTGTGCCCTAGGGAAGGAACTTCTTTGTATGTTTAATACGTCATGCATTTAGCTGGGATCTGGTTTCTGTGGCCTATAGAGAGCAGATTGCCCCTGGCTCTGGTCCTATACTTTTAGGAATAAGTTTCTGGAATGACCTCCTTATTGGAGGATTACCTCAGACAACTAAATCCACCATAGTGACTTGATGAGACAGAAAGAGGTAGCAACCCTGTCTCTCTATCAAACCTGATAGTGTCAGCCATTTGATTCATTCTTTTGGAATCTATTATTGCTGCTGCTGTTGGCCCAAGACTAAGCGTAATAACATCATGTACAACACACAGCACAGAGGTATTGTCTATGGAGGATGACTGCACAAAATGCTTATTTTTTTCTCTCTGGCAATCATATGGAGATTTGATCTTGTATGTTTAAAGAATACTCTAGAAAACTTGCTACAGACAGAACAGAACTTAGATGAAAAGATTTAACTTTTTTTGAGTAATGACATAAATTTTACCTTCTGCAAAAGTCAAAAGAGAATTAGATTAATTCGCTGAATGCCCTAAACACCTCTCCATGCCAGTATGATTAATGCCACTTGATTCTTGTATTAAATCAGAGTTGGGACAGACGGCAACCAACAGCAACTGTTTATTGTATTTATTTTCTGAAAAGCGTTTTGCGACTGCTGCTGTGGTGCAGAACTAGCTTTTCAGTGTGAGTAAACATGCAAAAGGATGGGAAGCAGCATGCTTGAAGAATAGCGCCAGCTGACCTGATTTCAACACCTCCATGCGCCTTAACTGCTCTGTGGTACTTTTCTTCATAAATCCAATTATTCATAACTTTAAACAAGGATGTATATGCAATATCAGAGCAATAACGAAGTACATGTACTTGCAGACCACTGGCGCATGTTTCCACCCCACCCCCACACTGCCTGAGTGAGTGGTCTCAGGGAGGACCACAGTAATCTAGTGAGATTGCCCAGGAAGGTTCTTCTTTCCCCTGGCTCACCCCCACCATCTGTCTACTCTTTGCTCAAAGTGCCGAGTGAATCTCTGTGGATTAGTAAACTCATCTATACCACTCACTAAAACCATATCATGGGCATTGTGTCAGTGGGGGTCTGCTTGATTTGAACGAGAAGGTCGGAGGGAAATCAAGCTACTGTTTAATCCCCCCAGTCTAGGGAGCGGTCCCACTACAATGTGTGTGTGTGTGTGTGCGTGTGCGCGCGCATGCGTGTGTGACACTGTGTGTGTCTCTGTCTTTGTGAGTGTGTGCATTTTAATGTGCGTTTATGTTTGTTTGTGTGCGAGCACGCCCTTGTGTTTGTTTTTCTTTCCAAACATCTTGTTCCCTCAGCAATCTCAGCAATCTCAGGTTTGGGAGTCCAGTGCATTGTATCCGGTGTGGGACTGATAATGAGTTGGTATGAGTCCATACATCTGTCAGCCTTATTGCACTCGTGTGGTCTTTCACCTCCTAGCCGAGGACTGCCAGCTGCTCACTCAGATCCCCAAGGTGCGCTGTCTCAGGAATGGACGACGGGAGGGTGAGTGTGTCCCGCCTGGGTGGGGGTGGCTCTGGGAGCAGCTGTTGAAGGGGAGAGAAAAGAATATGGAGAAATGGGGAAACTGGGGGGGACAAGCACAGGTGATGGGGGGAAAACATTGAACACTTAAATCCATTAAATGCTCTCTCCTCCGTTGCCTCCCTTCCCAGGGCTGATCCGGTCCAGGATCCGGGGGGCTGCCACCGCCTCCGCCTCCATCCTGACCTTCCTGGACAGTCACTGTGAGGTCAACACGGACTGGCTGCAACCTATGCTCCAGAGAGTCAAAGAGGTACGGACACTGCCCAAAAGTTTCATAGCCTCTCTCTCCCTCTACCTCCATGTCCCTCACAAAACCACACACTCTAACATGTGTCCTTTCATTTGCCCCCACAAAAAAAGCTCTATGCCACTTCGGTACACTTTAGTCCCTCCTAGTTGGCTTGTTTAAGTGAATGTGTGCTTATCAGATGCTGCCATGCTGTGTCGAGCTCTGTTGTTGCTCACTGAAGGCCTGAGTGTATCTTGATCCTGAGCATGCATCCCTGGTGAACAGCCACTGGCAGCTGGGCTGGGGCAAACACAGCTGCTCCCCCAGATTTTTCACCCTCCATCTATGACAGACTTGTTACGTTTTCTCCCTGTGTGGAACTGGAATTTGTTTGTGAAACCTGGCCGCTTGTGGGAATCCGTAGGTTTGAATCTTTGCATTAACATGCACTGTGCATCTCAATCTTTTATCTGGAATTAGATCATGCCAGTTCCAGTAACGTGTATTTAATTTACAAGAATACATATTTCCATGATACTATAAAACACCGTTATCACTTAATGTTTTATCACTTCCAGCTCTGACTTTATAGAGTCTGGTGAACTGATCTAGCAAGAGTCATTTACGTACAGGAATTGCTCTATTAATCATACACTCCCTTATGACAAACGAGAGCTCTGGGAGACTTTTGTGCACAGAAAGCCGCATGTTTGTCAGCTCGGACAGTTGAGGAAGAAAAAAGAAAGAGACAGATGCGATTGGAATTTAAAGTGAAGCTTCTTTTTTGCTTTCTGCTGTCGGAGAAGCTTTGAAACGCGAGACATTTATCATTAGCCCAAAGCTGTCGTAGAAACGCCCCGGAGAAGTTCAGTGAGGTGGTGCTTGATGCTGATACAACGTGGAGAGAGTTCACCATGAGTTCAGTGACTGGAGACGACCATCAGCTTCGACTGGAAAAAGGCCTTCCAGTGTTTGTCCTGTCATTAAACTCTCCCACATAGCCTGTTTACTCTTTGGTTCACGGTCCGCAGGGGTCACCGTGGTCAGTGCTGCTTGCCCTTTTACTGCTAATCTGAATTTCGGCACATGGATGCAATTTGGGACAAGAAGCGTAGCCTCTGCGCTACATGTGTGGCACCACATTGACTGTTTGTTTTAGCGTGTTTTCCCTTCGGTTTAAATGATGCTGAAATGAGACAGAATGCCAATGTGATAAAAAAAAAAAAAGGGTTTTGAAAATGTGATGTTTAGGGTTAGCCTGACAGTAATAAGCACGCGAAGGAGCCGCGTGGCAGCCATGCTATTATGGAAATTATAGCTGCCACTACGAGATGACAGCAGCAGGGATCTGTGTGAGGAAGGCAGTGAAGTACAAGTCTCCCTCTGTCCCAGGACCACACACGGGTTGTCAGCCCCATCATCGATGTGATCAGCCTGGACAACTTTGCTTACCTGGCGGCGTCCGCAGACCTAAGAGGAGGTGAGTAATATTAAAATCAGAATTCCTTTCGTCTGGTAGATCCGAAAACGGTAATCCAAGACAGTGCTGCCGCAGTCCTTAAACACCCCCCTCACTCTCTCACTCTCAAATGAAATTAAAGCAAAATTAATTTTATTGGACCAACATTGCCAAGGCAATTATGTTCAGACCATGTGTAGAATTGGAAACATATCCTTATTATACTGTAATTCTAATTTTCTCTCTTTAACAGGATTTGATTGGAGCTTGCATTTCAAGTGGGAACAGATTCCCATTGAGCAGAAAATGGCCAGGACAGACCCCACTCAGCCCATTAGGTTCTTTCTTTTATTTATAGTTTTGAAATGTTCTCTGCTGTCTGTATTCTAATGCATTTAATTAATCTGCTCGTTTCTCTTTGTTTTCCATTTTAAAATAAAAAAGAATGTTGTATTTCTGGTTTCCAGGACTCCCGTCATAGCGGGTGGGATCTTTGTGATGGACAAGAGCTGGTTCAATCACCTTGGGCAATATGACACCCATATGGACATATGGGGTGGGGAGAACTTTGGTGAGCTCTTAACTCAAAGCAGATTTCCCCATAAATCAGCTGCATGAACACAATAACAAGATCATAATGCCGTAAGAAAAAGAAAACGTTCAACCTTAACTTAATTTTATGGGTTTGATGTCAATAAAAAAAATTGTAGCCTAAGTACCATTTGTTCTAATAATGGCACCCGCCATCACTGGAAGCAAAATCTTTCAAAAGGAGAGGAAAAATCTGGACCCCATTATTGAGGGTGATTTAAGGGAGAGAGAGTGAACATATAGTGAAAACCTAGCTGTGTGTGAAATGTACACTGAGAGATTGATTGGCCTGACTCATATACCAGGCACTGAGATGAAGCACGCCTGCTCCCCTGGGGGAAAGGGGCTAAGGCCAGAGCTAAGGTCTCATCTGTACTATTTCACATTATAGCCATGACTTGCTAACAACCTACCCCTGTACATTACACAAGTTGCTACTTCCAAGAGCTTCTTCCGTCTAGCAGTATATGCTGAACGGGCTTATAAACTGATCTGTCAGCATTCCTGTTCTTATATCGTACAAATTTGTTATATTACATGATGCATCCTATTGGTGTAAGTTGTATGATTTATTCATGAATCCAATTTAAAAAGATGTCAAAGCTTTTTTGAGAATGGAGTTTCATCTGAATCCTTGTCTCTCATATTCCACCCCACCCTTCATTCCTCTCCTTCCTTTTTTTTTTCTCTCCCTCTCTCTGCAGAACTTTCCTTCCGGGTGTGGATGTGTGGGGGGAGTCTGGAGATTCTGCCCTGCAGTCGCGTGGGCCACGTCTTCAGAAAGCGCCACCCCTACGACTTCCCAGAGGGCAATGCTCTCACGTATATCAAGTGAGTGTGCTTTTTCGGCCTCCAGAAAGATCAGTGAAGAGGAGTACCCCAATCGTTGCGCCCAATGTTCAGATACACACAAAGTCTGCTTACAGACAGCCTGTCTGACCCTTAGGAACACACGCCGGGCTGCTGAGGTGTGGATGGACGATTATAAGCAGTACTACTACGCTGCCCGGCCCTCTGCTCAGGGAAAGTCCTATGGAAGGTTAGCATTTAGTCCCCATGCAAAGCTATTGCTGTGAAGAATATATCTATAAAAAACCACCCCAATGTGCTGTGTCGTACTCATTCATTGCGCTTTGTCCTCTTGTCTGTTTCCATGGGCAGCATTGCAGACCGCGTAGCACTTCGGCGCAAACTCAACTGCAACTCATTTGGCTGGTACCTGGAGAACGTGTACCCTGAACTCAAGTGAGACACCCAGATATATTTTAGGTTTTATGGTTCTGGTTTAATATTATAGTGTTTTTTATTTTTTACTTTTTATTTCTGTTAGGTCTATGGCAACAAGGTGTACTTCCTCACTTTCCCGCAGTTTCCTGGAGTTTTCCCGCAGCTATTGTGTCCCATTCTAGCTCTGTGTTTGTCTTGTTCTCTCTCTTTCTCTCCATTTAAGAATCCCAGAGCAGGATGCAGTGTCCAGTGTGCTAAAACAAGGGGGGTTGTGTCTGGAGTCCCATGGCACAGATAGCCTGGGTCTGGGGGAATGCAAGGGCAGTGGACCCAACCGGCCTATGTCACAGGTCAGTACCCGGCCTTCAGGGGGTGAGCTTTTGTGAGAATTCAAAACATTCTGCATTCTCAAATAAACTCCCAGTAAGATTGTTTCATATGTTTTGATCATGGGTTACCCTTACCCAATACTACTTTACTCCCGTCTTGCTGTGCTTTGATGTTCATTTTACTCAACATATATCTCGAGTGATCCCTTGTTCCTCATCTATTAACTTGTCTGTGTCTGTCCTTCTGCAGAAGTGGACCTTTGTCGAACCTTTGATTCGCCAGCAGGACCTCTGCCTCGCTATCTCTGCTTTCACTTCTGGTTCTAAGGTCATACTGGAACCCTGCAGTCCGAAGGAACCCAGACAGGTGAGCAGACTAAACCCCAGTGAAAATTTGGCAATGGGGAGAGTTGCAGGGGAGATGGCAGTCGAGCAGTTCTCTACAGAGGAGAGATATTTCTCCTCCTCTTACTGTTTTGGGTCAATTGTTGGGAACAGGTTCTCTTTTGCCTGGCCAGTTGGCACGTGTTCTGCAATCACTGCAAACGTAGAACACTCCCTGTCAGATTTGGGCCAGCGACCGCTTGCTTTACGTCATTTGGGCTGGAGACATAACCCAAACCATGTGTAAGAGTTCTGTGGACCCATGCCAACCTGCCCTGCCATCTTCTGGACAAGGAAACAAGTCTATGATTCTCTTGGGTCTCCTGGGGAATCTTACTTGAGTTGTTTATTTTCTTTTGAGTGTGTGGACAGTGTTTCCAGATTTTGTGACGTTTTAATAGGGCGGACCCTTATTTTCAATCCGGATCTCCTATTTCTTTCTCATATAAATTCTGCTGTTGGCTCCCCATGTTTATAGCCAACGGCTGCCTTCTGTTATGATGTATGAGGCATATTCTATTGAGAGGACAGAGATATGAGTGGCAGAGTGTTTGTGTACCAGACAACAATCTTACTTTGAACACCACAGCAGCCCCAGGACTAACACCTCTCACTCAAGGCGTTCCAGCAACCACACATACACCAACATATATATTCAGAAACAGAAAACCCAAGCAGACGCAACATGCCTCCTTCCTGTCTCCCTTGAAGATGCCACCCCCTCCAACCCCTCAACCCCTGTGTTTCAGTAAACCTCCACATGTTCCCACTTAACTCCACTTGGCCAAGGCAGGCTCTATTGTTGTTTGAAGTTCCATTCATATTAATTTATCTTCAGCCTGTGGGTCTCAAGCCTTCTCTAAGTGATTTATTGACAGTGGAACCTCAAACTAGATATGCTCCATTAGGAAGTATTTCAAAATTTTAAACTAATTTCGGGCTCTGATCTCAAGGGTATTCTTGCTTTAGTGCTTCCTCTTTTATAAAAGGAGTTTATCCTGTCAAAATACTTATTGAAGCTTTTATTTTTGCTTTGAGACATAATCAGGTCAAAGATCAGATCACTATGCCCTATCTTTTCAAAGAGTTGAATGACACAGCGGATGCAAAGCTACTTGAAAAGTATGCAGGGTTAGAATCACAAACATGTTCGTTGTTTTTGTATTAGTAACAAAAGGCCAGGTGATACAGATTCACTTTAGACGAAGAACGTGTTCTGCTTTGCTAGCAGCGTGTCTTTGCTCTGGCTGGAGCAGACGGTGTCAGTGGGTGTGTTGTACCTTCGCTTAGCCTTTGCTCTCAGTGTGAGATATCTCCAGCAGTAACCTGGCTCATTGCCCTTATTCAGCACTGACTGCAACCTGCTAGACAGTCTTAATTAGACCAGGGCATTGCCAGATGCAATAGTAACACGAGTTCTTATGACCCCAAGGCTATAATATTTCAACTTTCCCAAACCACTATAAATTCAATATTTTCTTCAGTGAATATTTTTATGTTTATGTAATTCATACGTTGATAAATTTGTGTTTTAATGTGATTCACCAGCATTCCTTTTGTAATTTGTTATTTTTGTTTAGTTATATAAAAAATGTGTTCATGATTTCCGTGTAGTGTGGCTAAGTAGCTAGGCCAAAAAAAGATGCACGACCAATGTGACCAAGACCAGAGGTAGAACTGAACACAGCAGAGCCAGCAATTATTTGTTATACAGATATATTGGTGGTAGGGCCTAGATCAGAAAATGGGAGTTTAGTTTGTGTTCTAACCTCAGTATTTGTGATAATCTTACCTGCCCTGTTCTTCCTCCACCCCCAAACAGAAGTGGAAACCGAGGGGCCCTGCTCTGCAGCACATGGTCAGCGGTCTGTGTCTTGACAGCCAGCCTCCCTCTGGCCCCCCTGCCATCACACAATGCCGTCCCCAGTTGGCCAGCCAATCTTGGGAGCCGCAACTGGTCACCTGATCAACAGAGGGTAGGGAGGGGGAGGGGGGAAAGTGTAGAAGAGTGTTTTCTAGGACCCAGTGCATTCCGACTGCACAGTTTCACTGTACACGGTGGGAGGAGCCACTGCCGTGGGAGGAGTAAATGTGTCCCATTGCCCTCCATTTGTCATCTTCTCCTGAAGTCTTTCTAAACGTCTGACTGAGGAAGTGGTGGGAGGGGGAGAGGTTTAGGGGGGTCGTCCACATTCTCAAACCTACTTGGGCAACCTCAAGAGCTCACAACTATATAATTCCTCACCTTCAGTGAACGTTTGTCCTCCTAGTTTACTTGTCCTCAGTGAGGTTTCTCGGTTTTTATTTGCCGTTTTCATTGGGCGTGAGACCATTGTTGCCAGTTCAGTGTCCTTGGCCAAATATGAAGAATGGTTGCAAACCCTCAACATGAATGAAAAAGGGAGGAGAGGAGCTGGAAGGCTGGAAATCAGTTGAAAGATTGGTGGAATAGACTGTTTTAAAAGGAATGAAGATGTGGATGGAGTGGTGCAATAGCAGATTAAAGGGATTTTAAAGATAGGTGGAAGTTGGAGGTTTGAGACCTTCCAAAGCACATTATTTTCAGGCACATTATTTATCTTTGCATGGTAATGTCATCTAAAATCCACACTGAACAGGGGAGAAGTGAAGTATCCAGCCCAAAGAATGTATTTTTCTCTTTCTTTTTAAGCTGTGTACATATTCTAAATAAAGACTGAACTGGCTTAGGTTCTGGTAAAAGAACCATTCGTGTCATTTGAAAAATAAAAAGACCAAGAACACAAAAAATGTGTGCAATTATTTGCTTGTAGATATGGCTACAGTGGTACCTACTTAACTCTACACAGTTCAACTATGCTTTTAGACCTTTCCACATTACATTGGATCAAACCATACCTTTCAACTTACCTTTCTTCTTTATGAATAAATGCACAGGTAATTGATAATTGTACTGTCATTTTACTTTGGGTTTGTGTTTTTAAGTGTATAGCTCTGCAAGTCCACAAAACAATGCTTCAATTAAATCTTGTTGCGCGTATGATAAGGCAATATGGACGTTTGGGATCTGGCTATGATTAGTGCTCAGTGGGGGTGTGTTGTATCCCTGTGTTTCCACAACCCGATCCTCTCACTGCTTTTGTCCAACTCCCTAGGCTCAACAGCTCAAGTCTCATCTCATCACTCAGAACAACAGGGGACGGATCTGTAAGCCAGCGAGTATTTAGAGATGGTAAAAAGCCAGCAATGATCAGTCCCAGATGATGCAGCTCTAAAGGTTATGACAGCCAGCCAGGTTTCATGTCAGGTCTCTCGTTTCTCATACAGTGACTGTTATTGAACTGAGGCCAGCCACACTGGTTGTTATTGGACGTGGATAATTATTTTAAGCACATGGTATGATTAAATGAGTACACCCTGTCTTTTATTGGATGGTGAAGCTCTAGGCTGGAAACCTGGACAAACGTGTTTTGGACATAAGTAACCAGAGGGACTCCTGTCCCCCCCTACGGTTGTTTATCCACTGAGGGTTCCAACACCTGAAGATGGCTGAAGAAGTGGAATACCCGGCCCTATATGTACAGAATTTGTGCAGCCTATCCCAGACAAACCCCTCTCGTTTAACCACATCTGCATTGATGCACTTTGTGACTAGAGGATACAACTATGCAGGTGTGTGGCAACCTGAAAGGGATTCTTTGATACTTCTTCCGCTTTTGCTGATGTTGAATGTTTATGTAAATACTACACTGCTCCTCCAATTATTCAGTGCTGCAGACTTTTGTATTTATCAAGACTTCTTCATTAGCAATGAGGTGATGGTGAAAGGTTTCAACTTTTTTCAAAAATAAAACGGTGCTACCTTTAATATTGTAAAATTTCTGATATGCAGTTAAGTCAGTCTATATTAAATTCCAGGATATTAATAACAATCCACTTCAAATGAGTTATATAAGGTTGAAGACTGAAATTTACGTTTTGCCTGGCATTTCCCAAGCCTTTCCAAAACTCTCCTTATTCACCCACATTGTTGCAAGGCAGCCATTTTGCACTACAGTTCTGAAAGAGGTTGAAAAGACACTATAAACGACAATGGGGCTGACTAATCATACTTTTTATGCCATTAACTCTAATATGACTTTAGCGGGTTATATTGGTTTTGTGAAAATTATCCACTTTTACAGTATAGAGTTCCCAATAATCAGTTCTACTTTTCTATGTCATTTTCAATCCTTTAAATATATAATGATTAACGAAGCGGTTCCAAACTGTTGTAGCCTAATAACTGCGTTTAAGACGCTTGAACAGTCAGAAATCATCTAATGCAATACAGATCATGACCAGCAGGGAGAATGCTAACCCCAGAAACAGCCAACATAAACCAAAAGGCACACAAATAATGTAAAATAATGTCAAATTTTAAACATTTTTCAAACTTTTTTTACAGTTTATCTCTTTAAAATGCAAAGAGTTATCAGGAACATTTTACATTCACATTTTAGTAATTTAGCCGACACTCTTATCCAGAGCCATGTACAAAAGTGCTGTAGTTTCAGGGTTCAAATGCAATACAAAACTGAGCTATCTTGCTCTATTGACAATGAGCATTAGCCTATTGGTACAAAATGCAGATGGGGGAATCCCATGAAAGAGAAATTATACTATACTGGTCCATCATAATGTGAGGTCAGTCATATGGCGCAGTTTTATTTAAAAAATCAAAATTTAATCAATAAGAAGTTTGTAGAACTGTCTACAGTCTTCTGCAAAAATCTTATAGATGAAAAACTAGAAATGGAAGATGGGTGTCTGCAGTAGGTAACTATTCTGTTTTAGCACATATTCCTGTAAGCATCGCTCAGAACATCTCTGCTGGCATGGCATAGAAATGTGCACAGACTTTGCAGAATTAAAACACTGTCTGTTTTTCTTGACCGTGGTATGGCTGTCAACATCCAAATCATTATCCTGTCTACTACTCAGCTGCAAATAAAGGCAAATTTCTGCAGAAGAGAAAATAAGGACACGTGATAGCACAACAGGCCCGACAGCATTGTCAGTTGAAGGGAGCACGTCTGTGGCCCATTGGAATGCAGCTTGGCCCCTGATCCGTCCACACAAAAAGCTATTCCTGGAATTCGGGCTGCCGATGGACCTTCTAAATGGTTGATTTACTCTTCATAATCGGGATCAGGGCCAGAGCACAAATGTCCCCTGAAATGATTTAAGACACGCTAAGGCACGCTTCTGAGAGGGAGTGAAGGAAAGTAGTGACAAGCAGCCCAACCTGTTTCTGTGTGGGTTTTGTGTCACACCTGTCATTGTTTCTTTATGGTTTCCAGCTTAAAACCTGTTCTCAGTTCTTCAGTGGCCTACTAATGTATCACAGAGTTAATATAAACAAGAGTGTTAAACAAACACCTCACACAACTCTGAAGACCTGCCAAATATGGAGCATCTAAGAAATTGTAGTGAAACATCAGAATCAGAATCAGAAAGTTTTATTGCCAGGTAGTTTTTATATGACAAGGAATTTGCTTGGGTGACTAGGTGCCAAACATAAACCAATATAAATATAAAAATAAAAGTAATTTTTTTATATACACCTCATTTTTTTAACAGGACAGGGAGTAGAAACACATTTTAGTATCATCCATTAAATTTACATTTTTGTTCATTCAGCAGATGCTCTTATGAATAATGTAATGAATAGAACCTTTATTGCCATTTAGATTATTAGGTAATACCTGGCTCATGCAGACCTAGGGGCCTTATATAAAGTTAAGGTTTTTGACATGGCCAACGTTTTCTCTTGTGTAATAAAAAAATTAATCAAATCCAAACGGTAGGAAGCAACAATAATAATAATAAATATAATAATAATTACAGTTAACATTTAATTATACTGATGACATTAACAGGTTTTTAAGCAAGCAATTACCAAAAGATAATAAACAAGATTAACAAAAATATAAAACTGTTAGTTTAGAACAGTCAAATTATATAGGTGTATAAACGTGGTTATTATTGATCATTCAGGGACGATGATCTACTGGATCACAAACCTTGGGAGTTGGTTGACAGATTAAAAATCGAATCGGATATTCCAG
This sequence comes from Hiodon tergisus, assembly GCA_025775045.1. Classification (NCBI taxonomy): domain Eukaryota; kingdom Metazoa; phylum Chordata; class Actinopteri; order Hiodontiformes; family Hiodontidae; genus Hiodon; species Hiodon tergisus. Next base: position 4,601,979 of record JAOVYW010000022.1, read on the forward strand.
TTTATAACTGATCGATTTTGTATTCCTCGTTTTAGTTCATTCAGATCAAGCCTAATTTCAGATCAAATTTGCCCTCACTGGATTAATTAAAGAATATATTGATTCTCATGCGGGTATCTTTTAAATCGATGTCCCGCGATGTTGGTTATGTAACTAGTTGACACCCATGTTTAACATCCTTAAATTTTTAATTCACGTTAAAGGCATATTAGATAACAATCTCAACATGAACCTGACTACCACATTGTAAAATAACGGGGGTAAATGTTATTTTTTAATGCTGATTGGATAGAAGCCGGCCTTTCCGCAAGATTAAGGAGGAGGTATTCAAATACAGAATACAGTATTGCAAAATAACCGGTTGGAGGGAGAACAACGCTATATGGCTGACTGTCACTTTATTTCTCCAATTATGCACCAGGAATTCATCCCGCAATGCAGCCCTTCTCCAATTAATGTAGACGGAGGCGGGCCGTTGCTAAGGACGGGTTAGGTTGGACAGGCTTGTGGCAAAGCGAATTGAGCAGGTGAGACGACTGGCTTTCGACAACGCTACCGTAGGGGGCGGTGGGGGTGTTTGTCCTCACTAGAACTTGCTTGTAATTTGAATGATTTTGTCCCTTTAGTAAATCTATTACTGGGTGATCAGTGGTTAATTCGCTTGCTACTGACGGACGTTTTATCACGAAACTGCTGTTAAGGTAAGGATATTTACTAGCCGAATTATTCCTATTTTTTTTTTTTTTCGTAGAGAGAACTGGAGGGTGTGATTATGTTGTCGATGGGGTTAAAGTCCTGGTGTAGACTCTAGGTATGAAACGGCAGTGCCGCAATAGTTTGTGCCTCTGCGTTAAATCAAAGGATTGAGTAAGATTGTTATAGGATATAGTGTGATATACATGGCTTTCTAGCAATTGTCCAGTAACATAATCTACCAACTACACGATCGAGAAAAGTGTCGGAGTTAAAGGTATATTGATTTTATGCTGGAATAATAAGCAGATAAACCAGCTAATGTGTAGTTAGCGTGTCCTTTTAGCTTTTAAACGTATGGGTAGTTGTGATGGGGAGTTACTTGCTTGTTGTTGAAGCTGCATGACCAATTAAATTGAAGGAGAAACCCTTTTTAAATAGATTAGCTAGCTAGAATCAACGGCCAGCGGAAACAAATATCCGGACCAGCGATGTTGCCAGTTGTGTATTCGCGTGTCATTTATTGTCTAGGATTCAAAGTAAATTGCGGAGCTTTGTAACTTCTGAATCATGCGCAATAATGTGACTGCGTAACACCCTTAATTATTTACATACGTCAGCTAAGACATATGTCTTTGGTTTATCTTGATGGATTTACAGCCAGATCATTTCCTTTTGGAGTTGTGGTTTATATGTTGCCGGTTGGTTAATGGTTGTGCTTTGAAATTTGTTTGTAGGGTACAAAATGCATAGTCACAGTTTTAAGTTAATACAGCATCACTATAATCACTAAATATTCAGCTGGTGGTCGGCACCATCTAAAACTTTTCATAACACATTTCACATTACGGATAGGTTCACTGAATTTGCCACGGTCCTCTGGCAGAACCAGAAAACTTCTAATGGTCAACACAGCTACCGGTAGTCTGCCTAGATTATTGTTCTGTGTTCGTATGTTTTCCAGTATATTTTCCAGAGTAATAGAGATAGTTGTCTTTTATTGCTTTTATTCAAACTATTAGGTTATTTATTTATTTTTAACAAATGTTGAACTGATTTCTGAAGAGTTTACATACAAGTTAGTTGACATCATCTGTCTGGCATCTTTTTAAAAACATTTGTAGTCCTTGGTATTAGACTTACTATGTACAGTTTTCCAGAAATAAACATGTGTATGTTCTAAAGCGTTTGACTAATGCTAATGTTCATATTTGCTTTGCACTCACACTGTTCTATTACATAAAACGATACTGATAATGTATTCGGTTTAAACTTGCACGCACTTCACTTGCCAAATACAGACCTGTCTTGTAGATCGACTCATCGTAAAACTCGTTACTATATTACGAGCATTTGATTCGACCACTGGTCATAATTCGACATGTACGTGTTTGCTGTCAGGATAACATTGATATACTTCATAATGTTGAATTCTGAGCCTAAGATTATTACTCAGAAGTAGATATCGCAGTAAGCTTTACTGGATTCTGCATAGATTAATTAGGCCATTACAATTCTGTAGTCAGTTTATAGTATCTGCCCAGATGCTAGGAGGTTTGAAACGCACCTTTTCCTTTTTTTGTTCTGTATGTTTAGTTTTAGGGCTTTTTAGTGGTCGTGGCTGATGTCACTCCTCAATGTGGACTTGGAGAAAGTTGTAAATCAAAGCATTAAATAGACTGGTTGTGGGTTTTGAGTAAGAATGGTCTGAGTGTTTGTAATCAACAATTCTTTAAATTGGACCTGAAGCCTACTGTGGCAGCTGTATTTTAAGATGAATATGAAGCTGTGTGGTGAGGCCCAAATGTTAAATGGCTGGCTCAGCTTTAGGTTTTCTACACGGCAGCTGGAGCAGTGTATGATTTGCAGCCATGTAAAGAGAAGAGATGAGGCTGTAAGCCCTGGCGCTATGTGCTCGAATCGCACATTGTCTTCGCAAGGATTGCCATGTGTGCATTAGGGTGTGCTCTGTCTGCGATCGATCCATGTGGCTGAGGCAGCACGCCTGTTGATGACTGGAGTACGACAGAGCATCGGCTGAGAGTTGCTGCCTCTCCAGCCTCAGTACGAGGGTGAAGAACGGCACACAGTGCATGCTTCTCTGCAGCCGTCTCTGGTAGTGCCGACGCAGTCAATGGAGCCAGCTTCCATGGAACTGCTGAGATACTCTGTTGGGCTAATGGGACGGAGAACTGTCAATTTGTTGAAATCATTTTTCTAACATTTCCACTTTTACTGGACTGCGTTGCCTCAGACGTCACTATATTAAGCATGGGAAATGTTTGTGTTTCAAAGTGTGTAAATACCATGGTGGATCCTCTTTTAATTAAGGCATAAGCATCATTAAGATTGACATAAATTGGAGTGTTAGGATCATTAGGGATTATGTTAGCCATCTGTACATTTGTTAATGTGTTTCTGTTATAATTTGGAATGGGAGTCCACACACGCCTCCAGGCTCTGTCTCCTATCTCCTGTCACCTTTTGGAGGTCTTTGTGTATATAATTCTGGAAAAATTATATACACAATGTTACCAATGTCAATATCCGGAGATTTTCTTAAAAACTGCTAATTCTGTAATAGCATCCTGACCTCTGGATACTATTCTTTTTGTCGCAGGATTTGTTATACACAAACATTTGTACCACCATAACATCAGAAACACCCCCAAAATGCACCCCCCCCCCTTTCAAAGTCTCCAGAACAGGAAGGAAAGAGAAGTGTGGTAACCTGGGTTTAGAAATCTTTATTTTGAAATGTTTCCGTATGTGCCATGAGAAAGCGTTAATGTAGGTGTCTCAAGGGAACAGGGTGCAAATTTATCTCTGCTCTGTTTGCATGACCTACGGCTGTTATGTTAGTGATCAACTTCTGTTTCATCCAATAGCCTGAGCCTTCCTGATGTTTAAGGACAGTTATGCCCATGTAGCTGCTCTCTGACACACATCTGCCCGGTTACACAGACCGATAATGGGCGGTCACAGGTATGATTGTGTATGAGCCACACCTTTTTGCTCTTTATGATGGCCAGAGCATCTCTGCCCTGTATTATTGTCTAGCCAGGCAAGGGCCCACTCCTTGGTAACTGCAGCAGTCCCCATGGAAAGTTGTAGCAGGAAGGAAGTTTGTCTTGCCGGTGACCCACGAGTTCCAGAATGTGTTGCACTTGGGACAGGGAATGCTTATTTACTTGATTTTTTTTCTGATGCTTTCACAAAGCACGAGCCATCATAATTTCCTGTGGCAGCTTCTGTCTCAAGAGTCCATGTGCCGCGTCTTGCTGATTGAGTTGTGTCAGTGCATGGTTAAATCTGGCGGAGTGAAAGATGTTCAGGACCAAGTGGGCAGTCCACAAAGCTCCCGTACCACCCCCACCTTCTAATCTGGCCCGGTCAATGAAAGGCTGGGTGGGTATTGGTCCGGTCTGGTGTGCTCTACATAACCGCATTTCGTGTTTCAGAGTAGCAAATGCTGTGTGCCATTCATTTCCCCAGGCAAGTCGCGGAAAGCTGTGTGTATCACTGCAGCCCTTTCAGCTCTTAATACTCTGATTCATACACAGGGATTCTCTCTCTCTCACACACAGTGCTGCATCCATATGTTTATTGTCTGCCTAATAATAATATTTGATATGTCATGGGTAGTCCTGCCGTTATGATTTTACACGGCCAAATCTTCCATTGGCAGCCATGCCGTTTTCCTCCACTCTCACTGAATAGCTCATCTTGGTTGATGTCGTAATGAGTTCCCGGCTCCTAAATGGGATAGCTTTTAGAAGCTGGCTGTATTGACGTCCACGGTTTACAATTTGCACATGTCTAGATCCCCATCTTGCCAGAAGTCGTCAGTATGTGTGTTCCTGTTTTTCTTCTCACTGTGTATGGCTTGGGAACAACGCTTTTCTGTCCCTCTGATGTCTTGAAGTTGGTGGCAGGACCGGTCGGATCAGATGTGATGTCAGTGTAGAGCTGAGGCTGAGCTTCTGTCAGGTGCGGGTTTGTGTGACAAAGCCCATATCTGCCTGCCGCGAGCCCCTCCCTCACACAGGAGAAAGGTTGCGTGTACCATTAACACTGCTTTATTCACCATCTACCAGGTCATGTCTACACAGCTTGTGGAGTACTGCCGCTGTTGTGAATGCACAGTTTGTGCTTCTTTATGGGAGATAGCCGGATGTTTGCTCTTGTTTATGGAGTTATTGGCTCATTGCAGTGCTGGCTGTGCTTCCATTATGTCCGGCTTGGTTGTCCTGGCCACGGTGGGACTTATGGGAGAGTACATCTGGTCGGCCTGGCAGCGACACGCGGACGGGGGACCGCATTTGGCAGAGGGTCGCACGCTGCTTCCTCCTGGGGGCGTTGAACATATTGCGAAGGTCGTGGCCAGAAAATGAATAAAACATGACTGGTCCTCCACGCCAGGCTCTAGTGTCGCCGTTTCTCAGGCTTCTCTCAGCCCTGCCAGGGGAAAGTGTGGGATTCGAGTCTCTGGCAGCAGGGCACTTTCATCTGGTACAGCAAGCCTTAAAATGAGCGCCCATCTCACTGCAGCTGTGTGTCGGGCTGCAGCTACTGCAGCTGTGTGTCGGGCTGCAGCTACTGCAGCTGTGTGTCGGGCTGCAGCTACTGCAGCTGTGTGTCGGGCTGC
>JAOVYW010000022.1:4621706-4635497 GCA_025775045.1 Hiodon tergisus
GTGTGTGTGTGTGTGTGTGTGTGTGTGTGTGTGTGTGTGTACACACGCGTGTGTGCGTGCACGTATGTGGCTGTTCGTTTGTCTGATTTTGTTTTTCTGTTGCAGATTGACATTGGTTACTTCTGATGAGACAGAGAAATTAATGACAGTAAAGTAGGAGCCCTATCCCTTTGTTTCCCCTTTAAGCTGCTGAGACAGAGGCTAACACCGCAGTCCCCTTATGTGCGGCCCCTACGACAGCCAACCCTGCAGCGCCTCTCCCAGGACCCCCCTCGCCCTCCTCCCCGCCACTGCCCCCCTCCACCACCGGAGCCCAGGACATCCACCCCCACGCCATCCCGCGCCGGCACGCTCCTGTGGAGGCTCTGGCTCGGCAGGGCTCGTTTCGGGGCTTCCCGGCCCTCAGTCAGAAGACCTCGCCCTTTAAACGCCAACTGTCCCTACGCACGAATGAGCTCCCTTCAAACGTGCAACGCAAGTCCCACTTGGGTGAGTGCACTTCTGTTGTTTTCATGTTCAGAAAGTGCTTGAGCACTATTTTAAGTTGCAAAAATAACATAAGTATTTAGACTTATAGAATAATTGTTGTCAATTCTCATTTAGTCGTTATCTTATTTCTGAACTCTGTTCTCTCATTGGTAATACAATCAACTGGCATAAAAATATTTAATTTAAAATGTTCAGTCACATTTCTCTCTCCTCCACCTCTCTGACCTTTCCCTCTTGGTTTCGGCCTCAGTTCCCGAGGGGGAGAAGGACAGTATCAGCTCCTTGTGCACACAGATCACATCTGCGTTCAGCGGCACCCCAGAAGACCCCTTCTCTTCCGTACCCATGCCCAAGCCTGCCTCGCCCCAGTCTCCCACCGCTCCAGGTATCAGCCCTGCTGTGGTTATTCTGTGTGTGAATGAGAGAAGAAGCTGGTATAATGCATGTCTGCTAGTCCGCACACCGGCGTGTCTGTGTGCATGCTTCTCTGTGCCTGCGCTAGTCTCTAACCTGCCGCCCTGTCCGGTGCCACAGTGAGCGGTTCAGCCCCCGGCTTTCCTCCTCACGCTGCTAACCTGTCAGCCACTGGACCCCCAGTTCTGCCTCCCCCGCTGCCTGCCCGTGACACTAACCCATGGGCCAACATGCCCGCAGGCGCCCCCGGCCATAGCCCTGCCCACCCTGGTAAGAAATGTACTAGCAGTGTGAGAACTGATAACGCTTACTGTTGTTCCAGAAGAGTTGTGGCTCTGCTCCCTTTTTCACTTTAGCAGTACTGATTCCGGGTCAGTGCTCAGCAAACGTTTACAGAAATGATTCAAAAGTTTAAAATAAAGTGGAAATAACAATGCAGAACTATGCAGGAATGACGTTTTGTTATTGATTGGTATTGAAGTTTAATTTACTATCATTTTTATGCGTACTTTATTCATTTATAATCTGCTACTTTGCGAATGCTTGTTATAAATATATATACTATATAGTATTGGTGGAGCACACCAGTAAGGTATTTTTTTTGATGAATGTTTATTGACTTTCACAGGGGGAGACTGGACAAGCCCCAACCCGGCCACAGCTGCAACCGTCACGCCGGGCCCAAGACTTCCATCCTCCCATAGACGAACCCCCTCAGAGGCTGACCGTTGGCTAGAAGAAGTGTCAAAGTCTGTGCGTGGCTCTACAGGGACAGCCACACCCCTAGCCCAACCCTTCCATGGCCCCATCTCTGTCCCCGTCCCCGTCCCTGTCCCTGTCCCTATGGCCCCTGGGCCTCCAGTAGCTTTCATTAACCCACTGCCCCCATCTGTACCACTGATATCTCCATGCCAGCCAGCGTATCATTCCCAGGCCCCTACTTCATACCCGATGGCCAATGGCCTGCCGTATGCCCGGCCCAGTGTGCCAGTGGTGGGCATCACCCCCTCCCAGATGGTGGCCAATGTATTTGGCTCCGCTACACAACCCCAGCTCCCCCCCAATCCACAGGTCCCCTTTCCCCAGTACGACGCCCGATCCTCCTGCGTCTCCTTTGGTAACGCCTCCCAACTTCCTCTGGGTGCCCCAGCCGCTCTGCAACCACCCAATGGCAGTGCTGACCTTAACGGAGTGGATAGCTGGGTACCACCTTCTGTACCACCTTCTGCACCCCCTTTGTCCTCTCCTGCGGCTCCCCTGCCGTCTCAGCCACAAGCTGATGCCTTTGAGGCCCAGTGGGCTGCACTGGAGAGTCGCTCACGTCAGCGTACCACCCCTTCTCCCACAAACCCCTTTTCCGGCGAGCTGCACAAGACCTTTGAGATCCAACTCTAAGACTCTTCACAGTGAGGAGGGGTAAGTGCAGGCGATGGAGGCAGCGAGGAAAAGTAGGGGCGAGGGGAAGCAGGAGAGAGGAAGCCTACCTCCGCTCCCCCTCTCCTGAGCCGATCGCGAAAAACGACTCAAGAACACAGGCGAACTGAAGATGGAACTTTGCCGGGTATCCGGCAGCAGAGGGAATGACGAGCTGCTGCTCTCCATACTGTTATGTGTATTGTTAATTGGATTTTGCGTTCTATTCGGATGTTGTGCCACTGAGATCCCACGGAGCTGCCTCTGTCTCCGCTCCGCAGAGATGAGAACTACCACTTCTGTGGTCAGCACTGCAGCACTGAAGAGTAAAGAGCTTCCAGAGTCGAGAGGTTTTCAAAAATTTCCGGGGAAAACGATTGATGGAATGCCAAAATCTTTATTTTTATGCAGTTATATTTTAAACAGCTTCTGAATTTAACCGAAAAGTTTAATCTTGCCAAAGGTGCAGGCTTACAGATAGGTAAGGTTTAGGCCTATTACACAAAGGTGTAGGCCCACACACACTCCAGTCTTTGAGCCTACTCCAGTCTTTGAGAGCCACAGTCCTGCAGGTTTTAGTTGCCTTTCAGTTAGCAATTAAACGTGGTCCCTTTCTTTCTGGATACAGAAGTGGCAAAAAGAAAAGAACTAGCAGACACCAAGGCTTTCGTAGGACAAAATTTAACCACACAAACATACATGCTGAAATAGGTGTTTGTGTGTGTGTTTTCATTTTTAAACCTTTTTTACTTTTGTTTTGCTGTTAATGTCCTGTAATTTGATGTGAATCTTACTGTAAATATGTTCCTATTGCAGCAACAATCGAACAGACCCAGTGAAGGGAGAACCTGGTGTCTTGTTGGAGGGTGGCCACTACTCTCCTTCTTTTCTTACTCTTAGTATTTGTATTACTAAGTAGTGCTTAATTTTTACCCCACTATCTGAAAAAGTGCATCTTCATTGTAGATATTTTTGTTGTTTTTTTGTATGTACGTTTCATCTTTGACAGTATATTTATTTTAATACACTTAACCTTTTATCAATAGATCATTTTTACCAAATACGTTTGCACAAGCACCATGATCATCGTTGGCCAGCGTTTCCCTTGGCTCCTGCGGTTCCAACTGCGTATTAAACTATTTTCAGAGGAGAAAACACGGGGCATTAGCCATCTGTCGGCACTGCTCTTTACTCACTTAAGCAATGAAACCTGTGCTGTGAACCCCCTTTTCCTTTTTGCAACTATTTTATTTCACTTATTTTCCAAACCAACTGGGGCAAAAAGATTGAATAAAATTATGGTGGCAGAAAATGGGCATGCTAATAGGGTTTTCTGTGTGTGTGTCTGTGTCTGTGTCTGTGCGTGCGTGCGTGCGTGCGTGCGTGCGTGTTTATTAATTATTATTACGTGCTGAAATTGTGATGCACAATGCCCGGGATTGCATTGGGCTTCGAAGAAAATCATACCAGTTTTAGACACCAATTTTAGATGCTGCGACAGTGTCAGTTCTAGTCCGTTCTGGATCAACATCGGGTGTTGAAAATTCGAATGGGGAGAAAATACATTTGAGAAGCAGAGTAACACATATATAATAAACGTGGAAATGTATTTTTTAAAAATCGATTGGCTCTATGTTTTGCTATAGTTTCAATATTTCCATAGCATGCACAATATTACATATCACAGAGCGCGAATGCTGGATGAAGTTAAATGTCAGTTTTTAAATATCTGTCACATCAATATATACTTTACAAAATGTCACAAAAGTTGCAAATGAGTGAAATATATATTGCATAAATTTAAATTCGCAAACGCAAATGAGATCTTCTCAAAGCAAGAGCACTCCCCGCATCCCTCCTTGTTTGTGCATTTAAAATCCAAGGCCTTGCGTGTACGTGGGGGCGCTCTCTGGAATACGTAGGACCAACAACCTCTGATCGCTTAAATGGAGCCGGAAAAACGGGTCATAGATGCTGTTAAATGAATGTGCGTTTGGACATCGCGGTGCTAAGGTAGGTTATGGCGAGCTAGCTATATAGATGGACGTAGTCGCCACCATGCAGATTAATCAATTGCTTAGTTTTGTGCAAACTGTCGGAAGTAATTTTCTCCAAAAACTCCAGGTTGCATCTTATGTTCAACTTGGTAGTTAGGTGCCAACTTAGATTGCCATACTATGGTACTAGGGGGAAACAAAACGGGTAGTCAAGTGAAACCATGCGGAAAAAAATAGATTCAAAAGGTAAAGTCAGCGAAGTTTTTATGTATTTGGCTACATTTCAATTTCTTTGTTGGCAAAATTTCAATGGTGACCGCTCAGAATTTGTCGAGTGCTGCCTAGCTTGGGAAAATGATTGTAGAAAACTAGGCTAGCTATACTTGCTATAATTTATAACATGAATTGTAACGTGGAGGGAAGAATTTGCAAATAAACATCTTGCCTAAAAATTGCTTGCTATGTAACACACGGAGGACATGTGCGTACTATTTATTACGAAAGGATTAAACAATTAGGTTTTCTAGCTCTCTAGCTACCTTGCTTAACAAATGACCAAACATGTTAAAACAAAAAGATTTACCACTTTTATAAAGAGTGTAGTGACGTAAACGATTGAAACGCTTTTAGCTTGCAAGTTGTTTCAATCGACGAAGGAAAACGAACCTTTAAAACTCGTGTCATAACTAGGTAGCTGTCTTGTAAAACCGTTTTTCCGAAGTGTTCCTTGCGTTAGTAAATAAATGAATGCTATTTAGAGACTGTCGTCATTAGAATTCGTATTTTTCATAGGTTTTTCAATGGGTCACCAGGTGTCTTACCGCAGTGTGATGTTAACCCTAGGTGAAACCAAATGAAAAGCTGTTGTAAAGAAAAACAAAAATGTTGATTAAATCTGTTCATGGTGATGCTTTGGTGCTTGCTTCACCAGGGGAAGAAGTGCAGTCCTGGAGATGCCAACAAATCTTATGAAGATGTTCCAGTCTCCCCAACCATCTCCTTGATTGGGATTTTAAAGTTTAAATTCCAAACTTAGAATTTTTTGTTTTGGTTAAAAGTTTCAAAATGCTACGTTAACTGGATGGTAGAGGATTGACATGCTGTGCTCATAATGTATGTCGTTGTACAACGATAAACACCTATACTATTCACTCCATCCTCTGGTGTGGATTCCTCCTTAGGACTATTGATTTATTCCCCTTTGCCTGCCCTCTTTGGCCAGTCCAAGGTTACTCTTGCACCTGACACCAAGATGTCCAGGCAGAACGTTCTTACTGCTGCTGTGGCAACAGTGTTTGGAGCTGCCCTCGGTGGCCTGTTGTTATGGCGATCCATGAAGATCCAGAAGAAAAGGCTCCTTCAGAGCCAAGCCAAGCATGAGTCCGTTCAAGAAGAGCAGCTGGGCCTAGTGGAACACAAGGTGGCGGCTGTCCAGCTGGCACCCCTGCACCCACCCCGGCCTTCACCCCCACTGGTGCCCCTTGCAGAGCAGCTGCTAACGGTGCAGCCGGTGGTGGTGAGCTCTGAGCAGGAGTGGGAGGAGCTGTGGCCTTCTCTGGAGAAGGAGCTGTCCGTCTACCCTGTCCTGGGTCTTGATTGTGAATGGGTAAAGGCCCAGTGTGTAAGAGGCTTTGCATGTTTGAGTGCATTTCCCTCACTTGCACCTCCCTGTGTTTCATTGTGCTGAACCCTGCCCATCTTCCCTTTCCTCAGGTTTCTGTGAATGGCAAGGCAGGCGCAATCTCCCTCCTTCAGATGGCATCCTACACGGGACGTTGCGTGCTGATACGTTTGGGACAGTTTTGCAGTGGCGGGAGGTCACCTCCTCGCAGTCTGGTGGAAGTCCTACATGACATGCGTGTGCTGAAGGTGGGCGTTGGCTGCTATGAGGACGGCAAACGCCTTGCACGCGATTACAGCTTGATGCTCGGCTGTACTGTGGATCTTCGCTATCTCGCTATGAGGCAGAGGTACTTTACCAGCCATAGTTGTTTAGGCTTATTTGTGTTTGTTTTTCTCTCTGATTTTTCAAACTACACTTGGAGTAGTTAGCTGACTCTTCAGGAGCTGTAATGCATAATTCTCTACTAGCCAGATTATTTATCATGGTTGGAAGAATTGGATTCCTGTAATGCTCAGGTAAGTTTCCTTAAGTTGGGCTGTTGATAATTTATTTTTATTTTTACCAATTCTGCTTTTGATTGGTGCATTGATCAGGCGAACACGGCTCAACAATGGTCTGAGTCTGAAGTCTCTGGCAGCAGATCTGCTGAAGGTTCCCCTAGACAAGTCCCAGGAGCTGCGTTGTAGTAACTGGGAGGCTGAGCAACTGACTCTGGCACAGGTATTTCCAGCATGATGCTCCTTCTCCATTTGCTCACATCAAAAAGGAAGTCAATTCTGTTGCACACGTGATTGACTATTTGCCCATACACTGGAGCATCCTCATGCCATTTATTTCATTAAGTTCCCCTCTGACCTGCTTCTAGGTGACCTATGCTGCCCGGGATGCTCAAGTGTCCATTGCCCTGTTCTTCCACCTACTGGGCCTGAACTCCACCCTCAGCCCTGACACGGACTCAGTCTTCTCCCAGTTGTCATCCCATTGCCAGGGTTTGGTGGACGTGCCATTCCGTGGGAGGAGTTTGGGTGAGGGGGACGAGAGGTGTGTGGATGGAGAAAGGAAGCACCGGAGTAGGAAGACTACATCTGAGAGTTCCGGTTCTGGGGACCAGCAAGTACCAGACCCCCGTAAAAACAGACGCAAGCCTCTTGGGGTGGGCTACTCTGCCAGGTAGGGTGTTTTACATGCTGTTTTCTGTGAGGAGTTCAGAAATGTGGGCATATTGTCACTGTTGGAAATGTGAGTCAGAGGGGCTGTAGGATAAGAAGGGCTTCCTTGTCTTTCAGAAAGTCTCCGCTCTATGATAACTGCTTCCTTCATGCTCCTGATGGGCAGCCTCTCTGCACTTGTGATAAGAAGAAGGCCAAGTGGTACCTAGACAAGGGCATTGGAGGTATAATGCCTAAGGCTAAATTGACAGTTGTAACTATTAATTTAACTGTTGGCTACTTTTTTTGCTGCATTGACTCGTATAATGCATGTGGATTTCAGGTTAATTAATGTTTTTAACTAACGTTTAGAACCGTTCGGCTTGACATTCCCAGCAGACAGTGCAAGCATTATGTAGAAACTAAGTGGTGTATACCTCTTTATATTTTTTGCTAGAACTTCTGAGTGATGAGCCGTTTATTGTGAGGCTGAAGTTTGAACCTTCAGGACGCCCAGATTCTCAACACGACTACTACCTCACTGCCAAGGAGAATCTGTGTGTGGTGTGTGGAAAGACAGACTCTTATATTAGGTTTGTTGTGAATTCTGAATCAACCAGTGCAGACTTGTTTGTGAATTGTATTTCTCTCCTAATTTTGCTTTTTCCCCTTCACAGGAAAAACATTGTCCCACATGAGTATCGACGTCACTTTCCAGCAGAGATGAAGGATCACAACTCCCATGACATTCTGCTGCTGTGCACGTCCTGTCACGCAGCCTCGAATGTTCACGATGGACTGCTGAAGCAGCAGCTAGCCGAGGAGTACTCTGCGCCCCTGGGGTGTGAGGAGGGGGTTCGCCTGCTGGAGGACTCGGACCGCCGGCGCGTGCGTTCAGCTGCCCGTGCCCTCCTCACTGCTGGCGATGGGCTGCCGGAATCTCGCCGGGAAGAGCTCAATGGTGTAGTTGGAAGCTTCTTCAGCGAAGAACAGCAGGAAGTCACCAGTGAGATGCTGCAGAGGGCAGCTGGCCTGGAGACTAGGTTAGAAGAGAGGGAGGGGTAGATGAACTGGGGGGGGGGCGTAGCTGTTCTTACTATGGCTGCCTGTTTTACGATCGTCTGGTCATCTGACATGATGGAACCTGTTCTCACGTTTCCCTTTTCCTTTCCCTCATATTAGGATCTTTAACAAGAGCTTTGTGCCTCATGGACTAAAAGTGGTGCAAGCGTATGCGGAACGTGGCCTGCGTGGCCTGATGGAGCTGGAGAGACGCTGGCGGCAGCACTTCCTGAACACCATGCGGCCGCGGCACCTCCACCCACTCTGGTCTGTGCACCACAACCACGCCAAGTTCCTCCGCAAGTACGGCGAGGATCTGACCATCCAGCTCAACTGAGCTCCCGTTAGTCCTTGGTGTGGAGCTGCAGGATACCGTCTGTAACCAACTTCGTAGTTCTCTCAGCCCCCGATTGACTGGCTCCTAACCGGCAAGCGGCAGCAAAGCTGAAAGGCCAGTCCTGTGGCCCCACTGAACTGGACCCTGACGGGCGACTAGTCAGGAAATGACGCGATTTGATGAGAAGCACTGTGGTGAACCCAGAACACTAACGTTGTTAGGTGGTGCACATTAAACGTCCAGGGCATGAACGCTGCAGTACCTGCACACTTTTAAAAAAAGAAAAAAGTAAGATGAAAAAAATATTTAAATGGTGGAACCTTTCACTAATTAAAGTGAACAAAGATTACATTTTAGAAAATTTGTAAGCTCAAACCTGCTCTTAATTTTTCCTAATGCCTATTGATAAGTGACCCTGCAGGTTTGTTGCCCTAATATGAATTTCTCTGCTTTACAAAATTGTGCAATTTAATGGAAGCTTTACAGAGCTTTAAGAAATTCAGTCATTTTGCAAATATACTGATGTGTCCAGAAGTTATTTTGGCCCCTGGTTTCAGTAGTTTGTCGATCTTCTACGATAGATCCGACCCAACTTAATGTTGTTGCTTTTTGAGTTTGAGGACACTGCTGGAACAGAACGTTGAACACAGTCCAGTGCATGGGTTTAGGGAGGTTTACCTCCTAAGTCCCAGATGGGCTTTCTCTGCTGTCCGGGACACCTCATGACCGATCTAGCCCCGGACTCAGAGAAAGTTAAATGCTGACAGTCTTCTGTTAATCTTCGTGGCTTTCAATTAAAGGAACTAATATTTGAAACGCGAAATAACGACAGTGCCAACTTTTGTGTTTGTAACCCGAGTGACTATCTTTATTTAGAAACTGCCTTTAAACATGACCATGCTGTAAGGCACAAAGATACTCATGAGCAACCTTTACAAAACCTTACCCTATGAGCTTTGTCTTAAGAAACTTGCCGCTTTATCTTTTTACATTTGTCCAGATGTAACCACTAAAGCTGCTTGGTTTCCTTAAACTGTAAATAAAATTATTAAAGATCATATTTATATACTTATTGTGGATTGGTTGTTCTAATTAAAAGGATGGCCTGAGAGAACAGGATCAAATTCTTTGTTTTAGAAATGGAAACTTTTGCTTGGAGGAATAAAATGACCCCTCACAATAAATGAGATTGAGACCCAAAGTACATTTTTTAATTTATTTTTAAAAATCACTATTTAATAAATAGTATGTAAAAATGTGTACAAAAGCTCTTTACACGTTGTCCTAAATTGTTTCCATGACTAATGTCAAAGGAGTCTTTAGTTGGGTATTCGTCTGTATGATGTTTACAATCTTCTTCTGGTGAATTAAGGCCCCTTGAATTTGGCAACAGAACAATCGGTCTTATATATTTATATGTAGAAAGATGAAATTGGTGTCAAACCTGAGCTCCCAGGTCCTATAAATTCAATTTAAAACAAAGTGAAACACAAAATGGCTTAACATGCAGGATTAAATTTTTTTCTTTTTTTCTGTTCTTGGTACAAAGACCATAGCAGTTTGTCCTAGGCTGCTCTGGGCGTAATTGTCATACCACGTATAATGAGCATAATCTCAAAGAGGCTCAAATGAGATTGTGACCAACAGGAGCCCAAACGACAAATACAATTACGAACGGCCTGCTGTGCAGGGTGCTGGCTCGATAGCTGTCACAGTGGAGCTGCGTTTGGTCATTCGAAAGCCACAGAAACGTTTTGAAATGGGACGATGTATACCAGAGCCAGTAAACCTATCCAAATTACACCTTGAATTATTCACTGGGCAATGCATTTTGACTTGAATTATTCACTGGGCAATGCATTTTGAAGCAAACTGCACTGAAAGCAATCGTCAGCCATCCTGTTTAATACATTTTTAGGTCAATTTAGAATTCTCAACGGTTTTACTGAGATAACCTGACAATTCCCATTTGTTTCATATACAGTGGCCTCAAAGTGTTGACACCTTTGATACGTTATACCATTATAGAGTTAGGTATGCAATCTTTTTCTGCTCATCTAAATGTATTCATGTAAAACATTAACAGCATTGCATTGAACAATTTGTTTTTAAGAAAGATTACATTTATTAAGTGTTTAAAAAAAATATATATAGGAAAATAATCCTGCAGCAACATCACACTGACTGAAAGTTCAAATGAAGCTTACAAAATGTCTCTGCACCATTGGGGCATAATAGGAGGTAATTAATAGAATAACTCATTAATAGCAATCATTGTCTCAGCTAAAGTTCTACGGGGAGCTGTGTGCTAGCAACACATCCAGACATTCACAGATATCTGAATCTACCAATTTATTCTTAGGGTGTGCATCAGGAAGTTAAAGGCCACTGGGATAGTCACTTCCCTGCCAGGATTATTACCACTACTTGCTGTGATAACAGTGTCTCAGTTAAAGATCTCCTAGCAGGGCATCATCAGGATAGAACATTTCTACAACATTTTTACAACTATCAGTCAACATCAGTCCTGGTTTGTGGCAGAGGAAGAAGCCACATCTGAAGGCACAGCACATGAACGAATTTCACATCTCATCTCACAATGAAAACTATTTTTCCTCGAGTTGAATGAAACCAGAACTGAGCTTAATGCTATGCGGTCGTGTCTAGAATGTAATAAGTAGTGTTCATGACAAGTGGAGCATCATCTCTGTGACAAATTAAAACAATCTGTTAGTTAAGCATCTTTGAGCCCTGGTGTCTTAAAAATTCTGGGAATCATATACATCCCAGGACATATTGGCTGAAATTTTTGTTCCCTCTACTAAGAAGCTTAAACTTCAAAAATGTAAATTCATGACGGGTTTAAAGCATGAAACCAATTGTTACTGAAACAATATTAACATTCTTGACAGGAAATCACAAACTCCAGAAATCAAACAACGAATATCTAAGTTAAATCAATAGAGAAGTAAACAAAAATTTTAAAATTTTAAAATTGGTAAAAAATAAATTAATAAGTGTTATTGAAGAATAAAGCACAAATTGCAAATTGAAGGGATGTAAAAAAATATGATAATTTTTTTTTTTTTTTTACAAAATATGACGTTGCTGTCTATTGATAATATTTTACTATTATTTGAGCAGGGAAAAAAGATTGCACACCTAGTTCTTCTGCTAATTCTTTTTTCTTTCTTTTTTATCCAACGGTAAGAATAAATTTGGAGACCAATGTAAACATAATAATTCATAACGGCTCTGGTTACATGGTAAAATGCCCCATATTATTTTGAGTCCTTGCTTAAAATTCTTAATTTCAGTAACCGATTTAATGTCACTAAGTTTGTCTTCAGGGCATAAAGGTCCCTGATGAGTTTTATCAGTACTTTGAATTCAACCTGAAAACCCAGTCGCCATTGAACTGAGGAAACATGTTTGAGAAACCTAAACTTATGAAGTCCCTTAAAATTTCAATGCAATGCTGATGTTTGCTGTTTATGTCCTTATTAGTAGCAAACCACATTTTGATATTAACCACCTCTACCCCACCTGACAATCAAGTATTCAACAAAACATATGCAAAAACAATTGGTTTAAAAATAAATATTTGAAACTGACAAACGCTAACACATTTCTTTTTGGTAAAAGGCTATTTGGAGATGCTGTCAATAAGTCCTTGGGTAAACAGCATGAAAAATGTCTGAAGTTGCAACTTCTACAGCGGTCTCATATCACCAATGTATTACACCTGTTCGTAGCACTGTGTAACCCACTTTGTGCAACAGAAGACATCCTCACGCAAAACCAACCCCTTTCCAAACACCACAATCACCTCCTCTATTAATCCCGCTGGTATTCATTTGTATTGCGTTTGTTGGGCTGGTGTAAAGGCAGTGGTTTGTGTGACTAACTCACACTCACCTCTGTCCTGATCTAACTTCACTAGACTGGATTCTGAATTACGAGTGACCTGGTCTCCACCACTCAGTCAGCTCCCCCCCACCCCCCTCTTTGTCACTCAAAGTCATCACAACCACCTCTTCATTATTGCTAATTAATAATAAGTTCAAAGTATTGGAACGGCTTCTCTTGACCATAAGAAAACAGAGTTCTAAACTCAACTTTTCAAAAACTCGAACATCAAAAGCTGTTACACTTGTATATTTTTGTATTTTCAGCTCTGTTTTACTTACGAAACAGGCTGAAGGCTTCTCAGGCTAAACATTCACATATGCTGGTGTATTCAGGTCGATGTGGGCTGCATAAATACCGTGTGATGCTAAAAGCTACTGGGTGGAAATCCCAGCATTGTCTCCCTCTCAGAATTCCCACGAACTAAACTGAATTCCGGATTATTTGCACTCCCTGCCCTTTCAAACCAATTCCCGCTGCACACATATAATAAATGCTTTTGGAATGCTTTTTAGGTAAACTGTAGCTTTCCATTGTTGAACGTGAGAGAACCAAAAGCCTTGGGAACTGGATAGAACCTATTTGTTAGTTAACGATAGACCCCCAACACTTCTTATCCCTCTCTATGAACCATGGCTCATAACACTGCCCTCAAATGCAAAACAGGCTGTTCCCATTTGATGCTGGTTCATTTTTTTTTTTCAATGGGATGAGTGTGCTTGAATGCTGAAGAACTTGTTTAAAGGTCTTTTGGTCCAACTTTAAATTACCTTAAACATTCCTGACCTACAACTGTAATTTTTTGTCACTGTTTTATATGGATAAATGTATAATTTGCCTTTCGTAAAATTAAGCCTATACACAGTAACAACAATTGCTTTTAGCTTCCTTAATTCCTTTGTTTCTCCCCTGTTCCCAGGTCCGCATCCCACTACACCCAGTTTCTCCCTATAGGTGTCCCTCCAGGATGCTGTTGACAGCCTGTTCCAATGCAGACGCTCCCCTGCTATCCTGAGAAGGCCCCTGTAGACGTTGCAGCTCAAGGATGCTGTCAATGGCACTCTGCAGATGTTCATTAAGGGTGCTGTCCTCCCCAACAGGCAGCGGGCTTGGCAGATCCAGGGGCAGGTCTTGGCGTGGTCGCTTGGATCTCGGAGGGCACAGGATGGAGTCAGGAATAGGCAGTTCGGGGGCCGCAGACTGAGTGTCTGCTGTCGTCAGTGAACTGGCACCTGTCCGTGCACCAGCAATCACATCACTGGGTTTGGAATGCTGGGCCTCCTCAGCTGCTGGCAGGGGCTGGGTGCCCTCTGAGAGCTTGGAGGTCTGGTTCTGCAGGTACGGAAGGCCCTTGCTTTCCTTCTCTTGCTTACTCAGTGTGTCCCTTCCATTGGTCAG
>JAOVYW010000022.1:4635597-4645904 GCA_025775045.1 Hiodon tergisus
CCGCACACAGAGAGACACAGATAGACACAGTGTGTAGAGTTCTGCGCCAACAGCCAGTGGGACCGAACCAGTGGGTACCCAGCAAGACCTCGAGTCGGTTCCCGAAATGGACAACAGGCATCAGTGGGCATTGGTGTGTAGGAACGCTAATAATCAACACATCATGGAAAACAATCGGGGCAGGCTCGCACATTCAAAGCACATATTAAATAGGTTCAGACTGCTGCTCCTCGAATGATTATCACCAAAAAGCAACCCGGAGGTGGCTAATGCTTACTGCAGCCTTCGCAGCAACATAAAGGATCCCATTGCAAATATCACGCCTATATTACCGCCTCCTTCGCAGTTGTCCTCGATCCTGTTCTGGGTAATTTTGTAATTTAACTTAAAAAAAAAAAAAAGACTCACCGCGTTTTGTGGGTTATTGTCCTGTCAGGCGGGCCTCTGCGCCATCGAGTCTTTTCAGATGCTAAGGGGAAGGGGGGTAGTGGGGGATTGGGGTGGGTGAGAAGCAGGATTGAGAGGAGATCAGAACACAAAGGTGGGAAAAAGAGTGAAGCGATGGGGCTGAGCTGCCTTTGCGTCCTTCAGCGCTGAATGGGAGATGGGGAAGCATGGCTCCTCGGATCTCTAACGCAACACAAGCCGTTTTAAAAATCCCCGCTCTGACTGAGAGCCAGATTATCGTTACAGCGCAATAACAAAAGGAGACTATTTTTCAAATATACGAGTTCAAAGCAGAATGAATCTTCAAATAACTATTTTCAGAACCTCCAATTTCAGGCTCCTTAACCCTGCCTATTTTTAATGATACAGCTGACTGTTCACAGCCCTCGCAGCTTCCAGCACAGGCGACTCGCTCTGACAATAACACATCTTGTTGTATACATAAATTCGACAATGCCTTAAGCATCATATTGTATCACGTATTGTTTTTGAACATTAATACGTATTTCGATCATGAATATAGAATTCTACAAATACAACATACCTAATATGCATTTTGTTATAAAAAATTATTTTGAACGGATTCAAGAAATAAAATAGATGGTATAAAATGCGCCATGAAAATATTATTCTATAAATGAAATGTAGCTACAGCTATAAAATATGAACGAAATATTCAAACGATAAATGTATATATAGGTGAGAATCAATGGGCTTCTCCCGCGAGGTCCGTCATGTGTGAAAATCAATACCTCTTCTCGAACAACGAGGGGTTCTTCTGTCACAGGATTGGCTAACTCGGCGATGACTGACAGTTGGTAGTGTTTAAAAGCGCAAAGGAGGCGTATACTTTACATTTATGCAGGTCAAACCATATTCATTTCTATTCTCTTTGAGAATCAGTTTTATTATTCTAAATAAACACGCAAAATAAAGTTTAGTTATATGTCATTTTACAATATCTTTCTCTTTTCTTAGAATATTCTTTCCATTAGGTACTACTACTATGTTTTAAATTGCACGAATAGGACGAGTTATGTTTGTAACAGGCGAATAGCTTAATTAAAAATTTTTTTTACTGATATGTTACTTACTTATTATATCAAAGTAAAGCAAAATATAAAGATCAGATCCAAATAAAAAAATCAATTGAAGTGACCCACGGTCAGCTATCCAACTTTTGGGAGAATCTAGTCAGGCGAAACAGAGTGTTTAATTTGGAAAACGGATTATTTAAACTGAAAAAAGTTATTAAAATAGAGGGGGTACTTTTCCACTTGCAGCGCATTGCTACTCTATAGTTACTGTATAGCGTAAAACTCTTTCACTTCCTAACCGTAAGTTGGAGAGATCAAATGTGTCCCATTTGCAAAACTGATCCAATACTTAAATTGATATACGGTGTCATTTTAATCCCATTCATTTTGAGTAATACTGCTGGAACTTCTATTCCTGCACAGCCAAGTATTACGTTTGGAATAGATAGAAGGTTGAGTACATTCAACAGGTGAAGAGCAGGCCCAAACAATGAAATATACAATTAGAAAAACAATTTAAAGGAAAGTTGTATTCTGTTAAATGTATTGCTGGCTACTGAGGTGGTGGTGGCTTGATGGTTATGGGAATCATAAATGAACCATGTCCAATGGTCTTGATACCCAGTGACAACTTGGCCAAGGACACTTGCTTTAGGATTCAAAATGTTGCTTTAATCAAAAGTCTCCAAGTGACCATTGCAGGGCTGTAATGTAACTGTTACATTATGCAAACACTGGTGCTATGAGAAGGGTCCCGGGTAGTGGGCATATGGCATGGAAACACATAGATATTAAAATAATTGATTTGTTTACAGCAATGCTTAGAAAAAGCGTTTCCTAGGTTTTCATTTTCCCTGCCATGCAATGAGGAAAATGCAAGCAGACGAAAAAATGAAGGACTGTATGATATTTACAAATGTGGGAAATTTTGACCATCTACAAATTTCCACACAAAATTCATTTTGAAACTTAACTTAAACTATCTGTCCAGGTGTACTCATCAAGGACAGAAACAGGTTCGTTAACTTTTACAGACTACTCAATAGCATAGTAAAAATTACAACGCCCCTAGAAATCTTCCGCTTTTTTATTGCTAATCACTGGAATTAAAATTGAACAACTGAACATCATTATTATCTCTTCTGGGCCAAGTCCTATTTATAAGTGTTCGATGAGATTTTGTTGGTCACCGTCCTCCCGTACAAGACATCGCATTTTCGAGTGGACCTTAAAATATATTGAATTGCCTACAATGTATCTTGCTTCTGTAAACAAAGCAATGCAATTAGCTGAGGTGGCCATTGGGCACCTACTGCATGCAGCTTCGCGTCAAAGCCAGTTTATAGATATTAAAAATGTATCTTATAGAATCTAACTTGTATCAATTAGCATGGCTAGTTTGCCGTCAATAAAATTACGGTAAGGGGTAATATGGTAATAGTATTTTAAAGTATTAAAGGGGACGGTGTGGGGAAAACGCAAAACGCAAAACCACAAACACGCACTATTCTATTAGATTAGATTATTCAGATGGACAGTTAATCTAGTACTAAACAATTAAGAGGGGTTGACCATTTTGTTGAAAATGAAATACAATCATGCCGTATTTAAATATATGTTGCATGTGACGTTTCAAAATGGTATAAACCAATAGGAAGGAAATTGAAATAAGCTATAAGATATTGAAATTGTATGGAATGTCATTGGGTGACCTGAAATTATTACTTTGTCGAACTTTCTTAACACTGACGGCATTTACAGCGGAATGAACAACAAATAAAAAAAACTAAACACAAAAATTGATATAAATGTGTTCTACTGTCTCACAAAACAGAAAACGCATTCCCTTACATCTTGTGCTCACATGCAATGTGGTCTTTTACAAGTGTCTTCAGTCTCAAACTTAAGCGAGGCACTGGTCGCTTTTTTCAATTTCAGTGCATCTTGGTGTAAACCTTTATCTTCTGTGCTGTCAATTATATTCACAGGAATTAGAAAAGAAATACAAATGTGTATATATCGAATTTTGTTTTTTATTCTTGCAATTTTCCGGGTTTTGTAAGGTTTTCTGAATCTATAAAGTGAATATACTATGATATACATACATACTTTACATAAAATAATAATATTCTTGACATTTGCTTATATTGCTCAACTGCCGTGTTTTATATAAACTCCCTAATGCATATGTTCATAAAATGAGTAGCGTAGAAAAAAATAATTTAATGTATTAATTAACCCTTTGACATTGTTGCTTCAAGTATTATAGGCTACCTATTTTGTTTATATTCAAACGCATGTTCTGTAGGTATATACGGTTCTGTAAGATTTCATTTTAAACAGGTCAGTCGCACAATCTTATTTACTCCAACTATTTTCTTTTTAAGATTATATATGTGCCAACAATGTGTAACAACAAGTTCGTCAGTTTAAAAAAATAAACAACTCAACTCACTAGATTATAGCTTTTTGAATGAGTATAAGATTAAACTACACATACGTTTTTATTTTTGTTTTAGGTAGCCTACAACCTAATATACAGTATTTACAGTCAAACATTCTGTCCATGCTTTTGAGTTGTTTCACGGATGTTAACTTTTTAAACAGAAACGATTCCTCTAACAACGAGGCAAAGAAAAACTACTAAAATACATTAAAGGTCAACTCTCCTGTTGAAATATCCTCGTACACTTACAAACGCACCATGTTAAAATGCTATATTAGATTTCATGTCTGCCATTTTTAGTTTTATTTCAATTTTCTTTTATTATTTCGTATATGCACTTTTAGTTTAATTTGATTCTGTTTTCTTTCTATTCAATTTTTTAGCGTAGTTTGTTCTTTAGTTTTTTTTAAAACAATTCTGAAATTAAAAAATATGTAACATATCTACTACACCAGAATTAGGAATGAGAATGTCAATTATATTTATGAGTTGACACAACGATCACAATGTAAGATCCACACACAAAAATGAATGTTCCAGACATTAATACTGTGTAGCAGTTTAGATGATCCTAGTAGTCACTTGCTCAGGCCAAGCAAAATTTGTTTTCGAAGATCAGAGGCCCGAAAAAGGAGGGAAATTCTAATTACTATAAAAACAACTCAATGCAATGGGTACATATATTGGAGAATATTATGCATTTAATTTAGTTTCAATAACAAAACGTAACTTACCAATAACATGAAATTCAGTGTTTAATAAAAAATTCAATTATGTACATCTATCATCTGTATATTAATTCCACAAGCCCAGATATATAGAACATGGTGTTACATTTTAAATCCGTGTTCAATAGATCATTGCCCACAACTCATACTGAGCGCACATACTTCCTGAGCTAACATAGCACCAACATACTATTTACAGCCCTACGGCACAGTAGCAATATATATAAGGTATCCCATCTGCGTTGGGAACCTTAGTTCCAAAAGCACTCTAAACAAACTGTAGTTATCAAATGCTTCCCCAAGTTAAGCGTTCTGCCAAACTTCCATCCCAGAAAAAATTATTTGAAAGAAGATGAGTTAATGCTGCAGAGCTTTCATTAAACCAACCCAATTTCTTTACTGAATAAATTAGTGTCAGTTTATTTAACAGACAGAAAAATATTCTGCTTCTGTTACCTTTCTGAATGTCTTACGTTTAAGTCTTCTGAATGTACCTCTGATGATAGTAAAGCTGATTTACACTGATGAGAGCACAGAGAACGAATAAGTTAGACGTATGCTATACATATTGTACACAGCTGCTATAAACAGTGCTGGATGAACGTACTAAATTATTAAAATGTACATGTAAAGTGATTTGGGGAAATGAATTTACCCGCACACAATACTAAAACAATTTTCTTTATTTAATGTAACAACAAAAAGGGCAAAACACATTAAATATAAAAGCATATTTAAAGCAAAGTTAAAAATCACCCATACCTTTCCTACTACAAAAACAGGCACCCTTCTAAAGAATCAACAAATTAAATTTTATATTACAAGGAACTACAACTGCCCACCCAAACCTTTGCAACAGCTGTTTCACTTCCCAGCCTGCTGAGCCTGGCGGCGCAGAAGTACATAGATCTTCTCCTTGATCCAGTCCTTGT
Source organism: Hiodon tergisus (assembly GCA_025775045.1). NCBI lineage: Eukaryota > Metazoa > Chordata > Actinopteri > Hiodontiformes > Hiodontidae > Hiodon > Hiodon tergisus. The sequence continues at coordinate 4,641,188 of JAOVYW010000022.1, forward strand.
TGTAGGGCTGGTATGTCTGCGTATCCGCACGATACCTAAGGGAAAACAGAGCTGTTCATATCCACAGTGCTTTTTTTTGGCCGCCCATTTTTTTTTACTGTACCTGTCTTCCAAATCCAAAGAGGAGATGCATATTGTTGACCAATGATATTAAAAGATCCAGTCACCGTAAATTAAAATTCACAATTAAGACAGAATCATCTCTACGTTACGCAAAGAGATTAAAAGCATACATGAGACACATAAATATATTTAAAAATTGGTAAGTTCGTTGACGGCAATACTTTTTTCTAATGGAACCATTTTCCTGTTCCTGACCGTCCTAGAGGGGAAACACACGAGTTTGTCTCCAGGAATGAATCAACAGATAACTTTAGGCACTTACACCAGACAGCTGAGGTCTGCCAAGTCATCGATAAAATCAAACAACTGACTAATGTCATATGTGATTGATGGACTGTTTGGATTCATCCTCTTCAGGTGCTCTTCATACATTTTACAAACTCCTGAGGAAGGAACAATTATAAGTGAGTGTGAAGCACTCCCAGATTGCCATTGATTATGATACAGTTAGGAAAACCTAATTATGAATACACCAAAAGACAAAACATAGTGACTACAAAGGAAAGACGACTGTCACTTCAGGACAGAAATACATCTGATTAGTAAACATACAGTGAAACGAGCACTTTATGTCAATTAGGATTCTCACCTGAAAAACTAAGTTAAAAAAATATATATATTACCGCAAAAGCATATTGTCATACGTTAAGAAAATGGAAAACTACTATAGTTAATACACACTTAACTCCTTGAGTATATGAGTGAGTATATGCAGGTCAAGGGTTAAGAAAGCTAATTTTTACTTACCTTCCATACACTCGTTAACAGATTCATAATCCGCATATGTTCTTCCCTCAGGCCTCTTAGTAGGCTGAACCAACAGGATTGTGTGAGACTAAACAGACAAAAAAGTTCATATTAACTCACGATACAAGCATGTTGGTAATTTACTGTTAATAGTCTAATAATTAACAATAGTTACACAACACAGAATGCAACAATTTAACTAAAATTTGTCATGTTACAATTAGCGGAGATTTAAAACAATATTTTACGCCCGACTTCAGGTACGATTTGGATTGTATAGTATAGCCTCATTCATCATAACGACACGTTTGGTCCCTAGACTAACCCTGAGCCATGCTACCGTCCCCTTTACGCTAAATAAGAGACGCGGCGTTAACTACGAAGCAACTGTTAATGATTGTAAAGAAGCTCGTAAATAACATTTTGTAGTTCAGTTGAAAACAACATTCCATCCGTGAATGGACAATCAAGTGGATATCATTCTTAGGCGGCTAATGAATCCCGGACAAGTCACAAGTGATACTTCCCATCCATGAAATGCAGTCCTTATGTACATAGTCAAAGGCCTAGTTTAACAACTAGTTAAGATTAATGCATTACGATAGAGAGTGAGCAAGTAGCTTGTAATATCTCAAACAAACCTATCGTTACTTTAAACCAACAAAAAAACACTCTTACCATGTTTGATATTAACTGAAATGGCAGATTTCAGTAAAACTCAACCTCTTAAGCTACACACTGCTCCTTACCGCACAAATGAAAGCAGGAATGTGACCTTTCACAACCGGAAGAATAAGGGCCTTGGAAGGGGGCGGATAGGTTCAACAGTAGATATTGCATACTTTAGATATAACTTATTTGTTTCCCTGTGTTTCATTTCGCTACCAACTGAATTATATATTTTATTTAAAAACATAACCTAATCAATACCACTGTTTTCCAGTAAGGCAAAACAGCATGTATAAATTTCACATTTGCTGTTAAAACTATTCTTTGTCAAAAGTATATGATATCCCTATATGTTTGGACATTTTCTAGATCTATAATTATTTATTAAACCAATTCCGTTTATAAGTGAAATGGTAACAATCATTTATATAATTATTATTTAAATCCCGTTATTTATTGATAACTTCAACGCTTAATGATTATTTACCGGCATCACCATTGTTTATGTTCTGTACTGTATATACTGTAAATTGGTCATAGGAAAAATAGCGCTCTCTGCTTCTTTGAAAAGTTTTTAAATTTAAAGGTTAGTCCGAGCGGATTCGGCAAATGTACCTTTTTATAGCCAGTTTCGGCTCTTTCCACTAATCAATTGGGGGGGTGGCGGCGTTGTACGCGTGATTTAAAAAAAACTCTGTATACACAATACATATATTCATCAATGTAGAAATTATCTTTGTAAGATATTTAGTAATGAATGCGTTAGGTCGCTTCCGCAATCCATTTATACGTGGCTTTATTGGTACAATTAAATCTAGTTGGTTTAATAAAGCCAAGACTAAAAATTACCTCTTGATTATAGCTTTATTATAATACAGGGGAATGGGCGGGAAAGGAAGTATTACCACCGGATGCAGCTTTATGGTCTTCCTGGAGTAATGCAGAGCTTCTGTACAATTAAGAACAACGGGACGTTGATAGAGAAAATAAAGTACAGATACATTTTCATGTAGTTTCTGTTTGGAAACCGGATTGAAAAAAAACAAATAAACAACAACTTATAGGTAAGAATGGACGTAAATTTGTATGTTAATAAGATACTCGCTTTTTTTAAAAAGGTTTTTCTATCGTCTTATCCGGGTTTCTGGTGTTGTTGGGTAAACAGATCCATGCCTCAGTACCATGATTTAAGCAGCGTCAGTCAAGAGGTGTAATTTTTTATAGTTAGTAAGTTGACTAGATAGGGCGTATGCTTAGCTCTTTTTTGAAACGTTCTGATGTTATTTTAACCATACTGTATTGATAATTGACCCAGTTTACTATACCATACAAACTACTATACCGTTTCAAACTCCAGCTTAGCAGTAAACATGCGTTGTTTCTCCGGGGTTGGGGGACGTTAACCGGTTTCAGTAACTTGTACATGTTACTAAAATCACAATATATGATTTAACAAAATATCTATCAGTCTTTTGTTTGCCACTTTACTAGTCCAGAGTTTGACATTTTAAGTGCACTTTAAGTGTAAATGAATGCTACCCATGATTAATTTAAAATTTAAACTCTTGTCTTGTTTTCAGGTCTCACCAAAATTACGTCAATTTGGCCGTTAAGTATAACGCTAAACAAGACTAAACAAAGGCATGTTACAGTTGGCTCGTATCTTGTGTATAAATTTAAGTGTATTTTCAGATCGTAGCAGGAATTCGTTTAGGAACATCAACTGAATAATTTCTACATATAAAACATAACAGCTTGACTGTAAACCTTGATCTTTGAGGCACTCTAACCATTTTTGGACAATGGGGTAACAGTTTTTAAGTTAAAACAGATCACAGTTTGGGTGTGAATATCTGAATGTCTGATATTTAAAGTATTACAATAGTCAAGATTGAGCTTTAGGTATTGGTTGAATTGATACAGTAAAAGGTACCGTAAAAAATAACTTTTGTTATTTAATCCGTAGGATTTCCAGAGTTGTAATTAAAATGATAATTTAATCCAGTCCAGTACAATGGAGCCACACCTTTGATGACAGTTTCCAACATAGGTGTACAGAGAGATTTTTTCTTTATTTATTGGACTTCTGTGAAAGTTTGCTGAAAAGTGATGCAATGTTTCTTGCAGAAGAAGCCAGTTTGTCTTAGAAAGTATGCAACAGAGTAAATTCATATTAAGTTGGTTTGGACATTGATGTTACGCTCATTGATTTATTAACCAGCTAGCTCTATAAACGGTGCATTACATAATCCATAAATGTCTTCTATATTAACTAATCTTCTGCCATAGGGATTTTAATCCAAAATAATAAAATTTGGTTCTAAATGTCTTGAAATTTGGCTAGTTGGTTACTATTGATAATTGGCACGATCAGTTGGCATAGCTTGTAATTGACAAACTAGATCATAGATAAAAAAATTTAAAAATGACCCACCATGGGTTCTTGTGCAATATTATGTCATGGAGGAAACTAAGACCAGCGGTATTTTTTGTTATGAAACTGGTTCTTGCCTAATTGCTTTTTGAGTTAATTGAGTTTGCAAAGGTCTTCCAAAGTATAGCGGTTTGTGATAGTTTATTTATTATATTCATGTATTTAGTGCTGATGTTTTTTTCTGAAATATGCTCAATTTATTATAAAAACATGTTTTTTACCGATCCAACGGACAAGCAAGCCATTTGGAACAGTAAAAATATAAGCTGGTTGGAATGTTTGTAGTGCTGCTCTGTATATATCAGTGTCCCTTCTGAAATCTGTTTTACGACTTTCTTTTCTGTAGTTTGAATTAGAATGTGGAAAAATATCCTTGATTGATTTGGATATGTATGTGGATGTAGCTTTAAATATCATGGGTACCATGTCTACCATGTCCTTTTATTGCTGTCTGATTATATCACACTGTACCACATGTGTTATTCCCTACTTTACATGCTACACCATACATACTTTTGAGGTTGTAAAAAAAAACAAAAAAACAACAAGTGATGTCACATACACAATATTCATGCCTTTGTGTGTTCTCTAGAATTATTTGTAATTTTTTAGATTTGTTGTAGACCTTAAACTTAAGTATTTAAACACGTATTTCTGACTTGCTAAAGCAACTGTCTTCGTTGGGGGGGGGGGGGGGGGGGGGGGGGGGGGGGGGGGGGGGGGGGGGGGGGGGGGGGGGGGGGG
>JAOVYW010000022.1:4646004-4661413 GCA_025775045.1 Hiodon tergisus
ATATATATATATATATATACATACACACAATTGTGCTCAAAAGTTTGCATACCCTGGCAGAAATTTTGGCATTGATTTTGAAAATATGAGTGATCATGCATAAAAACAGTTTTTTATTTAAGGATAGTGATCATATGATCCACTCTGGGGAGATCTCAAAAGTGCGGTTCATGCAAGACGACCAAAGACTTTGCATGACCTGGAGGCATTACGAATGGGCAGCTATACCACCTGCAATAATTTGGGGCCTCAAAGACAACTATTACAAAAGACTGCACGCTGCCATTGCTGCTAAAGGGGGCAATACACAGTATTAAGAACTAAGAACAAATCTGCATAGGTTCCTTTTAGAACTTCCATAGGGAACAGTATTAGTGATAGTGATAAGAATTAACATGGGTAAATTGGCCACCACAGATCTTAGTTATCTGGCCAGTAATGCTGTTCAAATGTTATCCTGTTACATCATTTATGTTTGGGTTCAAAAAATTTATTCAGAGTTACCCTAAAGATGTGTTTGTATGTGTGAGCTGTGTTTGTGAGTTAATCTTATACCACTGTTTGTAAACGAAAGATTATTTAAGAATTTTTAAAAGGCCTTTAATTGTTATAAAAAAAACATACATATAATTTATTCATACTGGTGATAAAAACAAAGCGAGATCTTCCACTTCACAGATTAAGAACTTACAAGAACTTAAAGAATTAGTATTACTTAAACAATTAAAACAAATAGATACAGTTGTTGAAACAAGCATAGAATATACAGTAACAAAGTAAAGATCTTGTGGCTGAAAACCAGATTGTTTGTCTTGAGTTCATCAGCAGCTTTTAAAGCATGTTATGTTGATCACAGAAGACACAAGTTTTCGCGTCGTCACCTCATTCTAGTTGTTCCTTTTTTTCGCGGAACCCTATGGAATAAAGTTTTTACAAAATATGGTTAAAAACTAAATCTAAACAGAAAATACAGAAAGAGGAATGCTCTTTTTAATTTACTGGCGATTATTTCAAGAATTGCCATTGTTTTTAGTTTATGAGGTAAAGTAATTATTATTAGTTGAATAACCTGTTTCTTATTCTGTTCATAGTAGGACTGTCATTTTGATAATAATAATAATAATAATAATAATAAAAAAAACAGGCTTACCCTTAGTTTCCACACCACCGCAAAGACAAACAGTCCGTATCCAAAACTCTTAAACAAGAGAACCCCGTAAGACAGCTTTGCCGCCAGACCAGACTTCTTTATGTATTCTAAAGATGTACAGAAACAACCAATTGAAATAACCTGTTACAAGGACACAATGCATTCAAAGTATTGTTGTTAGACAGTATACTTTCGTTTTTATCACTGTATTTATTCATTGGTTTAAGTCAATTAATACTTCATATTTTAAAATAAAACAAACTATTGAGATGCTCGAGACAATCAGTGACAGCTTATAAAAGGTTTAGCAAGTATAATGTATAAATTTACCTATATTCATACCACCACCTGCAAATAATGAAACACGAAACTGCATTAGAAGTGACCATTGCTAGTCAATACAGGCCAAGTTTAGCAGTCAACCTAATATACTGACTGTGTATTAATGAAGGCAACGACATATTAATGTAATTGAATATGGTTTGTTCATCTAAAGGACATTTAACACTTTTTGACTAGTTTTACTTGTTTCAAAAGAGAAACTTATATAAAAGTATTGTAATTTGTCTCTTTAAAGAGCTACAGTGTGGGGTGCATGAAGGTTCTGTATAGATTGAGACGGTCGTTCACCTTCGACTCCTTGAATGGTGTCTTGGTTTTCCAAGTTTTTTTCCCCGTTATAGAACGAGGTCAGGCAGGTGAATTTGCTCTTGGTGTTGAACCATTGCTTGGACGAAACCTTGAGTCTGCTGGTGATGCTGTAGGTTTTATTATTATCATCCCACAGTGCCCGGTTATCTGTCACATAATTTTTGGCATCCTTTCCATTCAGCTGCCAAGTCACACTGATGTGGTCAGGGTAGAACCTAGTGGCCACACACACGAGGGTCACACTTTTGGTCTTACAGAGCTCCTGGCCCGATGGCGGAAGCACCTTCACATTGGGGGGAGTGATTTCTATTCCCGGTTCTGGGAGAAGGAGAGTAAAACATATAAACAACAGTAGTATACCTACCTGTGTATAGATTTATAAGTGTAGGTTTATATGTATGTCTGTGCATGTATTTATATGTGTGTGTGTGTATGCATGTATAATACATATCTGTGCTCTAGCCACGCTTACATATTAGAAGCGGAGCAAGGTGTCACGGGTCATTTACATGTACCGTTCATACAATGCTACCCCTTTAAACAAGGAAATAAGCTTTTAAAAAGGATAAGCTACATATATGGAGTGTCGACCAACTGAAACAGACATGAAAAAGGTAAAGAGGTAAAAAGGAAAAGCAGTTGAAATAAAAAACTTTGATAATAATAATTTATAATCTCATTATAGTGAAACACATTTTTCTGTAGTGGTTAGAAAACTAAAGTTTTATAGCATTACATTTCTTGGTATGATAAAAAAAAAGTCTTACTTTTTTACTCACCTAAAACTGTTAGCTTAGTGCCCGTGCCAAAATACACAATGTCTGCAGAGCACAGCTCTCGTGCACCATTTAAAAACTCTAGAGAAGTACTTTTTCAGCACCAGTGCGAGGCATAACGATTCATGTACTCCGTAGACAGTAATAAACATATATGTATTTCGGTGTCCCACTTTGCCCCAGGTAACAAACCTGAGTTTCATCAGTGACCCGAAGCTGATCCGGTACTAGGGCACAGGCAGCTAAAACAAATTTTTCATTCCCCCTATTCTTTTTATTGTTTAAGGTTTTAGATCATGGGGGCAAGTGTTACTTTCTGCAATAGGATTATCTCTACGACATCTAACACATTTTTTAAGTTTAACAAAAACCTCATGGTTTTCATTCAGAGTAGAGCAATCTTACCTACAACCGTTAGCTTTGTGCCTTCTCCAAAGTAGAGAGGGTAAGCGCCAGAACACGCTGATCACTCGGAGGAAAAAAACTAAGCATTCTCACAGTGGGAAATCCATATGGTGCAGCTGTGCCCTGAGTTTGAGTGCATTTTTCTACACATATACCTAGGAGTGTATTTGGAAATATAAATACTAAGTTTGTGCCAGTGAGACTGCATGTCACTATGCAGAGACAAGTCACTATGCAGTTACTAAAATGGTAACGTTAGTATTGTCTCTGTGACCTCAAATCAGACATGGGGACCCAGTGAATTTAAGCATATTGCGAAGGAAAATAAACTAACCAGGATTGGAGTGGAAGTTCACTCACCAAATCCTTAAATTGTGTTAAAATATATATGCCATTCTTAAGATAAACAAATGTGTACTTTGAGTGCACCCAAGGACAGTTTTAGTAGTAAGTTGGTTGACTTGGAGCCACTGGTGAGGAGCAGTTGGCTGTTGATATGTGAGCCTATCACAGGAAAACCGCTCGCTGCGGTCTTAGCTTCACAGGACGGCAGTTCTGCTGTATCGCCTGCATTACTGAGACTGTGCTGCCTGCCGCTAAGCAGAAAAGTGTCACTTGGAGCATAACTGATACCGACTTAATTTTCTGCTTTCAAAAACACAGCTTCTAACTGATTTACTTAAGTGACACCTAGTTTCATGGAACTGCACTATACAAAGCAAAAAGCATTTTCTCCTGCTCTTTACATAGTAAGTTCTGTGCTAAAAATGCATTACCAGTTATTAACACCCCAGAGTGGTAATTGCTGCAAAAATTCAATTCAAAATAGACCAATTTACACTTTAGAGCCACTAGTAAACAGTTACACTCGCTCAAGAGGGATCTGCAGTGCTTTTCTTACCCAGAACCGTGAGTTTGGTCCCTTGTCCGAAGTAAGCAGGCAAGTTGTTCACACTGTTTAGTAGCAGCAAAATAACTACTCAATCTCAATGGTGTCCTATCTCGCACTTCTGCGGGTGGTTATTACGCCACATCATCCCAATTCAGTTATAAATATAGCAAACTTCGTTTGTAGATATTAATATGGTCACATAGAGCCTACAATTATTACCAAATTATTTAGCAAGATGTGGTTTAAGTTCGCAAGCAAAAAATAAAAATAAAAAGTTACGCAGTAATAAAGTGTTCTGTTAAAAAAACAAAAGATTTCTCACCCAACACTGTGAGTTTAGTTCCACCGCCGAAATAAGCAGGATCGTAGTTCACGTTGATACAAGGCAATGGTTAGAACTCGCTACTCACAGACCAGGGTTCGCAATGCAGTCTGTTTTTTTCTTCTTCTAGCATTTAGTTCTTTATTTTGAGGAATGGATTGGAATAAGGACAAGGAAACGTTCTATATATAACTCACAACTGGCATTAATTTAAAGGCATTCTGACCATCCCTGCAGAGCTATTGTCTAAAATGAAAATTACCTCCTAGATCGCAGCAAAATACTAAAAAGGTATTGCATCTTTTCTAATCCAATGTTTTAGTTAAAGACTAATATTAAATATTCCCGGTTAGGCTTGCCTTAGCCAGAGCTTGTTTGATTCCCTTCCTGAAGTAAGCCTGGTAGCTCATAGCGCTTTCACTGAGTACAACTATATTTTTAAAGGAACTGCGGATCTGGGCAGATAGCCAAGTATTTTTTTTAAACATCTCACAAGAACGGTAAAGTAAAAACACAAACATGGCTTTTCACAAAGCCAAGTCCGATTTACCATGAGCCAACAGAGAGAACATTTCCAACGTCTGTGTCTTGCACAAATTCTCACTTGCAGTTTAAATAAAATGACATTCCAAGCTAATCAAAGATAACTTCGATAAGTCCGGTTCCAGTAGACAGGACAGAACGGTGTTATTTTCTTACCTAAAACGGTGAGTTTGCTGCCTGTTCCAAAGATTGCTTCTGAATACGAGCACAGAGTGAGAAGGCTGTCTCATAAAGGGTTTTTTCACTCTCCGAGGTGCCATTCAGAGACTCTCAGAAGCAAATGCTTGCACTACTCAGGCATTTGATCAATATATTGGGGCACGCTAATGATAATGTGCAAAACTAATTGCACAATAGTTGTCAGACACGAATCGGTCATGGTACGCGTTAGTACCAGTGCTAGACCAAGTATGAAATGGTATTTAAAAAGATTGTATTTCTCACCGAGGACGGTTAACTTGGTTCCTTCACCGAAGTAAGCCTGTGCCATAGACACAGAGAACCCATTAATAAAATGCAGCCTGCCAAGCAAGTGTGCTTGTCTCACTCAACAAATTAATCAAGGATTTAAATAAGTAACTTTCTGTGGTACCTTATTATATTCTGCTATGTGAAGACTCTTAGCCAGGTTTCATTACAACTGATTACTTGAAGAGTTGTAATCACATCATTTAAAAAAACCAAAAAGCTAAATCTGTTGTCTCATATGAACCGGTATTTTATATCAGTATAACAAAGAAGTTACTTACCAAGAACTGTTAATTTTGTGCCTTCCCCGAAATAAGCTTCATAATTGGCACAATGCATAGCCACCATGTCAAAAAGCACCAAATGGTGTAATGGCAGAATTGTCTAAGTTTTAATACCACTATTTTAATAGATTGTTTTTTCAAACTTCAATTTTTTATGAAAGATTGATTTGCCTCTGCATTTAAAGATAAACTATTGTTTTCTATAAATCCGTTGAATATTCTCTCCTGAAGAGAAAACAACCTGTCTGCTTTGAGTTCAGTCCACATCCTTTCTGTGTGAGCTAAATATGAATATTTTACAAATAAAATGACAAAAAAAGTCTTACCCAAAACAGTCAGCTTTGTCCCATCTCCAAAATATGCAGGATTAGTATTGTCACAGTGGCAAAAGACTGATCAGAATATTCACTTCATTGTCAAAGCACTTCCAAGTCAATCACCTATTTACTAATCAAGTCAAACTCGTACTTATTTTTCTTGGGAAAATAACTGATGGTTTATAAGAATGCATTTAAGTTTCAGTAGATCTTTTCAGATATTTAAATGTAATTTTATTGACTTTTCTAAATATTTTCTTACCCAAAACAGTTAATTTGGTTCCATCTCCAAAGTATGCAGGATCGACAGTGTCACAGTGCAATTAAACTTAGACCGAAATGTGCTTGTACATTAAACAATGTACAACATATTTCAAACCTCTGGAGTACTTTGCTTTGTTTTGGGAATGAATTGATTATATTTCCCGAAAGGCTTTAAACTGATCTTGTGGTTTCTGTCATGATGCATTTGTGTAAATGTCATTTCAGAGAGTATTTAAAACATTTTCTTACCCAGAACGGTCAGTTTTGTCCCATCGCCAAAGTATGCTGGGTTGAGATTGTCACAGTACAACTAGACTGACCACAAAATGTGCTTGTACTTAAAACAAAGTAGTATCCTTATACACATTATGTCAAAGCTCTAAAGTACTTAGCTATCTAGTGTAAATAAATAAAAAATAATTAAACAATCATATTTCTGTCTTGAGAATTAAAAGTCACCTTGAAGAGTTTAAAAAAATGTTTTCTTACCCAAAACAGTCAATTTAGTCCCTTTTCCAAAGTACGCAGAGTCAGTGTAGCTCACAGTGATAGCAGATCATTAAATTCAGTTTGCAAATTTGCTCATAACTTGTTGGCTGTAAATAATCTGTCTTTGTTTTGTAACATTTTCTGTCTATCTGGTCCCTGATCCTTGGGGGTTTGTTTACTTTTTCAAATTTAATTCAATTCGATATCATCAACTGTGATGAACTGATGTTACGGTTTTCCATGTCAAGCAGGTGATTAATTCGTTAGTAATTGTTTAACTTACCTAAAACGGTTAATTTTGTTCCTTTTCCAAAGTAAGCCTCTGTTCCAGAGTCACATTGCTTGCCTCAGTTGTAAAAACAAAAATCGAGGTTTCCAGGTTTCAAGTTAGGGAATGTTATTATTTTCAGGTAAATCTTTCAAATGCAATAAATCCAGAAACAGAGAAAAGGCTTTAAAAGAGAGGCTGCAGAGGTGGCCCCAGTGATGCTGTGAGAAGGTTGCCACTTTGTAGCCAGTGTTAGACCAGGCCGTCACTCCTCTCCAAGGGCTTTTAGATGGCAGCAGGTTTTTGTACAGCGCCTCTATGGAAATGTATCACCGTGGCCCCCTGTCCCCACGGTGTTAAAGCATCACACAAAAACACAGCAGCTCGCTTTCTGTTACATCCCCGCCCCCCTCGGTTTTTCCCACCACCTCTCTTTCGCTCCCTCTCACAGCCTCTTTGTTTGCTGGTGTCTGTGGCTGTGGTGAGAGATTGTGTCAGACTGCTATTTTCTATTTATATATGTGACGAGACAAGGTGGGGTAGAGATAGCAGTGCCCCACTCCCCAACTCATCACAGAGAAGGGACGCCCAGAATTTGGAAGCTCCTGTCAGCTCTTCTCTTGTCATTTCAGATTTGATTGCTTGCTCTATGCTTAATATATGTGGATGTGATGCTGTTGATAGCTTACTGCTGCTTTGGTGGAGTAGAAGGACAGTATATGGGACAGTGGTTAGACCACTGTACTTAAGTGTGTGTCAAAATCTCAGGTCAGAATCTACTGTTGCCTTCCTGGAAGTCACTTTTCAGAACCTCAGTTAATTTTAAAATGATGCATTGGCCAATGTTTAAACAAGAGAAAATTCTAAATAGAATAATAATTCAAAATGTTGTGCCCATTGTAAGGGCATTATTCTAATTTATAGCATGTAGACGTGGAAATGGCAGTGCCTTGAGATATGCAAAGTGTGCCTTTGTGGGCACAAACGTTTGGGCACAAAGTTTCTTTGTGTTTATGAGGGGGGTACTAATCCTGGCAGCTGACTTGTCATACAGTGGTTTACAGCCTCCTGGGCCCCTACGTATCTGGGGAAATTAAAAGGAATGTAGTCCAGTGAGCGGAGTGGACATTGGCTGTTAAATACTTCACCCTAATACCTGCAGAAATGCAAATCCAGCCATTTTCTTTGCACGTTGCTAGCCATGGCCTTCCAAGGCACCTGCAGACTGGCAGTACCATAGAGAGAGACTGGGCTCTCCACCAATTGATTCTGGACTTCTTGTTCAGACTATATAGCCTGCACTGGGTTAAGAGAGGGAGATCGTAGGAGACAAATCGTAATACTTTGCTGACTTCCCCAGGATCGTAGGCGATGAACCGTGGTGCATTAGAACAATTCACAATTCCAAAATTAATAAAAAAATTAATGCAGGAAACATGCACCCTCTTGTGGACTAAACTACAATAGCGACCCACCTGGATAAATAGAAAATTCAATGGGTAGTGGACAAAATTCCTGGCTTCGTGGGCAGATGAACCAAATGGAACAGCCAGCAATGGGAACGTGTTCCAAGACCAGTTAATTCTGGGTCTTAGGGTTGGGGCCGTGGATCAGGACCTGTAGTGAGTTCATTTGGTAGATTCTGTGCTGATGCTAGATCATGAGAAATCAAACTAGGCCTGAATGAAATGCCTGCCTCTCAATCAAAGCTACCCAATCAACTTGCACTCCCAGCCTTTCCCAGATCTACTTAATTTAAAATAGTGGTTCTCAAACTGAGGGTTGGAATGCTGTGTTGGGTGGAGAAACGGTTATGGGGGGTACAGGGGATGATTTTTTAAATAGATTTTATTTACACTTAAGAAGAAAAATAATAATTTTAATAATAATGCATAATAATGGGTGCATTATATAGAATTAGTAATGGTGCACAAGAGCACCACCTATATTCCACTTGAGGGTTTAAGATGATTAGTGTCTTCCTCAGGTCCTACCCAGTCCTGTTTGAAAGACCTTACATCCTATGTACAAGCACATACATCCCACTGAGTGTGTAGGCTGAATCTTTATTTTATTTATTTTAGGTGAGATTTGGTGTGGTAATCAGAGGTTGTGTTAGCTAATTTTTTGTAAGATCTTGAAATGCACTTGTCCAAAATTGCAAGTCATACCCTTCTGAATGTGTGTTTTAATGAACTGTTATTGTTATTTGTACAAATGGCAATGCAAACCAATAAACTCGAATTACGTCATAGCAGCATGTGGGTTTATTTCTAAATAAATGTATTTTTAATGTACAAGAAAGTTATTACACACATAAGCTCTTTTGAGGCTTGTGGAATATGGATGTTCACGGCTTGTGGAATATGGATGTTCACTGCTTCCTGTATTTATAATAAAGGTTTAACACTACCTAACACTAACACTTTATCCAGAAGTCTTACCAAACGTATGTTCAGAGAAGTTTAGTTGTGTTATCTAAAAAAAATAGCTTTATATTGTATTATATTAAACTGTTAAAAATGTCTGCAAATCCTTAAAAATGGTCAAAAAGTAGAAAAAAACAACTCAAAAATAACAAAAATAATTTGATATATTTTCTCCAAATGGTTCGCAGTTTCAAAAACTTAAGATAAATAAAAGATAACAGAATCAAATTACTGTTCAGACTACTGATGAAGATGTGGGGATGGGAGATCAAAATAATAATTCTTGATAAACTAATAGTTCAAATGAAGCAAGGCACGGCAGATATGTGATTTATTATGTAATTAACAATCAGTGAAGCTAAAGTCACAATGAAGCGTTATCTGAGAAAACAGCTTGCTGCTGATAGAGGCTTTGAGTCATTCATAGTGGTTGTGTGGTGTGCATGTCAGATTTACTGTAATGAATGTTAGTTACCCAGTCTCTCCTGCAGAGGTCAGTGCTTGATAAGCCCTGAGCTGACCACATTGTTATGACATTTCATAACGTGGTAGAAATGGGTCTGGTTTCACAGGCATTTCGGGTTGGACCCATTTGTCAGTCAAGAGGAAACTTTTAAGAAGGATGTATCGAATCCACTATTAAGTTGGCAAGTGTATTCCGGATATGTCATCTGTAGTGTGTCATTATCAAAATTATTATTATTGAAATGATTTTAAAAGTAAACCATTAATTAATAATTATACAGTACACAATTCCAGGAAGATTGAAATGGGACTGACTTAAGACAGCTCTTACCAGAACCAGTAATTACCCACCAAGTAAAGCAGACACAGCCCTTTTCTTCCTCCAACAGGTTGGGCTGGCTGCTGAGTTTTTGTTCAGCAGTTATGATGCTGTTAGTCAGTGTGCCAAACTAGAGGCGCAGAAATACACGGCTGAATCCCCAGCCTCCACACTTTTAATCTGCAGGGAGGAATTCTTTATTTTTGGTCGGGTCATTATATATTTGGAATCGTTAAATGGTGGCTCGATAGTCACTGAGTTTTCAGAAAGTGAATACGCTAGCAGAGTCATTTGTCCATTTTTCTGCCTGTACCAGAACATTCTGTAGTGGGTGTCGTCGTTGTGGTTACAGTGCAGGGTCTCATTCTGCTTCCTAGTGAATAAAACAGGGGGACTCTGATCGACTTTCACTCCATCAGCTAATACTGTAGGATGAAATAAGAACATTTAAAATACATATATTAGTCCTGCTTTAAGCCGGTTTTAAATAGAAGCAATTTCACAGAAAGTTATAAATATATACAGATTGCTGCTTACCGACAAAGAGGAAACAACTGGCTAATACACAGAGCAGCCCCATGCTGTCCAAGAGCTGATGAGATGACTGACTCTTATTCTGTGCTCTTCAGTCCTGGCTCCTCTGATAAGCAGTGTAGCAACAGGGGTTGGTAATGCTGCTATAGGTTTCAAAAAGGCACAATACAACTTGAACACCATTAAGAGTGAACAAAAATGGTCCAGAACATTGCCACAAACAGCAAAAAATTGGTTCCACTGTAAGTAATAATGGCAGCCTCTTTTCTTTTCCTTCTCTTCACCTCTTCTTCCTTTGTGCTACTATCTTTGTCATCTGCCTTGACCGTGTCAGCATCAACAGGGGCTGATGTCACACAGGATGGGCAGTCTTAATGGAACATCCCAGTCACATCATCATTGTACCGCACTTGTAGTAGTCTATATGCCTAAGAAGGGAATGTGTTTGTTTTTTTGAAGATTTGTGATACGTACCTGTTAGGCATTATAATGTGATGCTATGTAAGAATATGTCATTTGGCGAATAGCAGCCAAAACATCCCACATAAGCACAGTTTCCCTCCAAATGGCAGAGACTGGACAACCTGCTGAAGCTGAGCACTCTGGAGGCACACCAGAACACGGGAGTCTAGCAAGAACAACCAACTCACCTACTTTAATGGAGTGATTCAAGTTCTGAATGTAGTGGGAATATTCATGGAAGAAGTTTGTCCGGAAGGACTTGACCTGAAAAACACAGGAGGGAAATATATGGCTCTAAGCTGTGACAAGATGAATATGTCGCAAGGTAATACCTGATCCAATAGTGAGATCATCTGATTAGTTGAAAAAGGATCAATAACATTTACATACAGATTTATTTGTTTATCCTTAGTGAATAACTTAATTTAGCAAAGTCAATTAATAAAATAAATGTAGGTGGTTTCATATTCCAGAATTATCGAGTAATTCATCCACTAATCCCCCCCTATCTTGATAAAAGTTTTTGTGACATAAAGACGTGGCCAAATTTGTCAGTACCCTTACAGCTCATTGAAATAATGCTTCATTCCTCCTGAAAAGGGATTAAATTAAAAGCTATTGCATCATGTATACTTGCATGCCTTTGGTATGTCATAGAATAAATCAAAGAAGTTATTAGAGATTAATTATTGTTCATTCTACAAATATATTCTAAAATGGCCTGAACACAATTGTTGGTACCCCTTAGAGAAAAAATAATAAATAATTGGATTATAGTGATATTCCAAACAAATTAGTTTCTTTAATTAGTATCACACATGTGACCAATCTTGGAATCCGTCATTCAGCCTATTTAAAAGGAGGAAAGTAGTCAATGTGCCGTTTGGTATCATTATGTGCACCACATGCACCAGAGAAAGCAAAGGAGAGAGTTGTCTGAGGAGATCAGAAAGAAAATAATAGACGCACGGTAAAGGCACAGGCTACAAGACCATCTCCAAGCTGCTTGATGTTCCTGTGACAACAGTTGCAAATATTATTAAGAAGTTCAAGGTCCATGGAACTGTAGCCAACCTCCCTGGGCTCGGCCACAAGAGGAAAATCGACTCCAGATTGAACAGAAGGTCAGTGCGAATGGCAGAAAAAAATCCAATCCTTCTGGCAGAATGTCCTTTGGACAGCTTTTTGGCAAGTCACATCAGCTCTATGTTCGCAGTCAAAAACATGAAGCTTTCAAAGAAAAGAACACCATACCTATAGTAAAACATGGAGGAGGCTCGGTTATATTTTAGGGCTGCTTTGCTGTGCCGGGAAGGCGCGGATCTTCCGTGATAGCACAGGGGTCACCTGCCCCCCTAGTGATTTTATTGGCCACCCTGTGTGCCCCCCCAATTTTCATTGGCTCTTTGTGATGTCAATCATTGTTCGCTTTGAATAGTCACTTTTTGGTGGCCCTTCAATTTAACTGTTCGCCCCTGTACCCCCACTTGAAAATAATCTGGATCTGCCGCTGGTTCCGCCTTGAATCTGTGCAAGGCACAATTAAATCTCAAGACTATCAAGGCATTCTGGAGCAAAAACGTACTGCCCAGTTTCAGAAAACTCTGTCTCAGTCACAGGTTATGGGTCCTCCAACAGGATGAAGACCCAAAACATACAGCTAAAAGTACCCAAGAATGGATAAGAACAAAACTTTGGACTATGAAAGTACCCATCAAACCTGAGACTGCTGGAGCTGTTTGCTTAGGAAGAGTGGGCCAAACTACCTGTTATCAGGTGCAGATCTCATTGAGAGCTACAGAATGAGCTCATTTTTGTCCATACCATTTTTATTTGTTTTACAAATTATTATTTACAATATTATGTTGAAAAACTAAATTAAAAACGAAGTCTTAATTCAATTAAAATGGGAAAAACAATGGTGGATGCTGATTTCATTTGTCAAGTTATTCAAGTTATTTCTGAGGAAATTGTGCAATCTTTGTTTTTTGTGGAGGGGTACCAACAAATTTGGCCACGTCTGTATGTCTATGGGGAGAAATCACCTTAGTCACTGACTCCACCTCATACAAACAAAACAAGTACACACTAAATAATGGACTTGGTTTTTTATGTTTTATGACTGTAAATATAATCTTATTTAATTAGTTCCCTCAGTGGGTTTTCTTGCTAGAAAAACATTTGATACGTCTTACAACTGGTTGAGTGTTACTGGGAATTGGTACTGGGAAACAATGGAGCTATTACATTGTACACATTTCATTTCAGGTGACTGATTACCATTTTCAATTTGTTTTAAGACCGGATGTGAGGTGTTTGGCCTCAGATACCTGGGCTGGACAATCTAAAGGTTCTGGATAAAGATTGCAATTGGCAACACGGTAGCAGAACTGAAGGCTTTGCATTAACTGTTAAACCAAAGCAACCACAACGCCTTCCTGGCCAAGCCAGCTGTGCCATTATTGCAAACCACCCAACTTCTTGTACAGAGCCACTGGCAGTCTGCAGCACTGTGACTTGCTGCACAGTAGTAGATCGCATTATCACTGCTGGTCAGGTTGAGAATCTGCAGATTGAAGCTGTTCTCGCTGGTCATTAGGGACACCCTGAAGCGGTCTTTCTCATCGTACTGGTCATACTCATTTTTCACAAACTCCACGACTCCTCCCTCACGCCGTTGCCGGTACCACTGCATGGTGTAGCTGCTCATCGACTTCCCTTTAGACATCGCGCAGTGCAGGGTCAAGTGGGTCCCAGCTGTAGGAATCACATCTCTCTCTTGCTGAACTACCAGCTGGTCAGAGGATTGACCTGCAGAGAAAGAAGAGAAATGTATCTTGCTGAGGGTGATAAATGGTACTTTTCAGCACTCTGCAGATGGAAAGATTTTATTTAAGGTTTTATTGTGATGGGATGTGCAGATGAAGTTGGAGGTTCTCTCTCCAATGTCCAAAAACATAAGCAATATCTGTTCTCTGCACTGAAATGTTAGACTCTCCGCGTTGGCTCAACTACAAAAATATATTTTATATACAAGCATAATGAGCATGTTAAAAAAGCTAGTGCCAGATGCTCACTTTTGACGTGGTGAAACAGCAAACATAGAAGCACAGTTGAATGCATGCTTTGAAGGACTTTAAGGTGAATAGATTGAAGGGCAGCTTGCATTCCAACTTAGCTTGGAGGAAAGAGCAAGGTGTAATTCTGTAATGTGGGCGGGTCATGTAGTGTGTGGTGTAAATGCTACCGAAATATGCGTTCAACTCAGCATTGACTGGATCTAAGGCTTTCAGGGTTTTTTTTTGTCTCTATCGAAAACAAGCATTAGCTATGGGATAAACGTTTACTCTTAGAGATGGTTAAAGCATCTGACATTTGGAGAGATGTGTACTGAATACATGATTATTGTTCGCATTATGGTTAGCACCCATCGCTTGGCATGCCGCTATAGTGTAGGCTAGTTGTAGATTGTGGGTTAAATGTGAGTTATTGTTCAGCTGCACCACAGCTCTGAATCAGTGTGCATATCTCGTTGCACAGAAATATACCGCTATATCTCGCTCCCCTGGGCTTTCAATTTCCAGAGTGAATAATGTGATCGAAGGTCTCTGCACCTTGAAACCATTTTCAAAATCCTTTTCTTTCTCCTCAAACCCAGTTCCATAGGAGTAGGCTATGAGCTCGAGACTCTGATTCCTTCCTTGTCGGTACCAGTACATGTTATCGTGAGAGCTGTCATGTTGTTGGCAATCCAGTGAAAGTGGTGAACCTGGCTTCTGCAAGGCATCTCTAGGAGTCTGAGTAATATGGACGGCAAGAGAAAAAGCTGAAAGAAATAAAAAGGAAAGGATATTGCAACGCTGTTGGAGATCTCAATGAGAAGAATTTATGGTCTTTACTTAGATTTTTAAAGAATCAACGAGTTAGAGACTAAAATCATCTGAAAGGTTGTCCTGTGGTTGACTATTTTAAATGACCTTACTTGTTAAAAGAATTAGGATTTGGATCAGCAAATTGTGCATGCCCGATTTAAAGCCGTTCATCTTGGACTCTGCTCAAGGTTTTTCCATAAGTGATGGTTATGTCCTATTCGACCTCACTCCATTGTGGCTCCTCCCCAAAAACCCAACTGACAGAACGTGTGACCTTTCTGCTCACCGCAAACAGTAGGCTTCTTAGAAACAACCAACGTTCTCATAAATTAATAAATTCATTGTGGTTACATTTAACCACATTGTCAAGTCATTTCCAAAGTATAAAAAGTAACGGCTGCAGGAAGCAAAATAAAACCTAGTAAATGGAGCAAGAGATCAACAGCCGTCAATGCTTATAAGCCAGTGTTTTTGTGGGGACGCAATGTGGGTGTACGGC
>JAOVYW010000022.1:4661513-4676589 GCA_025775045.1 Hiodon tergisus
CCCCCCCCCCCCCCCCCCCCCCCCCCCCCCCCCCCCCCCCCCCCCCCCGAAGGAGATCTGTGTGACTGCCACGGGTGTTTTTTGTCTGATCCACCGACACCCATGACTCAATGTGCGGACTTTTTAGCACAGAAGTACTTCGCGCTGTGTGAGGACTGTGACTTGTCTATAAACAGAGTCAGAGATGCGCCTTTCCTTTCGGCTCTGAATACATCCTAAAAGCCTCCTTCAATTTCAGCTGAATTCGGAGGATGTGGTCGCTAGGTGTGCCATCAAGACAATTATTTCGTTTTCGACTTTTTTATTTGAAAAATAAGGTATTGTTTTTATTTCTACTAGCAAAACAAAATTAAGATCTGTAGTTCATGAAATTAAGTATGTTTAAATAAATGAGATCCCATTCGAATTTTTAAAAACATATTACAGCTAGAAATTGCAGAATCAAAAATGAATAAATGGTGTATAATTGTACATATGGAGTAAGTAGGGGCATCCTACTGACATACCTGCCATTTCCCTGTCGGTACCAGTACATTATTGTTCTAGTGGTGTTTCTCTGGGAGCAGCTTAGAGTCAGCTGCATTCCTACCTCAACAAGTACATCAGGAGACTGCTCAACCGCATGGCCTACAATACAAATATGCAGAGAGAAATTCAATACACAGTCAAACCATATTTCAGTACAGAGCAAGCAATCATGGTAGTGTAAAAATATTCAGATGAGTCAAAGTAGGGCATTTTGTTGCATTGCTTTTCTGCTAAATATTCTAAAATGGATACAGACATTGGATAAAGTGAGTGTTTTATGATTTACCTCTTTGCATGAGAGAGAGAATAATCAGAGTAAACATGCTGTTGGTCTATAATGTTGTTGTTTATAAAAATTTAAATTATCCTTTTTTTAATTGCTCCAAAACTTGGTTTGAGTGAATTGTGTTTGTTAATTTGTCAGTTAAATTGTCGGTTAATTGTCATGCCTATTTAAAAACACAACAGAATGGTTTTCTCATTTGTTTATCATGTGTAACTTTCCCCATTACTTTTGGCCCAATGTGTGTTGCAAGGCAGAATACATCATTCTACCTCTTTGACCTTAATATCAGTGTAGTCAGTTTATACTAAATTTGCATAAATATCGGTTTAAAATAAATTAAAACATAATATTACTGTACTGTAAATGATGCAGCTAGGGTTGACACAAAGTATCATTATAAAAGGAAACACACTGAATTCAGTTTTTTTTTGTTTAATTTTGTTTTCTGAGGTTATCAGTTTAAGCAAGCTTGTACTTACTGGTCTCAGTATAAAGAAACACACATACACCTGTCAAAGATTGTGAATTCCATTAAACCAGACTTATTGATGTACCCTTAATGTACTTAAAGATCTGACCCACACATTACCAATAATGTAGTATTATGTCTCGTCAGAAGTAGCAGGTACAATGGGTTTACATTATTACACTTGGAGGGCGGGGAACTGCTAAACATTCAGGGTTTTTTGCAGGGCCGCTTAATTGTGTAATAAAATGTTATGGCTCATCTTCAATTTTCTTCAATTTTTAATTATGATTTCCACTACTATGTCTTGTAACACATAATTGGTTTTCATTGCTTTAAAATGAGTACAACAGAATAAATACATCTATTATGGTTTATATTTAATCGTTTGTACACCCTGCCATGTCCTCAATTAACTTTTAAAATTAACCTCTCTTGTTCGTTGTAATTGCTCCCTGTCTGAGTTTGAGCTGAATTTATAAAACACGGACGATTTTGGAAATTACTGCAAAAAAGATGAAAATACAAAAGCGTACATAGGTAATAAAAAAGTACATGGGGAATATGTGAAAATAATTAGCTTATTGCAGCTGGACCAACAGCTAAATTAAAAATGTCCAGTGGTTCGTCTGCTCTTTCACCCTTAACGTTAAGGTGAATACTGCCCTCTGCTGTCGTACTGAGAGAAGAGCACCTAGAGCCAGCTGCAGTAGTGTCTCCGTTTGTTTCAGCGTCTTCATGGCTGGAACAGCAGTTTAGTCTCCTGGCAAGTCCACGGATGAGATGTGAGTGCTTGCCAGGTGCTGAAAGCTCCTTTGCTTGTTCTTCTTGTCATCCAAACATCATGGATATGTTACTATTGTCTGGCAAGTCTCACTTTATTCATGGTTTGGAAAGAGAGTTTGGAGGATTTCACATGCTAGGCAAGCTTTTGACAGACACAGACTTTGCTCTGTCTTAAGTTTCAAATATAGCTGTCAATGGGCTTTTGGAGAGATTAGATTGTTTTTGTTTCAGGAGAAATTTTCTGCTTTCTTATTACAGGCTTTTAGTCTCTCTGGGATAAATCTTTAGCCAGGGTAGGGAAGATTTGGTTGTAATCGATTGTCAAAATTTATAATGAATGTAGCTGTAAGAATCTGAGGAAATATATTGTGATAAACATTGTTGATTTGACTCTATTTGCATATTCCATATTTCCATTTGCAGTTCATAATGTGTGTTCTTGCAATTAAGACAGTAACAATAGCAAAAATTAGTCCATGTAATGTTGGAGACAATGGAGGGTGGGAAAGAATAAAGGTAGAATCCTGATTGACCTTTGAAAAAGTGTTTATCTCTGACTGGCACTGTGGCGTGTGGTGGACTAGAACTGGGATGGACAGATCAGGTGAATGTATTAAAGCCTGACTTATTATGTAGAGGGATACCCTCAGCGCCTCGGAACTCTGCTGCGATGTCATCGAAAGTGCGCCCCCTTGTCTCTGGGAGGCGCAACAGCGTGTAGCCGAAGGCCAGGAGGGCCATCACCATGAAGAGGAGGTAGACGTAGGCCCCACAAACTTTCTGCACAGGGACACACAGAGCCAGCTGTTATGGTTAATACACATACAATTTCAACACCAAACCAAAGAGCCGGGTAGAGCAGTGGTACCAGCAGTGGAGGAAAGAGCAACGCCAGTAGGAACTTCCCCCCCCAGTTCAGCATGCTGGTGAAGGCCATGGCAATAGGACGAGCCGGCTGGTCAAACAGCTCAGCACCGATGAACCAAGAGATGGGGCCAGGCCCCACTTCATACGCCGCAATCAAGAAGAAAACCACCAGAACCTGCAGACTGCGGAGATCTGAGACAATGTGCTGAAAAGAGGGGACATTAGAAACAGAGCTGTGGAATTAACATGAAGGGGACTTCAAAAACATTTGTATAGAAGTACTAATGCTAATGCACACTGGGGCCTTTGCACTGTAAGTGAGTTCTCACCATGATTGAATCAGTGATAGTCATCAACAGGTTGCAAAGTGCTAATGACAGGAAACCAATTAGCAGCAGCTTCCTGCGCCCCGCCCTCTCCACCAGGAAGAACTGCAGAAAACAAATGATATTCTCCTATTTTTTTCAACAACTTAATACAAATACATAAATAATAATAAAAATGGGGGCAAATTTCATCATGCCTATCTGTTTATCAGCAAGGTTACATAGCAAGTTTTTGTTATTCATCTGAATGGTCAAAAGACCCCTAAAACCTACAGAAGCTGCAAATGTACATTTACACTCACCGCAACGACAGTGAACATCACGTTGACAGCTCCCACCCCCAGAGTCAGATACTTGGCCTCTTTAAAGCCTGATTTAGAGAACATTTTGGTGGAGTAATTTATAATCTGGAAAACCAAAAATATGCAGAGAAAAAGTTTAAACATTGGTAGTTTCCAAATGTGTTCCTCACCAATGGCTGAATGCTGACATACTGCCTTTATTCCCAAGCAACCACGCAATGTTAAAAAGCTCAGGCTTTAAAAGTCTAAATAAATTGAGCAGTTTCTGCACATAAATGTTCCTTACATGTACTGTAGAAGCATTAGTAGTCATTTAGTGAGGATCATTACCAGAGTATATTTTTTTAAGGCAGAATTGGATACACTTGGCTACACTAAACGCACCGCATCAGCTGAACTAGTTTTCCTAATCAACAGTGTAGTGGAAAACTGTTTCTAGCTAATAAAACATTTGATTTTGATTTTGAACAATATTATAAAGTTGGTTCATTTTGAAATTGAGAAACATTCAACATTCTAAAGGTGAACTATTCTTTGGAGTAATGCTTTAAAAAGTAGAATTAGTTTTTGGTCCTGAACAAATGTCTTGCTTTTGATTTGAGGACTGACCGCGTTGAATCCAGATAGTTGGCTGCCCAGATTGATGATAAGGACTATGATGATTGGCTGTCTGTAGCTTTGCTTCATTAAGAACTCGCGGATTGTGACTCCTGATTGGGTGTGCGAAGCCTCCTCCTTCATTTCCGTCAGTTCGCTGTTAACCTTGTCTGAGCTTCTTCTCAGCCTGTACAGGGCTAAAAAAGAGGTCAAAGCCAAATATTTCACATTTCCCCTTTCTCACAAAGGCCTGACACAAAGGTTTATGTCGGACACAAATTCACGTTCCGGAAATGTCATCACGCAAGATAAACAGCATTGACACCGGTGTTTCACCACGAATCAAGATGTTTTGTGTTAGTGAAACGATAAATATTCCACGCACTGTGATCAACAGGCATGCTCCAAGCTCCCCGCACACACCTGCCTGGGCTTCACTCTCCCTCCCACAGTTGATGAGGAGGTAGCGAGGGCTCTCGGGACAGAAGGGCAAAACCAGGTACTGCAGCAGAGCAGGGATGAGTGACAGTGAGAACATCGGGGCCCAGTACTTCTCTGTGCCCATCACAGTGTCCAGGCCCACCACCTAAAGCACCCAAGCCAACAGTTTAGGGGTCACTGCAAGACACAAATACAGAAACAAGGTATTTATACGTGGGACTCACCATTCCCAGGAGAATGCCGGAGGCGAAGGAAACCTGGTTGAGAGTGGCGAAGGCGCCACGCAGCTCGGTGGGAGACACTTCCTGGATATAGAGTGGGTTGAGGCTCATTGCCAGGCCGCAGAATAAGCCGAAGACCAGCCGTCCCAGGATCAGCACCTCGAAGGACTTGCTGACCTTGGACACGAACATGAGGCAGGCACCTAGCACTGACAGCGCATTCGCTGTCAGGATGGAGTTCCGCCTGAATGGGCCAGGGTACGGGTTGGGGATAGAAACCGATCAGCCTGATAATGTGGCTCCGCGGTGTAAAGGTGGCAAAAGTTAACAGGGCTACACAAGTTGTAGTGTACATTTTATTATTTTGTATTTATTCATTCTTTATCAGGGCAGCGCCTTAACGAAAAGCTCTGTTAGGTGATTTTATCTTCCTCTGACCTTCCAAAAAAGTCTGCCAGGCCTCTGACTCCCAGTGAGCCCAACAGAGCCCCGAAATCCTTGATGCTTACAGAGAGTGACCACAGAAAGGTGAGGCTGTGATCTGGCATGGACTCATTATGACGTGACCTCCAGGTCATGTTGAAAAACTCCTCGATTATCTACCAGGAAGAAAGTTTTAAAAGGGCGGGGGGGGGGGGTTGTTTTTTCCTTTTTTTTACAATAATTCAATTACATTACAGTGTTCATTTCACAAATGGTATTGGTGCCTAATGACAATAAAATGGAGAAAAACCATTAAACACAGTTTAAACGTAGTTTTTTATTTTGATATAGACTCGTCAATACTTCTAATTATGTGGCTCATTTCATCCAGCTTCAGCCTTCAGCAATAAGGCTTTCAGGCAGAAAGCCAGTTCCTTCTCACCTTGGCTGGAGCGTTGACGTTCCCGGTTTGATATCCAATCTGCAGGGACCCCAGCACTGCTGCCACGATAGAAATCAGGAGGGTGACAGTCATGTGGCTCTGTACCCGCACGGGGAGCAAAAAAAGATGACATCGCTTGACAGTCAAGCTACTGCAGCTTCAACGATGCAAAGGTAGACCATGTTCAGTCAATGTTCTCAGCTGTGAGGTTGTTAATAAAGATTGTCCACTGACCTCCTTGGAATCCATTAACATGAGCAAGAAGGGATTTCACCTCCTAAACAAAGAATATATTTATTTGTTGTTTTGGTTTTTAAAATCTCAGAACCCCCCTCATACCCGGTAAATAGGAATTTATAATGGGATTTAATAGCATATGCTGAGGTAGGAAATCTAAATATTTGTTTGGGCTCAACACACCATTTAAAATATACATAATCCATACATTTAGATGATTAAATAGTTCTCTACCAACCTGTCAAATAAAGTGGGTAGATATGTTTATCTCTGTCCTACGTTGAGTCCTTGAATCTATTTTGTATATCCAGGTGGTCTCCACTCTCAACAATGTGAGCCAAGTCTGCGATATCTTCATCCATGAGTCTGGGATAAGTCCCTGGTCCCACACTGTCAGGTTTTGCTCAGCTATGGTCTGTCCTCAACCCCTCCTCCAGACCCCCACACCCAAGTCCAGAGCGGCTCCTGCCCCCATGAGAGCTGTGATGAAGTCACACCAGCCCGGTGAATTTGGGGCCGCTCTGAGAGAATGGCAGCAATGGGCCAAAGCTCCTGCGGTCAAGCAGGGCGAGCAGATACTGTTCCTTGTCCCTGTATTTCCTCTGGCTGGAAAGTAACGTTGGGGCATTAAGAACCCTTTGAATCTGTGAAAGAACTCATTTGTATTTTACAATGTTTGTCATGGCCGATATTGCACCACTTATTCTATTTAGCATATGATACAGACCTCCCTCCAATTGGTAAAAATATGGACAAATCTGTACAGTAACACGACTGTCCTCAACGTTACTGTATTTCAGATATAGGGTACCTTAACTTTGGATATGCTCTGCTATGAAAAAAATGTATTGTTTGAAGACATGTTCTAGTTTTAATCTCAGCATTCTTGGCATACAGCTGTCTTGGACAGCTTCGTATTGATTTTTTAAGCTTGCCTGGCACTGTTAATCTTGATCTGTGAAGCCAAAAACAAGTGAGCTCTGCATGGATGGCACCAGTCATGATCCAGCCAATGGCTTCTCTTCAAGCCCTGCCCCTAACACACACCTGTCATAATTCACAACCACAGGACTTTAATTGGCTCGCTATACGAAACCCCTGATTGAAGGAACAGCTACATCTGAATTCTAAGAATCGAGCATGCAGTTTTGTTATTGGTCAGATCCTTATTGTCTGCTTTCTGTGGACTGTTTCTCTGAAAACACCACCTATTTTTTGTCCTGGAATTAGAAAAAGGATG
Organism: Hiodon tergisus; assembly: GCA_025775045.1. Taxonomy (NCBI): domain Eukaryota; kingdom Metazoa; phylum Chordata; class Actinopteri; order Hiodontiformes; family Hiodontidae; genus Hiodon; species Hiodon tergisus. The sequence goes on from JAOVYW010000022.1 coordinate 4,668,676, forward strand.
ACTTAGGTAAAACAAAACACAAATAAATTTGTTTAAAAAAGTAAGACTGAAAGGTCTTGGCTGCTGTACAGGCAGTAACACAGGCAGTAAGTCTACGTGTATGTGGTCCCACTGCTAGTCGGACTTACCTTCTTTTCTTCATGGCTGGCTCTGCTATACAGAGCAGTTCTCTATTTGTGGTTTTCTTCCATCTGGCCTGATGCGTCCAACAGAGTCAGGGGGCCAATTATACACCAATAAAAATCACCTCTTACACAAGCTTCAAAGGCTCCCAGGAGATTGTGGTGATGGTGGCTTCTTTAAAAAATAGGGGGGGTTCAAGTTTGTTTGCTTTTTTTATTTTTTACTCTCTTGCCTTCAGGAAACTTGCCAGATTGGGTCTTCAAACCCGAGTTGTGCACGGACCGCGAACCGACTCTGAGAACGGCGCACATTGCAGGCAGAGTCACACATAAAAGTATGAAGTAATTTAATCCAGACCCCAATGAAAAAAGGAAAAGGGGGGGGATGGAGCATTAGGTGCCGGTACCTTGGCTAAGGGCAGGGAAAGCAACAGACGCTACTCTGTTGAATCATGTTTATAGGCAGATTCCAGTCTTAGTCATGTTCATAGAAACTCAGCAGGGGTCTGCAGAGCCTCCTCCAACCCCATCCTCACCCCCATCCCCAAGCCCCCTCACCAAAAAATTAAAATAAAAGAAGAAAACAAACAGAAGGTGAGGAAGGTTTGCATGGTACCTACAGGACTGATCCAAGAAAAGAAAAAAACGTTTGGATCAGAAATCAGGGGAGAAAAACGTTCTTAAGTACAAACCACAACTGTGGCTAAAGCACATCAATAAAATAATAATCATAGCTTAATACATTTAAATTCCCTCTTTCCATTCCACAGAGATTAAACTACAAGTAACACTAATTGTATCTTATTTTAACAAATGCAAATGACCATGAAAACAAAAAAATTATCATTTTTTAAAATTTTAGTTTTTTACATGTTTATTTCAAGAGGATCTTCAATCCAGCCCCAACTTCACATAACTCTTAGTTTTAAAGCTTTTGTGTTCTATTCACTTGAGTAAATCCAGGTAAACACTACATTGTGTTATAGAGTAGGTTAACCAAGTAATTGCCACAGAAGCTGAACCATTTGTATATTGGATTGGAAGATTCATTTAGCAAAATTTATGGGTTAGGGTTAGGGTAATGGTTAGGGTTAGGTAATTGCCATATAAGTAGAACCATTATAAACTAGTTTTTATCAGTATGGAAGATTCATTCTGCAAGATTTATTAAAGTATGAACAAAAACATCCACCTGGGTAGAAAATTACTGCTGCTATTTAGTAACCTGGTGTTACTTTTGACAGATAGACAGCGAGTTACAGGTCCGATAACCCTGGTTAGTTAAAACCAAAACACACTGAACTCAAAATCTGGAAATGCATTGCGGCAACAAGTAGGTAGGACTGTAGATTAAGTAAATTGCCATGTTAGTTCTGATGTTGGAACCTTCAGGATTGCTTTAAAATATATACATTATTGCCACTAGATGGGGTTAATGGTTTATATTGATTACCAATTTCAGATGCATGCATTGATGGTAGATACATGTTGAGTTAATTAAGAGATGGAGTGAGAAACACTGGGCCCTACTCCTCTTGCAGATTGATATATTTGTTAAACACGTTGATCTGAAATAGTGTGAGTTAACTGGACTATATGTACTATCTGCTCAATCCAATCGAGCATCTGTGGGATGAAATAGATTATACTTTTCGGAGTAGAGATCCACTACCTGCCAATTTGCCACAACTATGGGAGGCAATGGCGTCAAATGGGCTGGTATCCATTTGGCACACTTTCAACACCTTGTTGATTCCATGCCCCGATGAATTCATGCTGTTCTGGGGGTGAAAGGGGGAGCAACTCGCTATTTGGTCAGTGTACCTAATAAAATGACACCCAAGTGTTCCTGAGTGTATTTGGTCTGGATCTGAATAATTTATTAATTTAACACGATTATTACCGCTTTCTCTGTAAACTACATAAAATGGGAATCTCTTATGCAACCCCAAAATGTGTGGGTTTTATAAGACTTAAAGAAAACAAATTTAACGACCCTTTCCCCAGCCCTTTAAATACGAAAATAAGTTACGAAATTCTGGCAGAATAAAAAACTTTCCAGCGTGGGATTACTGGCAGCACTTTCTTTATCGTGCCGAATACTGTGCATGGTCAAACGAGCTCTAAAATCAATCAGGACACAATTAATGTTAACCAAGAGTGGAATGAAAGTTTTACGTAAATTTACAGTGGCATGAGATCGAGAGGCAATCCTCCAGATGTGAACACATAAATGCTCTCAGTTGTGCGTTTCCATCACAATAAGGTTGAGCTTTGACAGGTAACCTCTAAAAAGACGAATGGAAAGCATACACTTTTCCACAAACATGAGGTACTAATTGAGCTCTCACATGAAGAAAGCGTAACTGATGGCAGCCTTACTCTGTCTTCTCACACACGCTCTTGCACATAACAAACAAGGTGGAAATGAAGGCTTTTAGACACCTGCAACCCGGCACTCCTATTCCCCAGCTGAATTCTCAATTATAGTGTACAGACCTGCCTACCACATGACCTCTGACATCAAGGTCTTGACCTCCTGGCGGATGATCTCTGACCTCAGTGTTTCGGTTCCTGAGCAGGTGATGGTCTGGTCAGATGACACAGATGGTGAACATCACGCACTCTCGACATCACCATCCTCACCCTGACCATCGTGACTATTAACTGTGTAATACCCCCTAATGGTTCCCATTATTCTCATTATTGCAGTGGGAGAAGTATTTTGAAGAACACATGTTGAAAAACTGCTGTTATTATTTTAGAATTAAAAAAACAAACAATTTAGTTCATTGTAAAGGAGAAAATGGGCCTGGGAGCAGATAGTGTGTACGAAAGAGTAAGGCAGCTCTGGTCTTCAATATTCACTGTCCTTGATGCTCAACATGGTTGTGATGCTAAACCCGAAGGTCAAAAATCGCAGTTCTTCCACATGGAATTGTGTGTCCCCCACAACCTCAGAATGTTTTCACTGCTGTTGTTTTGGTACTGACCTTTGATTGTTGACGGAACAAGAGAGTCTGAATTTCCTATTGGCTCCTTTGAATGGAATGCAGGTTGAATGAGAAAATTACACCTTTTGTTTAAGTTCTGAAAATTGATTCAACAGCACACAATTGACCATACAGACTTTCTTTCTTTATATGAGTTGCATTCATGTATTGACATAAACACTTTAATGTAAATCCTATCCAAGAGATTAAACTGACACTTGGTGGAGATAGGAAACCTCAAGCAAGCTTGCAGAGGCCTAATATCATTAATTATTTTTTTAAGCCTGATACAACTATGAATAATGATAAACATTAAAACACACAGATCAATTCTGTGAATAGCTAATTTGCTAGAAATCTTAGAAATGCATGATCTCTATGCAACTGGTAAATCACACACAGCATCTTACTCTCTCAAATTATAACACTGACTCCTCCAAATACCTACGATTTCAGTCCTCAGATCCCCTCCTCCCCTCTCTTCTCTCCACTCAACCCCCTACATACCCAGCAACACTCCTCACATCCTTGAGCACCTGCGTCATTATAAAACTCTTTTGAACTTCACACTGGATGTCAAATGCCACATGTGGCAGTGCAAGACAGATGTACTGCAGCTGCTTCTTAGTTCCCATTTCATCTCTTACCGCCACCCCCACTCACAATCTCCATCTCTTACCGCCACCCCCACTCACAATCTCCATCTCTTACCGCAGCCCCCACTCACAATCTCCATCTCTTACCGCAGCCCCCACTCGCAATCTCCATCGCTAACAAGAACTCACTCATGAACTTTATCTATAGCTGGCCCCTGCTCGGAATCTTCATTTCCCACAACCTTTGTCTTTATGGGTCATCCTCACTTACCCTGCTTCCTGGGCTTAAAACATCATACCCTCTAGCTTACTGAAATGGCTCCCTTCAAAATGATGTGTGCTATGTGACACTCTGTGATACTGGGTTTGGTTCAGGTAGTCTGAATGTGCCAGGGCCTCAGATGACTGCTTCAGCTTGAGGCTGTGTGTGATCTGGACTGGAGTGTGACTTTTCCCAGCCCTGGTGGGTATTTTACTTTGACCTTCTTTGACTTATTAAGGGAGGCGACATTAGGGAGGTGACTTTTGGAATATTTATTTAAAATTACAAATGTAAATTCCTACACCAAAAAGAAAGATTGTGATTATTCCTCATGTTTAAACAGCCTGTTGGTGGAAGAGTAAATGCTTGGGTTTTCCCGCTGTGTTACAGCCGCACCACTGCTACCAGGAATTCCCTGCCTATGTAACCGGTGAAGTCCTTACCGATATCAGACGCCTTTGTGCTCCCAACCAGGTCACGTCTCACACAAAATATCAATTTTCTCCTGTCCGGAAAAAGCCCTCTGTGGGTCCACCAACAGTCTATGATTAAATCCATGTCTAGTCCGCTGCACAATGTATATCCTGATAAGGTCCCTGGGGTTGGGAAGGTCTTGAGCAAACTCACTGGCCCAGTATTTATACAGGTTTAGACAAGGCAGTAAGGAAGGATAGGAGAGGGGCTGCTTTGCTATTTTATCCGATCTCGGCCCTGCTTGGTCAAAAGGCCCAGTTATGATCACTGGAACCTTGACAAACTACTAGAGGGCCAGACCTAAAAGGGTTTTTCACACTTGTGTAAAAAGCTAACCAGCCTCTGACAACTTCACTGTTTAAGAGGTCAAAAACAGGAGATGGATGAAATTCAACAAACCACCTTCAATATTTCCAACTTCTCTGTTTATGTTTATGTTTGGCAGACTGAGCTGTGCCTGTTCATTGATAGATCGCCGTCATCGTCCAGTTGGAACTGCATTTAGAGTATAGCCAAAATCCAAGCTTGACAAAAGATATATATAGGGAAAAAGCATATGATACATATTTACATTGTGAGCATTTTACCTTTACTTCAATAAGCCAGTGCAATGGCCTCTAGGAACAAGTTGCAAGTCCATATAAGGAAACAAATATACAAAACACCAACACAAAAACTTAGCTTTCGTAATTTTAAAAAGAAACTTCATAACAGGGGCTTAAATTCTCTCCCCCCCCCCACTTTTTTAATAAAATGTTTAGTTTCTGTCTTTCTTGTCACCTTCTACCAGTGTTAATAGTTTTATCAGTTGTGGTTACCTTAACCCTATTTTCTTTCTTTTTATTTAGTTGAGAAAAATTTTATGCTTTTCCCACTACACAATACATTTTGAGATACTGATATTGTGAAAATAAAGAGCTTTATTGAGGATAAATCACTGCTAAAACACAACTTAATATGTGTGACATAATGCTTAAGCTACACTGAGGTGACAAAAATCTGTGAAAACTAAATGTCATGAAAGGAAGGGATTGAAATCACAGCTGGATTCCAGAGTCGACATCAGACCTTAATTGTCTAAAGGTTTGTCTTTAACTTCTATGTTAAAGCTTGTGCCGAAATATTTCTCTGTAGGCATGAATGAGTGTTGAATTTCTTGAGTTTTAAGGGAGCTGAACACCCAGTGCTAAGAAAGATGTTAATTCCATTGAGGATACAACTAATGGTGCCCAGTGAAGTACTTGGGACAAAGCCTCAACAGCAAGGCAGAATTCGGTAAGTTCCCCCTTCTCAATTACACTTCCTAACACATTATTCTTATCATTTCAGTCAACATACACGTCATACATAAACAAAATAAAACCACTAAAATATCTAATATTGGGAGGAGAAAGTGCAAATATTTTGGCGCCACTTCTTTTTTATGGCTGGAACTTGTGGGTTCGTCCCGTCTCTCTGTCTGAGCGCACACAGATGCCTTCCCTCTGTGGCCTCTGCTCTCCCCTCAGCTCCTGGAACCGTCTCTCTTCACACCAGACGACCTACTGGGAATAGGCAGACAGGAGAGGGAGGCGTTAGGCTCCACGGGTATCCGGCACACAGATGCACGCTGCGATTGCATGACAAGACACCAGCATTCCTGCACACACAGGAGCATACACACACACACACACACGATTAAGCTCCTGCCCATGACGGGCCGTGCAAAACACACAGCGGGCGAGTGGGCAAGCAGGACATTGGTCTAAGGACAAACAGACTGGGTAGCCTTTAATTATGAGCAGGAGACAGAAGACAGAAGACAGGAGACAGGAGACACTTTGCTTTAGGTAAGAGCTCAACCCGATGCACATCTGGATAAGACATCCTGAAATAATTTCCAAGGTTTGTGAGAAAGATGTTTCAGTGACCAGTGGTTAGTATTCTCATAATTATGCGTGAAACAGGGGCAACCCTTGAATAATGTTTTACTCTATTCTTTCTCTGGTCTCTCTCATCCAGCTGATGTCTTCATTCATGTGTTTCTATGCAAAGACAGAACTGTTTGAGATTCAGTGACATATGAGACACAAGGGCAATTGTGCAAATGACTGACAGCCAAAGCATACCTATGTCTGTGCAGATGGTGCAGGAGCAGGACGAGAGTCACAAGACTCGACCTGGGACATAAGTTGGACTGGACATGGGACTCCTTCTGGGCCCATTCATCAAAGCCAAGCCTTAAGCCTTGTGATCGGAGGAAGGGAGATGGGCAGGGAGTTCAGATTGCTTACAGATGCTTTTAGCAACAAGAGTGCAATTGCTCCTGTGAAGCTCTCCCAGTGGGGGCAAGGGTTAGGAAGTAGAAGGGGTCCTGGCTTCTGCAGTGCACATAAGATGTGGCTTGGGGTGAATCAGCAGTAGGGGGTGGGGATGGAGGGGTACAGGTGAGACCATTCTCAGACCACAGCTCGTCCAGGGTTCTACCTATATGGCACATTCATTGAATTGACCTTCAACAAGATCCATCTAAAAGTATGATTTTATTTGTATTACAAAATCATGCTGAAGATTTAACACTCAAAAACTCAACCGATCACGTATGATAATGGATTCCATCTGTATATTCCAAAACCCCAAGGGAAGATGATCTCAGCCAACATTCTCTGAAATATACATTTTGGTTGTATTTTATTATTACTATTAATAATCTGTGATCCCCATTCCTTTCCAAAGTGTTCTTTAATTATTCTACATGAGAGAGAAAAAATAAAGACAGGAATAAAATTCCAAATGAATTGTTCAGGATCTAAATGTGAATTACTGGATCTTTAGAGACCAGCCAAATATCTGTGAGTATTGAATAACAGTGCTTATTAAAAAATGATTATAATGACCCCAGAATGACTTTATGACAGACCATGTGTTATATGAGTAAAGCAAGACTACAAATGTTAAGGAATTTATTTTCCTTGAATTCAGTTAAATCAAATGACCTCGTCACTCATTTAAGGTGGAGCACCGGACCATTAAGTATAGCGCTAACAGATAAATATAAATGGATTGTACTAGCCCATGCCTGTTTTTTTTTGCACATTTATGACCACATGTGTTGAGCAATTAATGCAAAGCATTGGACCTTCTTAGAACTTTAAGCATCTGCCACTCAGGCCGTTTGTTTTAATGACATGTTGATTTAATCCCTCGGTAATGTAGACCACTGGGCTGCATTACAGATCTGCTGCTCTTTTTTAACTTGTGTTTTCTTTGCTGATTTCATGATACTGCTGTGAGATGCTCTGGGAAAATTAATAAAATGTCAAAAGGATCGTACATCATTTCAATTTGCTTCATTTCAATTTGCTTCCCTATTCCGGTTGTTCCCCTGCTTCTCAAGCCTAAACTCCCTACTCCGGTTGTTCCCCTGCTTCTCAAGCCTAAACTCCCTATTCCGGTTGTTCCCCTGCTTCTCAAGCCTAAACTCCCTA
>JAOVYW010000022.1:4676689-4715878 GCA_025775045.1 Hiodon tergisus
TCCGGTTGTTCCCCTGCTTCTCAAGCCTAAACTCCCTATTCCGGTTGTTCCCCTGCTTCTCAAGCCTAAACTCCCTATTCCGGTTGTTCCCCTGCTTCTCAAGCCTAAACTCCCTATTCCGGTTGTTCCCCTGCTTCTCAAGCCTAAACTCCCTATTCCGGTTGTTCCCCTGCTTCTCAAGCCTCCCCTGGAGATAATTTGTGTTCAGTTACACGGCTCCAGCACACATCACTCCTGACTCTTCCACTGGGAGGGCTGGTGAAATATCCACATCGTTCTCGTCTCTTTCTAATGCAGTAATAACCTAAAACTATTCTCCTCACAAAAACACTCCCGTTTTAAAATAAGAGTGCCTTTGTTGATGGGAATAATAGCCCACTATGCTACCTTTGACAAGTTTTTTCTATTTTGTTACTTTTATTACTCTTTTTTTATTGGTCTTTCATCATTTAGTAGTTAATTGAACATCCACAGTGAAGGAAGGATATTTCTTTAACAATGTGAAAATGGATTATGGAGTATTAGTATGGACAGCTTAATGGTAAAACACCCTAAAAGAGATTAATGGTGAACAGGGTGTTCTTGTACAGAGAAAAATATCAAATACGGTTCATTCCAATAGTACAGAGAATGAGAAAAAAGAAGGTGATTGATGCTGTCTGCAAAAGATTATCTAGGGTCGATATTCAATTTGACATAATGATAAATCAACAGAGAGTAGCAGCTAACTGCTGCAAAGGATCTGCAGTAAACAGGTTGATGTGCAGAATACATCATCAACACATTACCCTCAATTAAAAATAACCACTACAGCGCAATTACGCTGAGATCTTTAACATTTCTCCAGCTAGAACAGGTCAAAAAGCCCCGCTCTTATGGTAGGACCTAATGACAAACAGCCAGATGGGAGTTTGAAGTGCAGGAGAAGTATAAAGCGAGCTGGCTCAAGCATAGTAAAAGCCTTATTACGTTCACCGGCGAGTGAGCATAATGCACAGGGCAGCGTAGAGAGTGGTGAGAAAGGACGGTTTAGGTCAGCGCTAAATTCACAAACAGGTGCTGACTTTTCATTGCGCAGAGCTTAGTGAGATGCTAGTTAGGACTGAGACATTGCTTGAAATTATATGAGAAACAATCTAAGGATAGTTCAACATAAAGTGAATATTGCAGTCATCTCATTTTTGTTTGCTCAAATAAATAATCTGTCTGTAAGCAATTCTGAAACACACTGATTAAACTGTCACAAAGAACAATAGTTTTCTAAATGGCTGTTATTTTTACTTTAGGTTTACTTATGCATTTTATGGTTTTAGGTTGGAATGAGTATTTATTTATATATGTTTTATAATATCTCTTGGCTGGGCCTTGTTTGACCCTTTTGACACGCTATGTATTTCATGGATTCATTTCTTTATTAAAGTTTAGAGAAGCCTGGTGTCTGGAGTAAGGAATAGAAGATAAATGGTGTCAAGGAACATGCCAAAGTAAATAAATGGTACTATACGTCGACTAAAGAAAATTAAAAAACACCTAAACATCACCCATGAGTTGAAAAAAACAAATATTTTACTGCACCATTTGTGCACAGTTTAATATATTTTCAACAGTGGACCTCTGAGACTAACTGCATAAGTTTAGTTAAATTGAGCTTATTTAAGGAATTATTGTTAGATACATGAAATGACTAAATAATATAACGCAGGAATGTTTCAGATTAAAAATAGATTAAATATTTTTTTTCAGTGCATTTTCTGTGGCTCTGTTTATCACATGGGTAATCTGTAAAAAAAATATGCCGTTAATAATGCAAATGGTTTGAATAGATTTGTGGTTAGCAATTAAATATTCAGAGACTCTTTAGCTTCAGAGTATTAATCAATAACCAATTGTATTGTTTCATTGTGTACATCATTGCAATCAGAGTGGGTTTAATTATAAAAGAAAATGTGTATGATAAACTTTGTTATGCTCCTGTCTCGTAATTCTTCAGGGAGAGTGCAGAACATAGTCAGAATTAGCATCACCCCTCCATTTATTTTTTATTTTAAATGTTATTGTTATGCTGTCTGCTTCAGTCAACCCCACATACTTTAATCTGCATTTAAGGACTCCCAGCTCTTATACAAAATACTTTTAGAACAATATCCAGAATGGAATAGGCAACAGGAAAGTTGTATTACACAGCACTCAAAACAACAAACATGGTTTTATGATCAGGTCCTATATTCCCAAATTTTATTGAATGAATGCAGATCTTATTGGTTCACTTGGTTTTCAGTTTGCTTGTACTTAGACCTGACTAGGCCATTTGCTAGTACTTAGACCTGACAAGGCCATTTGCTTGCGTACGTTGTTGCTTTGTTGCGTACGTTGTTGCTTTGTTGTGAAGACTTGAGTAGTTTCTTAGATCACCTGACTGAGGCATCTGCAGTAGTGCTTGGTTTTCGACCTGTACTGCAAGTTGCCAGGGGCAAAAAATGCTATTATTCTTCCATTGTCCACCAAGGCACCTCAAAATCATTCAATTCTTGGCTTGAATGCTGGCATGGACACAAAATGGCTTGTTGCAATGGAAAAGATCAATTTAAAAATGCATTAATTATAGCTTGAATAGCTGCTCTACAATGCCATGTTCCTTACTAGGTTATATTCCTATCATGAAAAAAACACATACCACACTCATTGGGGGAAGCTGTTTCCTACCTGCCAGTCTACACAAAGATTATTTCAAACAGCTGCGTTTTACCCCGCGTGTCAAAAAATAAAACAACATGCTTTTTTAAAATTAATCCTCCTTGTCAACATCCCTACCTTTTCATAACTGATTTCAAAATATGTGCATATTTTTGTCATAAGCATACTTAGGCTATGGTACTATAGTGTAGCATTCACCATGTACTGATCTCAGTATTTTAAACATACACTCGCCATCTTTCTACTTCTCAGGTTCTTCACCACGGTAACACGCTCAAGGCATCAGTTGCATCACCGGTTTGCTCAAACGGAGGTGAGATAAAACTCAAAGACTCTTAAAGCAGTGTGTAGGTTTTTAGCTAAAACAAACTCATCTGGCTGGTATAGCCCTCTCTTTTCCAAATGCCTTGCTGTTGATACTGGCTAGCTAGCCCAGTTCAATATGTCTGACGTTATGCCCGTTACGAGCCACTGTTTTTAGTCGCATAAGTAGTGCCAGGGTAAACACATGAGCTCAGGGTTCTTTGGTTCAGTAGAGACCATCAGGCCAGGGTAAATAGGGCCAGAGGGACCAAGGGAATCCCACCAGCCCAGACTGTACAAGAAACTACAGAACCAGCTCAGGCTAAAAAGAGTGCTAAGACAATACTAGAACATTAACAAAATCCAGAAACTTTTAAAAGAGATTTGCTAGCTGCTCTAGCTGTACTACACTGCTAGCTGTACTCTAGATAAGTATGGGTTTTAATTGAATGGTTCAGTTTCACACTTTAATACTTTTAATTTTTATATTTCTTTAGATATGTAAGTCTAGAAGCTTACACAGTACAACAGATAATGTCAATGTTCTCCAAGAATCTCCAAGGGATAAAGTAAAGTCCATGCTGCTGTCCAGAGTTGTCCAAAGACTGTGATGAATATTCTTTCTTGTACTACACACCAAGACAACACAGATATTCGCAGGACTAAAGAGTGACAACAACCTCTGTTTCCCAAAAAATGCAAGTAAGGTTGAGAAACCCAGTAGGAAGACAGTAAAGATTATTCATGGCTACATTTTCCTTCAGCTTCTCCATAGCCCACTCCCTCCTGCAGTCTGGTCAGGACCACTGTTCTCTCACTCACATTGCAGGAGGAACGGAACGCTAGCAGGACGAATGAAGATGTGCTGCCTTTGTGAAATTTTATTTAGGATTTAAGTCTTTAAATCTAGGTAAAACACACAAAAAAATATGTTGAAGACCTCTATCTTTTCGGGAACCAGTAGGAGTTGCCGTCGTACGAACGACACATTAAATACAACATTTTCTTCTTTTTCTTCCAAATTATCTCTTAATGACACCAGCCGAAAAATAAACACATAGAAGTTTACAGATTCTTTCAGGAGTGTTTTTTGTGTGTGTTCTTTAGTCATATTGGACCAAGCACCACTCTGACAGGTCAAACCCTGACTGACTCTAATCATTTAAGGCCTTCACAAAGAGTTAGAGAGTTATTCACTCATCTTCCAGATTCCATTTCCTGCCTTTTAATCTTGGCCCTCAAATCAACTTCCTGGTTAAAATCTGTATTGAGTATTAGCTATACAAGACAAATCTGAAAAAAGATGTGCAGTATGGTGTATTGACTCCAAGTCCAAATCCAGTCTGGATTTAAAGTTATACCAATATATATCAATGGGGATGTTTAAATGCAAGTTTTTAACACCATTGTCAGGCAGTCATGACGTGTCAAACACAACAAACCAAAAAAAACTACATTTCTAAAGGAGCAATACAAAAAAATGGCCATATTAGTACTTCACGGGACTTTCATGAAATAAAGTGGTACTTCCTCCAGTTTCGCACCACATAAAGGAACTCCCTCAATCAGCCACCATCTGTTTGCCACATTGCTATGTGCTGTGATTTTCTGACTATAGTATTAGGAGAAATTCACTCTGGAAAGTCACAATAATGGCACCATGGATAGCTGTATGTAAAACCCAGAGCTTTGCATGCCTCAGCCCAACATTAATAGAATATTGAAGCTTCTTTATATATTTTCCATATTGTTTTTATATATTGCTTAGTTAAATCTAAATTCATGGATGCTTGAAGTTTAGCCATGGTGAGTACCAAATACTATGTGTTAGGAAAGCGAGAATGTTAACTGCACTGAGAATGCGATGATACCCACGGAAAACTTCCGGGAAGCTTGGTTAGTGAAAGCATATTAGTGTGCCTTACTGGACAAATGAGTCCCTTGCCTTATCCCTTGGTTGACGCTGCTCACAGAGCTACCTAAAGGAAGAAAGGGTAAAAAACACAAGTCATTCATTCTGTTTGTGCAGTTGTGCCAGCACATCCCTTTCCATCAAGCCCTGCTCCACTTCCAGGAGGACTGACGTTAATAATTTAAACCTGATTTTAATCGTAGTGTGTACTTCTTAAGCTTTTTCCCCTCATTTAATAACCAGTCAGATGCTGGGAGTCTGGAGGTGTTTTCCCAGTTTGTCTTCTCCTGCCCTCTTTAATCAGCCTTCTGCCTGTGTTTTGGCTGTTCCATTTAAATCAAATCACTGAAATTTTAGAGCTGTAAAGTTTAAAATGTTCTTCCAATCAACATTTAATTTTATTTATGAAGAATGATTGCTTTTGCCTGGCATGAGGTGCAAAGTTATTTTTCAGCCAGCATAGATGTTTCTGGTTAAATGTTAGTTAAGTTTCAGTTCCAGTTCTTAGCATCACAATATACAGTGGAATTTAAATATACAAATTGAACATTTTGTTTATGAAAAACAAAATTCATTTTCATTTAATTTTAGAAAACAAACAATAGTTGAGCAGTGTGCTAGAATCTTTGCAATTTTTCAACTGTCTAGCATCACTGGGAAAATAGCTATACAATAATGCAAATCTAAAATAAAAATAGAAAACAAACATTGCAAACAGTCGTCTCCCTATTATTGGTATGTTCCTATAACCAATTATAAATCACAAGTCTTAATGTAAAAATATATATATTAACAGCATAAATGATTGGAATTCCATCTGCCCTAATTACTCTTTCGTTCCTTGCTCTCTTTACTACCTAATTCTCACCTCCATCCTTGCTCACTCCCAGACAGCCTTTCAGCTCCTGCAAGGAAATGGCCTTGTCCTTGTTAAGGTCGCAGTAGTCTGTGAACTTGCGGGCACATTTCTTGGGCTTGGCTTTCTTCTTGACATAACGCTTGAAGGGTTTAAGCTCTTTTTTGTTGATGTCATGGCTGCCGTTGTTATCCAACTGGGCAAAGTACATGTGAACCACACGCTCCTCCAAGGTGTGTGTTGGGTCTGGCTCTACAAATCTGGGCAAATTAACATAGGGTTCACATCTAAATCTCTCCGTTTTTACATTTTACACCCACGGTCTTAAGGGTAGATTCAATATATAGACTCCATCAGGTTGGCCTTGTCAATCTCTTGTGTTCTCTCACATTGTACAGTTTAAAGTTTGAAAAAATTACATTACTTACCTCCCGCCACCAGAGGGGGTTGGCGAGTTTATGGCCTGAACCATGTCTTTGGTGAGAGCATCTAATAAACTGGTAATGAATTCTACTTTCTTTCCTTCTGGACAACCTGCCGAAAATATAAAAAAGCAGAAATTAGTTAACTTTTTAAAATGTGTGATATCACAGTAGATATTGTTATACAATTAAGAAAGGACTTTTTAGCAATCAACTGGAATTTAGATCTAATTTCTGACGCAGTTAATACAGTTAGTGAAGAGTTTGTGATTAAACCAAGGGTATATCAAGGGTATATAATGAAGTAGTAATATAATACAGAGGAATACCTTGGGTTGCTTAATTAAAGACCTGCACTAAGGATAGACAAGGTAGAATGACACATGCAGGGGTATTTATTTATTTATTTTAATTGCCATGGTTTGCGGAGAAGAATTTGCATATGGTCTAAGGCATTAAGACTACACTGTATATGGAAGATCATCCATTTTATAGTATGTCAACAAGAAATGTTAATACTGTGATCCGAATTTTGCTTACACTGAATTAGCTGCAGAGAACTGCAAAGGCGCCAATTGGCATCCGTATTAATAATAATATTATAAAATGATATTAATAATAATGACTAAATGCATGTTTTCATTCCTCAAAATGCTGACCATACTGTATCTAATGACTGCAAATATTGAACTAAACACTTTTTTCAACATTCAATTCAATTTAATTTATTCTAAGTTTTTACATAGTCCAAACTTTAAATTATGAATTTCATATTTTACTTGAAATACTACAGACTTTACTTGCAACCCACAGATTTCAGATGTCCATACAAGTCTTTAAAAAACGTGTTAACACCCTTTAGAATGTGGGCATTTACCTTGGGTTTCCAGGAATCACAGTCAGGACCTAAGGCTATATAGTACCCAAAAAGTGGACCATAAACTTACTGCATCTTCTTAACAAATAATAACAAGTCAAGTTTGATTGATTGATTTGAAAACTCTGATCTCCCCTCAAATACAAAATAACATAATTGAAAACCCAGAGGCACCATGTACTCCAAATTAGAACCTCTGCTCAAAACAGTATTTTCCAGTATTTTGATCGCCAAGATTTGTCTGGCAAATGTGTGCTTTGCTTTCAAAAACGAAAACAAGTATGTTACTTTAAATTACTTTAAAACCCAAAGTGTCTGTGAATGTGTGTATGCATGTATGTTTGTTTGTGTGTGTGCGTGCGTGCGTGCGTGCGTGTGCATAAATTAAGAAGAAAAAGAGAGAAGGAGAAATGTGAGGTGACAGAGCATTGGCGGAGTGTGCCGCCCCATTAAGTTTTATGACGCGATGCTGAACACCTAGGGTAGCGTTTTTTAATTGCCCAGATGCAAGGTTTTAATAGCATGCTCAACCAGTGCAAATTTTTCCACCTTAATTGTGTCTGTTAAAGGGAAACTTCAAAAGCCTAGAAAATAGTAAACTAATAGTCTCATTTTACCTTTGCAAAGTTTCTCACCCACTCTCCTACTCTCCAATTCCCCTCTATACCTCCCAACATCCACTCTTTCTTTTTTTCTGCTGACTCAAGTTATTCAGAGAGAAATAGGGTCTAGTTACACACCAGGTGAATCCAATTACTATCTCCTGAGATTCAACAAGTGCTGGCACTCAATGCTTCAGTGCATCTTCAACCGAGTGGTAAATGAGACATTATAGCGATACACTAATTTGTTGAATACACCAAACACAGGGCATCTGTCCTTTAGAAGGCATCCTCTTTTCATTATTCGTTATTTTCTTTTTAGCAAGCATGTTTTGTTTTTTCCATCATAGCATGTTGAACACCAAGCTAGTTTAAACAGGATCTGCAGCCACTCAACTCTCTCCACTGTTCTCTCCTTGGTGTGAGCATTTTGTTGTGGTGGTCCTTAACATCCTACTGGAGTACATAAATACAACTCATCTCAACCCATTCACCACACTTATACATACAATAAAGGCCGACCACACATCTCTGCATATTAAGAACAAATGTATGACTCTATAAAGTTACCAGATGGTAAGCAGTACATACAGTGCAATTTTAATTGATGGGGAAAGAGTACAGCAACAAAAATAAGTCAACCATAAGTAACCGAGCTAGGGGTACATCACCTGTGCTGAATGTGGCAAGCAGCACTGTTCCAGAGAACCCTGTAGCGGGGTATTGCTGTTTTTGTTTAAACAAGTAAATGTATCTTCAGCACTGCCTACCTCTAAAGTGAGCTCTCTAGCAGATTCTTTTTAGGTTGGAGCTTTGAGTTCTTAGCAGGCAGAAAACTCTGTACAGGCAGGAACAGAGGCATGGGTCAAGCTAACCTATGACACGGTACAGGGTGATGAGTGAAATGGCTGGCCTCACCTTGCAGATCTCGCTCCCGAAAGGGGTCTTCCGTCTCAGAGACCCGTGAGCGTGCAGCGCTGTCACATTCTGGAGTCTGATACCTGACATGAGAAGTAAGATGGACAGAGAGAGGGGTGAAAATGGAGGGACACTGACTGGTTTCTTTAGAGGGCCCTCAGGAGCCACACTTCCCTGGCGTGCATGTGTAAGGTCAGGGCACAGCTACATTTGCCCTGGATGGAACCGAGGGGAATCACAGAACCGGGAGAGAAACATGTCAGAGCTGCAGATCTCCGTAATATGATACAACACACATGACTGCAAAAATACAGCTCTCCAGGAAAAAAAAAGCCCTTTGTTGTCATACCAGAGCTTACAAAACAAAACAAGCAGCCAAGACCCTCAAACTAAGCATTCTGAAAAAGGAATGCTTGCCGGCTTTTTATTCTTTGTTACCCCCTATCAGAACCTTATCAGAAATAAAAGACGAGTAAAAAGGAAGTGAGTTTCAGGGAGGTAGAGTGAGGGCAAGTATGTTATTTTATTTAAGTGTTTGTGAGTTCAAGAGGCGTGTGTGTTCAACTTTAATGTTAACAGAGATATTACTTCTTTAGTTGCTCACAGTAGGTTCCAATGAGTGTTTGTGCCTCTACATGGTTTCTGACAGGGTTCTGACATGGCTCACTTCACAAGTCGAATTGGCTGACATTTCAAATGCACAGCTAGAGACTTGCTAAAAACATATAAGTCTGACAGGTAACACAACTAAGGCATCACTATAGACCTTTATCCCACCCGTTCCTCCTGGCCAACCAAATCCTTTATTAAATTTATAGGACAAAGGCATAATAGTAAACTTGAAATAAAAAGATTTGAGCTTGGAGATGTTAAAGCAGTCATCGTTACTTTTAGCCTGGTGTGTCAAAGACATTAATTAGTGCTAATTGGTAGGAAAGTTTTTACACAGTACCAGAACACATCAATTGTGTATGTATGCCATGCCAACACAAGATGCACATACAACCTTTTTTATTATTTTGGAAAACAAAAGTAAATTAATTTGCATTGTTTCGCATTTCAAAGGATCCTCAAAAGATTAAAACTCACAATCTTCTGTCTGACACTGACCAATCCCCATTCCAGAGCCTGTCCTGCTATCATCATCCCTACCTAGTGGAGGTCCCAGGGATGGGTCTCCCAGTGTCCACCAGAACACACCAGCAATAGCCAGTGGACTGGTGGCACTGCACAGGCTTGAAGAGGCCTCCAGGCCCACAGTCTGGTATATAGGTAGCCTCTCTGGGGTTCAGCCGAGCATCATCCAGGGCGCTCTGTCTCTCCTGGTCACAAGAAGGAACTTTCTCTAAAACCGTGAGAAACACACTCAGTGCAGCAACATACAGAGGGACACACAAAACACACTCACACATAGACAAAGATGCATAGCCACATACATGTGTGCTTTTCTGCACAAACAGATAAAGCCAAAATCAACACACACACAAAAACAAAAACAAAATTTAAAAAATAAGTAAATAGCTAAATTCAGTAAACAAGAATGTTAATATCCATTCTATTTTCAATTGTTCAAGATTTTTGGAAATGAAACCATGTAGCCTCTTATTAATTCAAAACTGTTGACACACAAGTGTTACTCAATTTACAGTTTGTTCTACTGTATACTCTATTTATATTCAGATCCATTTACCACATTTCTCACCCTTATGCGAAGGGCCAAGGACAACAGAATCTTAAATTGAAATTAATCCTACTCAGAGCAGCTAGTGTGCTTTATCACACTTAATCCATTTAATGTAATCAAGTCTGTTTACAAAGTATTATCATACAACAATCACTGAGCTCTGGAATGTTCTTTTGCTAAATGAAATCATTTCAAACAGAGGGGAAAGGGCATTCTCATATGTTAAGGCTCAATCTACTCTCTTTCAGTGGTAAGATTTTCCTTGTCTAATCTCATTAAGAGTACAGATGGGGTTGGGAGTGTGTGAGGCTGTACTTCGCTGTAGAGAAGCAGAGGTCTCCAACTCTATGATATGAAAGTGTCAAATGTCTCTTCTCCTGCCTCAGTCCAGTCCAATAACAGACATATAACCTGCCTCTAATCAAGCCTTTCAACATAGCACCTTTTGTATCTACTCATGTTGCTTGCTGTAATTTTAGTTTTGTCTATTACAAACTCATGTCTAGATTGACTAAATAGTTTTGAGGGGTATAGTGGATCACGTCTCACACTTTTTGTAACAAAACCTATGTGTTTTATTTTCCTCTACTACGTAACGTTAATATCAATTTCAACAACCCTGGCAGTCTCTCCTTTGCCTCCTGGAGCATTTCAGGTACATCAAAGTGTGCCAGTTGCCATCAGAGGGTAACATGTCCATTTACTCCGCCAGCCCTTCCACGGAGCGTTCAGGCTCAAGTGTTTGTAGTGCTGCAAGGTACCTTAATCCCAGCCAAGGTTCCTTCGCTTCCAAATTATTTAACACTGTTTATTATACAGAGAGTATACTGGCGCCAGACGGCTGAATTTCCTAAAAAAAATTTTTTTTACACGTAAATAGAAAAGACTGGACGCTTGCGACTTTTTTTCTTTGTTTTTCTTTTTGCGTGAAACTCTATCCGTTCCCATTTTCTATCTTACATTTCATTATCTTTTTTTCTTTTTTCTTTTATTCCACTCCATCCCCTCAGACAACGCAGTGAATGATGAGAAATTCATGACTTTGATAAACAAGTAAACATTGTGTATTGAACTCTTCCTGCCGGAAACAAGGTGAAAAGGTATCATTTGCATCCAGTTTGTTTTTCAGAACTTCGGACACATACTTTTTTTTCAGTGTATATATAATTTGAGTGAGGCTGGGACCAAATCAAAATTTTGGCAACCCACTAATCACACTTTACATGATTGTACTTAAAATCTTTTTCTTTTTTTGGAGTTGAAGAAACAAGAAATAATAGTAATAATTAATAATAAAAAGCTATTAAATGCAATTTATTAAACTTGATTAGCAGGTTGTCAAAGCTTTGATATGTTCCCAGGGTGGAAAATGATTTAATTCTGATCAGAATCATCCATTTATCGTTCGTCATTCCAAAACGCGAAACTTTGTAGTCCCCTCGCCTTTCCGGGTTCCAGCCAAGAAAAACAGCACTGAACTCTGCAGTGGCCACTCAGTGGAGATTCCAGTAAACACCATGATGTTCTTGTGGCTCTCTCTGGGATATACAGTCACCACCCTCCTTGCCACTCTACTGCTTGTTTTTCTTCAAACAAATGATCCCTTCTCAAACTGGTTTTTTATCATTGTGGTGTCCACAATGATTTTTAAAAAGCTTACCTTTCAACTTTTTTAAATTGTTGATATGGCCAAACTGATCTGGGAATCACCCATTTCCTAGCATGGTGATAAGGAAAGGAAATATATTTTTTCTTATTCACAAGTTCAAGTATGTTAATTCAGCAGGCACTTTCCTTTTTCCAACCCGAGAGATTATGATCAAGAAGAATAATGTATTCCTGTAGCCATTCGTCTCTGCAAGTCCCACGGTTCTGATTTCACCTTTTCAGGACCGGCACAGATAGGTTTAGAATATTAAATATTGAACCAAAGCCAAGTGTGCCCTTTAGTACAACAGTCTGCACCCAGCAAATTGACGGCATCCAATTCCTCCACCCCCACACACCCGTCCTCAGAGGACATCAGATGATAATTAGAAGCAGACATGCAGTGGAGTTACTGCAGGAGTTCACTTCCAAAGAACCGTCACTGTGAATCTCTGTCCAGTGTACATTCGGCTTAGGCCCCCATTGCTCACCGTTTCCTCAAGGGAAAATGCCCTCTTGATGTTCTCTACAAACATTGTGCTCTATGTTTGTTTACAGCTGAAATTCCCTTTACGGAATACAGACCACGTCTCCATAGACCGTGTGAGCATCTTTGAACAAGGACTATGTCTCTACACCACCTATCTCATGACATTCTGTTTGTGCTTAGACTGCCACCTACATCTGCCACCAATATTATAGTGAGAGTTCTATTCAAATGCTTTATTCAAAGTTTTGTACCCGTTTTATCTCTGCAGTACCACTTCAGGTATGCATCTACAACTGTGGGACAGAGGGGAAAGGACAGATTATCTGAAAAGGTTGCCCATGAATGCTGTCCCGATTTTGTCTGTTGCTCGATGGCGGTGATCTTACTCTGGGAGAAGCCCCCCCATGCGGGACCCCCTTGGCCCCCCTATCGATGACACTGTGCTCAAGCGTAAAACCATCATAGAGCCACGGAGCCACATGCCCAGAAGGTACCACGCTCATTTTAAGATAATCGTGCTGGAGACACAGAAAACTAAACAAATTACTCTCAGGAAAAAAGGGAGTATAAAAGAATGAATGAAACATAATCCAATGGTGCACTGTTTCATTGGCCTCACACGTATTATAATGAATCCTGAACCCAAGGATACAAAGGGGTTGAATAATCACTGGACTTCAAGTAAGTGTAAAATTAATAAACTGCTTGGAATATTCCTACTGGAGTTAAAAATATTTTTTGGTTGGAGTAAATATCTTTATATATTTGTTGCGTATATATTTTTTTTATGTTCATGACTTTTTTTAAAGAACATATGACAGACTACTTTCACTAAATCATTCATTGCAATGGTTACCTAACGTATTCCTAGAACATTAGCCTAATGATGCAACAGAAAGTAATTATCATTATAACATTTCAATCTTGGAATCTCCATCTAGGATCTATTTCAGTGGACAGAGACAATGGTAAATGGGTCATCACATTTTCCTTAGCAGCATTGGCCATACATTGTGGAAAGCAGTGTTAAGCTAAAATGAATTGAAGGGTACCCCCAATGTTTTTCTTAACAGATCTAAATCAGGGAAGAAATTTAGTTGGATATTTAATTCGATGTATCTAATACATTTTTCGTAACTTCAGATTAACATTTTAAATCATGTTATAATAAATGTTTATGATAATTTTATGATAATTTTGTGGAATATCTAGTTAACAAAACAAAACAAAACTTGTATAAATGCTCACTCATCCAACAATTATATTATTATACATAGTCCCTGAGATTAATATGAAATATTTACATCCATATTACTGGCCTAAATACAGTTAATCGTCCTGTTCATCTGGGTATATATCTCACCTGGTCTCCGGGTGCTCGAGTTGTTCTGCTTATTCTCTTTGTAGAACAGCTGCTTCATCCACAAAGTGGGGGCGGTGATTTCTACACAGACAGAGGACAAGAGGCGATTACAATCTCGCCAAAGAGATTTGGTCATTGAAATGATCACCTTGCCATCGAGAATGATCTTAGGTTAATATTTTAAAAATCAAAAGTATGTAGTGTCAACTCAATACTGTTAGCTCAAAATGTATACCATTACACAGGTAGTATAAACTAGTGTGTAGCTATTTTTGCAGATAAGCGTTAATGAGCATTTGTTTCCAATATAAAAGTTAAATTAGAAACAGTTCATAGCATGTACTTGTAAATTACAAAGTATCCCATGTTACAAATGTAATCCAGGTTTGTATGGGTATGTACATATTTATATTTGGAGATATTGTATGTACTTTGTTTGTACTGAATTAAACAAAATCCACTGCTTGGATCTTATGGGGAGACAGTTGACTCTCTCCGAAAAGGAGAAATGAGAGCATGGCGAAAGAGCATCTTACCATCCCCATCGGGGACGACATGTGTCTCCATGGTGGGAGTAGGCTTAGACCCATCATCTGGGTTGAGGGTGAGAAAGAAATGGAAAGAGACTACAATTATTGAGGTTAATACAATCTACTCTCCAGAACTGTTGAATTGTTGGGATTTGCACATGGCCCGGCCAAGAGCATAGAGAATAAATAGAGAGAGAGAGCGAGAAGAGAGGTAATAGATAGAAAAAAAAGATGGATTGAGAGATGTATGCAGAGGTCATATATCCAGCCCCCCACCACACACACATACATGCGCATACAAACACTCACTCTCACTCACTCCCTCACACCCCTATCACCCTACCCTTCCGCCCATTCAGTGCATGGCCCGCATGAGCTCAGGGCCCGAGCCGATGAAGTGTTGCTCAGTAACACCTGCTCTTAGAAAGCCACACATGGTGGCAGAGATCAAAACAAAACCTGAGAAAAGTCCCCCAGCACAACCACACCGTGCTAGTGAAGCTAAAGGCGGAGACCTTAACATGTTGACTTAAGACATCCAAACCCTTCAACTGCCGTACCTATCAGGCAAAAGGTATCAAGAGACTGTCACCCATTAAACTGAAGCTTTAAACGCTGTCTAAAGTGTGCTTTATTATTTATTCCTGTACAACTGTGTGAAGTGTTGCTAAGCCTTTCCATTCACGTAGGCCCTTAGCAATCCAACAATGATGCCAAACAGTAATTGTTCTCTTATGAGTAATCATTTCCCAGCAAGCCACGTGTGCACTTATTCATACACGCGTTATCATCTTTAAAAATCAGGTACGTACAACCTTTTCTTTCCTAAACTTTCCAATGCAGTCCAGTGTGGTGAGAGGGTGAATAAACACACAATACATTTGTAGACTTAAGGCACTTAAGAGGGGAATGGAGCCTACTTACCCAAGCATGGGGCACTACACCCTGTCCTGTCTCTTCTCTGCCCGTTCCAACCACATACACCCCGTGGGCAGACCTGGTAGGGGAGGGGATGGGGGGTGGCCGAACTAACCCGACAGACCAAGTGATACAGGATTGGTAAAAACAGGTCTACTAGCACGGAACATGTGGGTGACTGACAGGTTGGATGCTGATGTAATAAAAAAAATTAAAATTCATGAAAATGTTTCATGTTTACCTGCTTACCCAGGATGTAAAGTGCAAGACTAACGCTGTATCTCTGCAACTGACCCTGAGCGGTGTCCAGTTCAGAAAAGATTTCCATAAACACTGTGTCACTCAAATAATCTAACTGACTGTAATGTGTATTCTGTGAATACAATAGTTTCAAGTTGTTTGCCTGCACAATCACTGCCAACACTTTACAATTCTGACCTGGTCTGCACACTTTCACCTACATGAGAGCACCTCTGGGTCACAAAGCATAAACGCATTTTCTTTCACATTATGTCCATATCAATCACTTTGAAACCACACCTTCTCTCCTTTTAGAGAAAGAAGGAATGTACACCTGGCACACAAGCTCCACCCTGAATCTGTCTCTTCTGGAGATAGTGTGCCAGGGCAACTGAAGCAGAGCTGGTTTCTCAAAACAATTATCACTTGACTGAAATGAACCCTACTTCTGAGGAAACCGACCAATTCTTACGCAAGGAGAACACAGACTTTTATTCTCCTATACTGTCACTTCATGTGTGCCAGGGTCAATTAGAGGCGTAATTTACATTAAGGACAATGGCCACTTTTGTCGTTAATGTAATGCAATGGCCACTTTATTTGATTAATCAGGAAGAGGAGAGTAAGACTAAAAAATAAGATAAGTACCTAAATAAACTGAGATGAAACAGTATTTGGTCCAAAAGACCAGACAGGCTTTATTTACAAAACTCCCAAGCTTTGACTGTGAATCCAACATTTCAGTCTCTGTACTGACTTTTTAGAAATGGTTTTGCAGGACAGAATATAAATTTAAAGCCTTTTAAAATTTAATCTGATATTTGAAATTGCATCTGTGATTGAATCTGACATCAGAAAACTAATAATGCCCGAAGGTAGAAATCATTCTCTATAGTTTCAGTAGTAAAAACAAAAAATAACATGCTGTGTAAAATCAGACTCAAAATGACATTTGTATCTGTTTAACAAGTGCTCATAAAAAGGAACAGCCATATGTCTATGCAGAAACAGTGGAACCACCATGCAACCTGATCTGAAAAAAGAAAAAAAAAACACCCCAAGTGAGTTATCCAAACCCTGCCAATGTTCACAATTCCATGTATCAACCCGGGGCTAACAAATGACAACATGGTTCTCCGGTGCAAAACCCTACAAGATGCTTATTTTAACTGATGCATTGGGGCAGTGTAGTGCAGTCCACTACCTGGGGCAGGTTGAGATGTCCAACGCCACGTTTTTGATCAGAACAAACAGCATGAAGGCCACCTATTTACACTAGAGAAAAAAGTGCTGGCAGCCAGACAGCTATTCCTAACCACTTACTATAAAAGAAGGTCTGGCATTCCTTAAAATTTCTTATGGTCCCCAAAAGCCCAAGGCCCACTTACAGTACTGAAGTTCTTATAACTCAATAAAAACTAACCGAAAAGCACATGATCCCCAGTCAACTACCTCTCTGCTTGTTTATGCCACACAGTACCTTTAGTGGCTGCGACCAAACAAAATATTTAAGATGATAATGTCGTACAGATTCTTTAGCCTTTGCCTTCTCAGTAAAACAAACATTTCCCTTTAAAACAAAAAAAAAACACATTGCAGCCAACTGGGGCCAAATGCCAATACATCTGCATTGAAATGAAACTTAAGTGGTTACATTCGTTATTTGCTGATGCTGAACAAAATCTATATAAGATGACTGCTGATGCCTGGGGAATTGGGAATAGGAGGACTGGTAGTGGGAGGGGATCAGGGTGGTTGGGTTGGCAATGTCTAGTAGGGAGACAGATGAAGCATAAATAATGGCAACAGCCAACACTAAGATTGAGCACTTGGAAATGATATGAAGAAAGTATTAGAAAAAAAGAAACATTCTATGAATAGAATATTTGATTGGCAACTTGAATTAATCAGTGAATCATCCAAATCAGTGTTTCTCAGTCCTGATCCAAGGGACCCACTATTAACTTCAACCCAGCTTCTGATTGATTAAGTTTGACTTAGCTACACTTTGAATATGAGTCCGTAAATTACATCTTAAGGCAGATTTCTGCCAAGTCCATTCTTCACCAGGTCTTTTGTTAAAATAATATAATTCAAACCTTATTAAACTGGTAAGAATGAAAACAAGCATAAAGATCGGGTTTTCTGGGTCAGAGTTGCGATAAAAAACACAGTAACGCAGTTAAAATTGATAATGGGAACATTGTATATTTTTCAGTATTCTAATGTGCATCAAAAACATCAAAATGGTGAACATTTTGTGTCAGAAAACATTTCTTGTTCTACCGGATATTTTCTTTTAAGATTTTCACTGTGATGTACCTTAGGAGATTTTAATCAGTAAGATGTGAATAAATAGTTTTCAACTTTTATACTTTCAGTTGCAAATACTGCTGCAACACCATAGCCTGCTGTCAATGATGAACTGGGCAGTAGAAATCTTTTACTTTTAGAATACTGCAAAGCTACTAAATTATAGAATGTCAATCAAGAGCTCACTTTAGTTTAATTTTTAAATTACTAGGTAGTGTTCCTCTTTTTCCTACTTTTAAAAAAGTATTCATTATTGTCACAAACATGACAGAAAATATTTTTGATTTTCAAATTGTTAAGTATGACTTATCAATATTCAGTGACAAGATAGCATTATAGTAATTTTACATTCAAGTTTTACAAAACCTTTTAGCTCAGAGATTGTCCTCAGGCAATAATCAATAATGTGAAGGCAGTTAATGAGAGTCTTGTTCTTATATTTCATAAAAGTCTAAAAAGAGAGAGGGGTTAGAGAGAGGGGGAGCGAGAGAGGGAGAGATAGAAGGAGAAAGAAAGATTACCTTGTTTTATAAACATCAAGAGGGCTAAGGAACACCGCTTAATCATTTTTCCCTCTTATATTAAATAGTATACCCTCACATTTCTACAGAACTAGTTCTTGATACCAAGAAAAACTGCAACTGGCTGCAATTTTAATTATTTGATGAAACCATACATGAAAATGTCTGTCATTACATTTCTTTCGTTACATAATTTAGATGCTAAGCAGCATCCTACTAGGATAAGTGTCCCATAGGATAAGTACCTCTCTAAAAAGTGCAACATCAATGTTCATGGTTGGATTTGAATGCAAATATTTAAATCTTAATTAGCAAATCAAGTTCTTGGCATCAAGGAACAAAATATATCTTAATGCTAAAAACTTTAAAAGGCTTGTTAAAAGTTTAACAAACACTCTTTTTACACATTCTTGCAGCCAGCAGCAATTTAAACGTTTGAAATCAAGACAATTTTAAAAAATTTCAAGTTATTAGCAATATTATTTTATCTATAACTATTGTTTCTTGTTATCAAGAATTGTATTGTGTCTCTAAATAACAAGAAATGGAATTACAATAGCTACAAGTGTTTTCATTTAGATCCAGAATTTTTTTTTAAAACTGTAAATACAACAACATTTATAAACTGACATTCCTGTTTCTACTTCATAATAACCTAAAACTTTACAGCAGCTCTGGTGCTATGTCAATGTTACCAGCCGTCCACACCAACTGTACTAAAAAAAAAAAAAAACCCACAGGGAAGTCACAATTCAGTGATTCTAGAATACGCCTAGCATTGATTCAACACATCCCACACTCGCAAACAATGCCTGGTTAACTGATTTGATAATAAACAAAAGAGTCACGGCATTCTGCATCGACCTCTATTTATTTGTAAACAGAAATGTTTTGAAACTAAAACATGTGATGGACCCTTCTCAAAACCTTTTCATCTTGTTATGCTACCACAATTAAAACTCAAAAACAACAATGTGGCCCTATTTTAATGCAATTGTACGTATCACAAGCTTTGCGCCTGTATGACAACTAAAACATAAATACCCGAGTATACCTATATTATCTCTATAAAATGCAATGAATACAAAAAGCTTATTATTTGTGAAAAGAGGGCACTGTTTAGGAATATGCCCTTTATAACTTTCATTCCCATAGGAATATCTGTTTTTGACATTCACATTCACAACATGGCTGTATGGAATTCAGTTCTGTTGCAAATTCATTATTATTTACTGTAGTTAAAAATATAATATTAAGAAATGAAACCATGAATGATTTTTAACAAGCGCATATAAGGGAAAAATGATTAAATGTTACAATGGTGTTCCATAGAGACCCCACGGCATGCAGACTCTGCACAGTGTGAGAGACTGCAATCGTGGAAATGGCATAACACTGGGGCTTTGCCCATCAGACATCAGCAGATCTCAGCTCACCTTTTCGCCCTGAGCTCGGTGGTCCAGATGGCTTATCGGTAACTGAACCTTTAAAGAGAAAGGACAATTTTCACACAAAGGTTACGAAGCAACAGACCGTTGGTGCTGATGAGGGACTAGAGGATGGAGAAGACCCCAGAGACCCTTTATTTAATATTTTTCTTTAGTAACATGCAAATCTTCTATTTTGGTGTTTTGTTTCCTTTTTACCAGAACCATACTTGGGTCACACCAGTTTTCCACACGTTTCTACATTTCTAAGGTTGTGACCCTACATGGCAAAGTTTAAAAAATAACTTCATTAAAATAATATGTGCTATTCAGTCACAATGATATCTACTACAAAAGTGATGCACAGAAATGGACCTTGGAATCCTTCCATATTACTCTGACTCCCCACTGAACCATAAGCAGACTTGAAATATTTTGTGCTTTGAAATTATAACGTTGGCTCGAAATAATAAAAAATGTATCCGCTGTTTTTATAGAACGGGACATCTAAATTTTCATAGTAACTATATTCCAAACTGATTATCTTAAAACAGCTCCCACAACTTCAACAGTAGTTTCCATGTATTCATTGGACTGTCCCCCAAAACCTTCTACTTTTAGTAAAAGTAAAAAAAGTCCAAATGTGTCATTTTATTACGTGTACAGAGAGTGTCTGATTTCAGCCAACTTTGTTATGGTTTGATTTTAATCATATTTATATCTGTTTTATTTGCATGCAATTGCAGAGCTTTAACTTTAAGTCATAAGTTTCCATCCATGGATCCTCTGGGATTTTACTGATTGCAAACTCAAACCAATCATAAATCAATCATGAAATTTACTACCTGACAATCCACTTGTCCCAGCATGAGTTCCCATAAATTCACGGAAGTTTCCTGCAAACGCATGCAAGGGGGGTTCATTCATGTAATTCAAATGGGGGTTCAATGGAGGGTGAATAAGTTTCGGTGAGAGCTTTCCAACTAAGGAAGGTTGGAGCAGGACTCTCATGGTTCATTTATCATTTTAAAATGGACGGACCAAGTCAACTCTCAGTCACGTGGGCACCAAGCCTGTGCTCAAGAAATAACTTTGCATGAAACATAAATGAATATATTGGACCTTATGCAGGACAGAAGAGGAATAGGCAGGATTCATAGAATGTTAAAAAGGGCTGATAACACCTGATTTTGGGCAAATATTAACTTTAAGTATTTTCAGGATCAGTATTCTCGTATATTTGCAATCAGCAATTTACTTGAGTAAGGGTGGCGTTACATGAGTGTTAATTTGAAGGGGAACTATGCAAATCACTTTCGAATTAATCGTCCACCAGATGTGGCTCAGCTAACCGGATCAGGGTGTCATACGACCACATGATCAAACAATCATATGGTCACACTCTACCTGAGCACTACCTGGCCTGCCGGCAGTATATTCTAAATATGGGAATGCACATTGTATGAGCTCACTGTAGACTCAATTTTAAAACTACAGTGATAATTGAAAAGAAACTTTCAGACAAACTACCCACATCACGCTTTCTCCTGTAAACTGCACAACAAAAGGAAAGGGTGTAGGCCTGAAGACAGAGATCATCTGTAGTTAGTCAGTCCTCTTACCTCAGAAAGATCAGAAACATGGAATATTGCAATAGAATCAAGCTACACTGCTTGCTCAGGGTCTGTAGATAAATAATCTGTCCATGCATGGCAAAGCACACTGTCAATCATACCTGCACAACAGCTGAATGGACATGTCAATGCACGCACACACATTAACACTTCACGAACAGTACCTGAACACACAGGGGTCCTGTTGTGAACTGAGGAGCCGCTGACCGGCTTGCCGTCGGACGTGACGCACCAGCAGTACCCTGTCAGAGTGTGACACTGCACCTGGAATGAAAAGGGAAGCGAGGAGAGTTTTCTAATGGTACTTAAACATTTAAGCAATGTAACAGGAGGAGGGTACATTAAGTCTGGAACCTTTTCCCCCTTCTTACACAAAGTAAGAATCGTGTCCCTAGTTTCCAAGTCTTAGAATACTTTGTGAGACCAGTCAAGACCAAATGATGAACAAGAGCACCGTTGAGGACTCAGACCTGGGCAAAAGATCCGTCCTCATTACACTCGGGAATGAATATGGACTCCTGGGGTCGCTTGGCCAGCTCCAGTGCCAGGCTCCTTTCCACACGGCACTTGGACTGTCCCACATCTGTAACACAAGCACACCTGCGCTGACTTGTTACACGCCTCTCCGCGCCTGTTCCAGGATAAAACCAGGTGTCTCCAGCATCCACCGAAACATACACAAGACGTTTTTCTCTATGTAAGCACTGTACAAACTGGCCGTCTTTCCAGCCTCATCCATGCAGCCCCATGTTTCTGAGTTGATTTGCCTTGATCGCTCAAGGCTCAAACACGAAACACCTGCTGGACCTTCAAGGCTGATGATCGATGATCAGAAACTGGGCTAAAGACGAACACATTTGGTTAAATTTGAACCTTTCATCATATGTAAACCAATCAACATGGTCCAGCTGAGTCTCGCCCAATTGGGAATTGCTAGGTACATTAGGCTGCCTCACTGAATCTGGGATAATCAGGAGTCCAATAGCAACAACATATCAATGGTGTCATCACGCTGATGATAACAGCAATATCAGGAATCTATGAATACAAAGTGTGCTGAGAATCAGAAAATGAGAACAGAGTAAAAACTCGGCATAATGAAGGCAATGAGGGTAAGAGCATTAAAGCACTCCTGGGAGGAAATTAAACCCACAGCTAATGATTCACATATAACCTGGAACAATTACAAAACATAATGTGAAAAGGGCCCAACCCTGTTCATTTTGTCCTCAGTGAGTACCTGGCAGCCAGTCTTTGAAATATGTAATCCTGGTCTATAATGACTCACATGTTTCTTATGGAGCTGAAATTAAAAGTCAGGATATTACTAGATCGACTTCTTCTGGTACTCTAGGAGATGATTTCGTTTTTGAGCTCTATATAGATATGCAAGAGGCATTCTTGTCTCCGAGTTGCACATCCATCAAAACTGAGCGTTGTTTGGGAGACTGAGGGCTGAAAGTCAAGAGCATATCGTACCTCTCAACTCTACATCCCTTCCTTCTGAAGCTGAGGTTGGTCCAGGGGGCTGGTCAATCCTTACCCAGTTTTTACCTGTAACAACACATCCAAAACAACTTACACTGCCCTGTCTGAGTGTGCAGAGCATGTGTCATTCTAATTTAGTTAAGGAAAAGGTGATGGGAGATTTCAGTCTTACCCCTACAGTGGCCACGGTGGGCTAGTGTCAGAGAACGGTCCCTGCATTTGGCCCTCTGCAAGTCGCAGCCAGTATCATAGCTCCGCCCATCCGACCCACACACTGGTTTGCCTTGTGTCCGCGAGCAGATAATACCACAGGTCTCCCGGTCTCCAATCAGCCACTGAAGGAAAAACAACATGGTAGCATGGCAAACACAAACCACAAACATACAGTCCTGCCAGAGAGTCTTCACAAAGTTTCTAAAGGAACAAATGTATTAAGGACAAGCATTCACATGCAAATGGAATGGAATCATGATGCTAGAGTAGAACTGATAGCACTACAATAACAGAACAAAGAGTTTTAAAAATATAGATACGCATGCGTCAATCCATATTATTTAGCTTTTAAGGACATTACATCTACATGGTTCTTAGATAGTTGAAATTTTAGTTAAAACACATAGTTGTCACACAGAAAAATAAATTAATTATTAGTCTTGATTAATTAACTATGGGCATATTACTGTCTCTACTATTGTTTTCTCATTTTAAAAGAAATCTAAACTTTTCAATAAAGTAACAATTTCACAGCCAGAAAATAGCTATAAGCAAGAGGCAAAAACGACACAAGTTACAGACAAATGAAAATGCAGTCATTCGGCAGAAGAATGAATGCATGCCCACAAAACTGAAAAGAATCATTGCTGCATCAAGAGGAAATGTAAATATATATGGTCCTATATAAATAGTAAATAGTACTTATCCAGGTAACGGCTTTCAACAGACCCCGGAGAGTAGCACGTCTCGATAGAATTAATGAACACTTCATCAGAGTTCATAGGTAGAGAACAGCCTAGTGTTCATTGGGAGGATTATATTCCTCCTTGACCACAGCTACACTCAAGGCATATTTTTTCCATAGAGTGGCTTCTTCTCAACAGCAGCAATGAACATTAATAGTTATCCACTTTATTATTCTTATCCTTGGTTTTTCTCCTGGCTCACAGAACGTCTCATACATAATTCTCTAAGATTTCAGCTGAACATGAAACCAAATCTGGCCAAAATGCTGCAGGATGTCATGGGAGGGAGAGAAAAAGTAGAGAAAAATAGTTGGACTGCCAGTTGTGGCGCATTCCTCTGTGGTTATTATGTAGTGCGACCCCTACTGTGCCACTGCGATGGGTTCTCAACTATGGTCCAGAATTAATTGGACCATGTAGTATTAGAGATCCCGGGATAGGCAGGTACTTCTGAGCATGGACAGGGGCATCACATTTGCCAACAATAGTGGACATTTTCTCATTGCCTCTGCAGTCCATTGTTCTATTCAGGTGCATTAAGCTGGTGTAGAGGTCACTGGTACACTGAATACATCACATGGTTCAGAAAAAACTCATTACACTAATTTCCAGACTAGAGAAATAAAGCACTGATTGACGAGCAAGATGGGGAACTTAGCAGCTATTATTCCACATATCCATCAATTTATTGGATTCTGCAGAACAATGTTTCCTTTCAGAAATATGAAGAATTAAAGAAAATATCACATTAGTATTATTTAGTCTCAGGGATGATATAAATGTAACTGTTTTAATTTATAACAGTCTTTATCATGGACACATAGTAAGAATTGGTCATACTTTTCGTCTTTACTCTTCAAGAAAATTTTCCAGGAGATTTTACCCTTGGCTCTAAAGATTTCCAACATTGATCTTTTTTATTGAGAAATCTAAATGAATGAACCCACTGCACAGGGTCTGCAGATTCAGATTCAGAGCGTAGGGCTCGCTGACTTGGATGTCCACAGGAACAGTGATGCGCTCAGCCAATGCATAACTGAAAGCTCCTCGATCTGCATGAGTGAGTGATATCAGTTCGGAAAAGATAGCCAAAGCACATCTCCAACAGAAATGCTCATTACACATCCATTGTAAATGACTTACTGAAGAGAAAGCTCATTGCTCATTGTATGGTGTGGGGCAGAAATAGCAGGAAGCACTTTGATGAGTCTTTCCAGGAGCTGGAAAGAGACTCATACCAGGGTTTCCATGAACATTGAACACTGATTCAGCTGTCAACCAATGCAGGAGATATGAAAGACAGCATATAACCACACTGTATGTAATCTGTGTTTTTTTAACATGAATGAGGATCGTTCATTGATTTTATATAAAATAATTCAAGACAAGAACAAAGAAAGTACTTCTGATTAGATTTGATTGCATTTTGGCAGAGTATTTCAAATGAATGAGATGCATTTGGCAGATGAAACCCTAAGCAAACTTAAGGGGGTGAAGTGGGGGGTTCAACTGAATTATGTTACAGGTATTTACATAGTGTTTACCTGAGACTACATCAGGTAAACACTATAGATAATGTCGGAATCTATACTCTCTTAGGCTTTGTGAGAAGAGACATCAGAGCCACTTTAGTAAAGGCATGATTGTGAGGAGAGCCAAAGGGCTTTGGCTAAAGGAGCACAGCATACCAGCACTATAAAACACGTATCCAAAGCAAGCTGTTTTAAAAGGTGATTTAAAATACTCTGAAGGCTTCTCCAGAGACTGACTCCCTCCACCTCCCTCTGTCTGTGTAGGAGTCTGTATCTTTGGGACGTCCTCGAAACCCGGAGGCATTGGACCAAAAACCTGCTGTCTCACTGCTACAAAGTCCCTTCCGTAGAAAAATTCAGAAAAAGCATTAAAAATATTTATACATGATGGCATCATACATCGGAGAAGTACTATCAAAAGTAAGTTAAGCGCTAAAGGATGAGGAGCTTGGTAACAGTGCCACTCTGTACAGGGTCCAGCTTTAACAAATCCTGCAGCTACGCTAATTACCAATCAACAGCTAGCACAAATATTGTCCAACCAACCCTACAGATAGTGATGTAGATCACTGTGTTTTAGGCTCCAGTAACTGACTAAACTTCAGTGACTGAATCTCTAAACTCAGCCCAGAGCTGTCAGGCAAACAAGACCCATTGTCCAAAGTCACCTACAAGGTTAATGGAGGAGAAACAGTGTCCATTGTATCTTACAGACAACCAAGGATGGTTTAACATCTAAAAGATAACAGTGTTGACACTGTAGCCCCCCTCACATGGGCTGTTAGGGTAAGGAAAAAACCAACAACACCCATCACCACATATTAATACGAATCCTTGTTTTGTGTCCATTAAAACCCTGTCAGAAGGCTATTACAGTAAATCAGCTTCACAGAACACTGCAACAGCTTCACATCCATAGAGACATTACTTTTATTGTTCACAATTCACTCCCACTCTCTCTCAAGGTCCAATTGCGTGGCGTGAGCGCACAACCCCATAGGCACCGCCTAAGAGAGTACCTGTGTGACTCCTGCCATCTCTGCTTTGCCCCTGCTGTCAGAAGCACTCATGCACCCTGGTTTACTACTGCTAGTAAAAATACATTAAATAAAACAAAATGCAATATGATTGCATATAATGATCAACAAAGAAACGCTTTTTTACCATTGTTGGCTTAAAATATTTGTAATCCACTGTAGATGAACAGTAACTCAGGAGGAACTCCACATACAGTGCATAATAATTTTTATAACAATCTTAAAACGTTAGGCAATCCTGAGGGCTCAAAAAATATGCAATTCTTCTGAAGGGTTCCAAACCACATCAAGACTTGAGGTATGCAGCAAATAAAAATTAAGTTTCCAATTGATTTTTACACATGTTGGAGCAGGTTCATTTATTTGGACAGTTTCTGTACTTTGATTTAACTATAAAATCAAGACAATATGTGAAATTATTTGTACTAGATCTTCCCACAATATAGTTTTAAAATTATTTAGTTTTTTAGCTATGTGAGTGTGCTCATTATAATGTAGATTGATTGTCATGATTTTAGGTTATGATTTCACTGTGTCTCTGTGGACTTAGGTCATCACTGTCAACTTGACTATTTGAGAATGTTTTTCACTATATCTCAGGCTGGCCATTAGTTCTTGATAGTGAAGTATAACGGTCTCTGGTGCACACTGATAGACACACACACACACACATACAAAATTAATAGTATGGCACAGGAAAAATACGGCGGTTTTCAGAGATTTTTTTCCCACAGTACCCTGGAGCGCCTCCCATAATTTTGGGTGAAACGATTCCCAACACAAGAATGGAGGGATGATGCGGAGGAAGTAGGTATGCGCAGCAGAGTTCTCCTTGACTAGGCAATGACTGGAGCTTGAAGGAGCAGATCCGGCACTCCGAACCTGCTCTAACGTGTGAGAAACTCATTA
Source organism: Hiodon tergisus (assembly GCA_025775045.1). NCBI lineage: Eukaryota > Metazoa > Chordata > Actinopteri > Hiodontiformes > Hiodontidae > Hiodon > Hiodon tergisus. The sequence continues at coordinate 4,703,966 of JAOVYW010000022.1, forward strand.
CCACTTTTGGCCAAGCAACGACAATGAAAATAACAACAACACAAACAAGGCTCCCGACGCATCTTCGCGTGATTAATGAGCAAAGAGCCGCCGGCTCTCGCTGAGAGAACGTCCTCCGTAATCGGCCCGCCGACTCATTTAATAAAAAGGAGAAAGAGGGAACAATTAAACCACTGCAAACAAAAGTTAACACATTTTCCTCATGGGGCACGAAGAAATGAATCCTCCTACGCCAACACTAATTGTGTACAGTATGTGGTTTTAATGGGCCAATTTAATCACTTTTGTCCAGTGATTAACATTCTGCGTAAGGAAATCTATAAAACGCATGCCATCTCTCACATTGTTTCAGTTAACACTCTTCACTAAAGCCTCGTTATAAAGAGGGTTGAAAACCAAGGAGGAATGCATGAAAAAGCTCCCCCTCCTCCCTTAAAAATCTAATTAGGGTTGTCTAAGAAAAGAAACCTGCAATTTCAATTGTTCAAAGTCTTCTAAAATTAGGCAGTGGCCTGTTGTGAGCTGGCAAGCTAAGGGGGCCCCGGACAAACTTCACACTGGAGGTGTGAAGTGTGCGTGTCACTCGCTGCAGGAGAGACTCGTAACCTTTGGCTCCCTGTCCCCCACACCCTCCACCCTGCCCCCTCCCCTAGCCCCCTAGCCCCTCATCTGCCCTCATTGCTAACCCAGGGAGCAAATTACTGGAGAAGGAGGTGGTTCCCGTGTTTTTTAGTTTTTTACAACATTTCAGTTGTGTTGAGGGGCAGGTGGAGAATAAATACAACACATACAACTTTCCCTGATAACTACAGACACCCGACCCAAAAAAGAGTGCTGCTGAAATAAAAACAGAGCAGCATCCCACGTAGGCCTGGTTGGCAGCCATCTCTGATTAGTACACACTCTTCTCGCGCCAAGGTAAACTAAAAACCACTATAACTAGCAGACCCTCTTTAATACTAACGTCACTCCCTCTTGTCTCAGATAACAAGGCTATAATCGGCAAGTGGGTCATGACCTTAAAATCTCATCCCAGGGACATACGCATTGGAGTTGCATTCCTTATTTGTGGAAAATATTATTCTACTGGGCATGCACGCTATTGTCGGATACCGTGAGACAAAGCTGTTTTGATGAAGCAGGAGCAGGAAATCCATTTCCGGGATTATGAACCAAAAGATGACTAAAAAACTTGCTCCAGTACCGAGTTAGGTGAAAATCAGATTAAGAACATTCCTTGCTTGTCACTAATGCCCCATCCTGGCTACAGTACAGTCATCTCTGTTCATATTGTAGGGGCAAAACTTCGCTCTTCCCATCTCAAAGTTTTCTGAACAGAGGAAAGAATGCTGGAGAAGTAATCAAAACGGAAACTGTGATTGGACAATATGTGACAGAAATCAGCTACATAATAAGCAAGAATCTGATGTAAAAGGAAGTGTTTCATATGGTTAATGCAGAAGATTATAGATTTATACAGATTAGCCCTGATTATGGCCATAAATGAGTCTTTCTTCATCTTTTCATCCCTTCCAGTCTGCCAGCAAAGAGGGAAATTAGAAAGACTAGGGTGGACCGATATACCAGATAATGTGGGAGTCCATTTCTAACTTTGTGTATGCAATGAATACTATTCAAGCCTGTGTTTGAACTGCCCAAGTGTTCTGGAAGCCACGTATATTCTCCACATCAGCATTGTAAGATTGGGATGTAGACAGCCCATTTATGTGTGATCAAACCATGAACAGACATGGCCTAATAATACAGCACTGGGCCTGAATTGCAAAAGCCTAGAAATAGAGCACGAAAGCAGCTGTGTTGGTGGAGTGAATCCACAGGTGGCGTACCTTTTTACAACAGTTCCATCGGACAGGATTATGGGAAAGGGCAGGTTGGCAGGTTGTTGTGTGCGGGATTTTATACGTATTCAAGTTGTTTTGCCTTGATTTTCTGAAAGTGAAAAGCGGGTATCCTTCTCGGTATCATGGTAACAGAGGATGACAAAATGGTCAGTGTGTTTCTCCATCCAGCCCTGCATTGGCGTCGGGTGTACCTACCTCTAAACATAGTAGAAGTAAAATTATAGGTTTGCAATATTGTTAAGTAACCTTTGTTGTTTCAACACATTTTCATAAAAAACATAAAAGTTTTTTTTCGTTTTTTTCCCTGGAAATATAAACAAAGGCAAGATGCAAAGACAAGCAAGGGGCAGTGCTTTGTCTTCCTTCGCCATTGCATTTGATAGCCACTGATAAAAGTGCAGACCCTTCTCTGCATGTAGGAGTGTGCCCTTGAGCTAGCCAAACTAGGATAGCAAGATTACCCTAAACTGAATGAACCATTATATCTCAACTTTTCAAAATTGGAATTTCAAGCAAAGCAGCCTACAACAGAGAAAAAATAAAACAACAACACAATATCCCTGACAATGGAATCTATGGACATCTATGGGGTGAGAGAATACCCAGTGCCACCCAGCCACTGACCACAGCACATGTTGTTGCTTCACTCAGCAAACCAAAGTTCGTGCAGCACATTTGTTTTTATGACCAAAGTTTTTCTGCCTTCTCCCATTCAGTTCACGGTTCACACCATCTGCTAATGTCTCTGTGTCCAGTGCCTCCTCAGCTGGCATTGAGCAATTAAGATTCTGGAGCACACATGCTGCAATGAGCCTCTCACACCACTTTTGAAGCACTCATGCCTGGGCTAATAAATGAAAAACAAAGGGACTGCAGGTTTCAGTCAGTGACGTGGGTTCCACAGACAGAGAGAATTCAGTCCTGGCATGCAGGTTCAGTCGACTTGCAGTGTTTGGCCTTGGTGAGTTTTTTATGTCCTTCGAGGCACTCTCTTCAAAGCATGCTACCCTCTCAGTGGAGCCTATCCCTGCACAGCAACCCAGCCTTATTTACTCTCATTCAAAGTTTCTATTTCTTCAGCAGCTCATTGTGCTCTACAGTTATAGTGATAACGTTGGATTAAAGTATCAGCAAACTAGTATCAACTAAATTAGTGATTAAAATGAACCATCAAATAACCTACTGACTTATCAGCAAATACACATGCTCTTCACCATTACGCAGCTATGTAAAAGGTGAAAAAAGACAACTTTTTAGCACACTAAAAGCAGAACTGCATTCTTTAAACATGACCAAACCCAAACCACCACCAGTCTCCTTCAGTTAACCATGATTTGATTTCTTTTTAATCTTTCGACACAGGATTACTCAACACTTTGCCATGTTGAAATGTTTCACACACCAGAAAACCAAGACATCAAAGAGACGGAAATATTAAAGCATTTTGAACAGGCTTTGCAAGCATTTCTTTATTTCAGGGATGATAGCACTTTTGTTAACAACACAGCAATGAGAACATTGGCAGAATCAAAAACTTCTGCCTCCAATTCCCAGGAAAACGTGTATGTTTAGTGCCTTCTATCGACAAATTCTCCATGTTAGGAGGGCATGCCAGTTTAGTGCCATCACCAGATTCACTAGACATGTCTCTTGATGTCACTTGATTAATACAAGTTCCAAGAATTATCACATCACTGCAGAAGTGACAAATATTAGCCTTTATAATAATTATAATTATTATTATTCCATATATTAATCCAAATTACTATCATCAACACTAATGTCTGAATGGATTGTATTCAATAAAAATGACACAGGCCACCTAATTCATTATCGTGTTTTAGAGACTGAATAAATGTTAATGAAAAATATGTATTATCTTTATATATTATAATTATCTATATATTATTATATATGAAGTGATCACGCTTTATAGTTTTTTCTCATTAATATATTGACATTCATTTAACCAAATTCAAATAATATAATCGATAGATTTGTCATTTCAAATAGGTAATTATATTTTAAATAGTCCAGTGATAGATTTTATTTTTAATCTTTGGAAAATGTGTACCTAATCAGGTCCAGGGTTTTTAAGGTTTCCCATGAAGAGTGAGAATACCTTTTTGAGTTTTTTATGTATACTGGACTGATCAATGAACAGCATGCAATGACAACAGATGTATAATGAGTTCTAGATATGTATGAAGGTGTGTTGACCTCATGGTGAGAATAAATTGGCAGGATCAGTCAGTGAGACACTCCCAATTAGGAATGCTGAGCCATAAGCAAACATCACTCACAGTCACTCTACAATATTCTAACGAGACACTCAGGCATCAACCACATGAATTCAGTCTGCATTTGCACCTAACATGAACTTCCCCCTTACCACAACTTTCACACCACATGACAAAAACGAACGGTGCCGTTGTAAAGAAGGCATGCACCATTAATGAGCCTCTGTTTATTCTTATTTAAAGTCAACCATTTTAACGGCTTTTGCCTTTTTTATTCACACATGTTGCTTTGCTATAAAACACATCAGATTGAGCTTTAATTATAACTGGATGCATTGAAATTTTGATCATCGGTCAAATTTATTCGAATAATACGTATCATATGTTCTGAACCCCTTTCCAAATTGCCAATGTAAGTGAATATTTGAGATTGCAATATTAATGAAAGTGGATTCAGGACTCAGAATTCAGAACTCCTGTAAGGTGAATATAAACTTTAATAATTTTTTTCCACGTTCAATATACCAGAGTTCACTTCAAAGTGCTCTGTGATGGGCACTGGTTACTTTTGGCCATGTACCGGGACATTATGTTTTTTGTACATAAAGATATTTTGGAAATGAACTTATTATAAGGAAACATTTATATCTATATAAATTTGACCAATGCTCATAATTGCAAGTTATATAAATAATAAGAGTTACATGAATAATGATCGTTATAAGTCAAAAATGGTGCTTATGATCAGATTATTGGAGGCAGGTTACACACTTCGACTGCTAAACAGTAAATACTCAATGAAAATTAAACAAATTTACTTTTACCCGTCACAGATATTTCTTTATATACATGCACTAAAAACATTAACTATGAAGTTATTTTCTGAAACATTCTCTGAAAAAAATTTCTGAAACTATTTTAAAAACAATCCCATTCCCGTACGAAAAGATATATAAGATGGTAGAGTTGAGGGTCACAAATGACCCCAGTTGACTCCCTGGGTCACCAAAAAACTTCCTTTCAGAATTCTGTCTTTGTCACATATTGCCAATTTGCCTCCAGGGCATTCAAGTTCCTTTTCTCTTAGGAGAGTCAACTGTGATATTTAACTTTACTTTTTTATTTTTATATTTTTCTAAAGGGTTATTTACTAGCCCATTTACTTACACCACTTGCATTCATATTTTGTTTGATCGTATTCCTAAAATAATCACTTCCTTCTCTAGACTGCACAGGGATGAGCAACAGACAGCTCACAGACCACCAGCATTATAATTATTTCAAGTTTGACGGTGAAGTGAATTTTATTCTGCTCAGAGGTTTAAATTAGTTCAATTAATTATTGTAAATTAAAGGCCTAGAATGTTTTAAATAGTTTTAGAACATCGAGAGAATAGTGTAAAAAATAGTTTGAGATAGAGATGTTAAAAAGCTGTATTTTTTAAGAAACTGATTGTGTTCAGTTTTTTCATAATTGATATGCCGTGCATATCCGTGAACTATTCATACAGACATCGGAGAAATAAACATTTTTTAAAAATATTTTCCATTGGCTTTAAAGGGGAGAAAATGAGGGGGAAAACAAGACTCTCTTGATATAGCTTATCATGTGGTCAAAGAAACATTCAATGAAGTATAATATTTATAATACATTTTGTTAATAGTGCATTATTTTATTTTTTATGGAACAGCCATGATTTAAAATGTTTAAAAAGAGTTTGAAAAAGAAAAAAGTTGGGAGTTTGGTGAATTTAGAATGACTATCCCGAGACAGGGTCAAAGCCAATCATTTCAGGGGTAGTGGTATCCTTCTCGTTTTATGGGTTTTCTGTGGTTCGTCTGCTCGTTAGGGTGGAGTGGGGGAATTCAAAATCAACCCCCTTTCTATGCCCCTGTACCAAGACCCCAAAGTATCTACCACCACCATTCCTTTTATAGCTTGGATTCGCTTCACCAACATTACCATTATCCTTACTTGCCATCCTGGAGTTCCAATCTTGGCCCTAATGTGCAGCCAAACCTCGTAAACGTGTCTCTCTACTAATGCTTCTTGCGTGGCAGCGTGCTGCAATCTGTTGAAACTGTTTCTGAGCTCTTTGCATTTCTTGACAACAGAATGTTTAACACTAAAATGTCATTGAATATCTAGAATATTTTAAGACAATCGGATCAATGCAATTCTATGCCGGTTGTGGAGTGGTTATTGTCTGGTTTGAGTTTCATATTACATAGCCTTCAAAACTTCCTCAGCAGCAATGTCATAGTTAAAAATGACATTACAAACACTATTAAATCATACCGTCATAAACATAAATTGAATAATCATAGTGATACTGAGGCCAGTCAAACAAACGGCCCCTTAAAAAAAAATATATATATTGCTCTCTCAGCGTGTGCTTTGCTATGCTATCCTCTCAAACAATATGAAGTACAAATTAATAACACACAGATAATTAATTAATAAATAAGACATAAACTAAGTCACCAACACAATGGCAATAAAATACAGAATAAGATTAGGGTTGATTGATTTGATCGCAAAATATGTCTGCTATAAAGCACAAATCAAAGCAAGAGAGACCAAACATAAACGTAAAAGCACAAAATCTCTAACAGGCTGAATTGGAGAACGCTTTAATTCTTGTATGTGGAGAGTAATTTGGACACAGCACACACTCCTTCAGTCACATTATAGGACTGCGATGCATATGTGTTCCAGTCTCCCCTTATATTTTAAATAGCCATTCCTCTGGTTGACCGCTATCATTCTTTAAAATGTCATGCAGACTCCAGCGTTATGTTTGACTGTGCAAATGAGCACAACAAAAAGGAGATGAATAGGTTGTCTTGCTTTTTCAGATTATTCCAATAGCAGTAGGCTAGACAAGGAGTATACAGGCATATTTTTACAAATGCTTTGCATGTTATTTTTCAATTTTTGAACAATCATGTTACTGTCTCGTTAGACTTATTCTTCAGGGAAATCATTATATTCATTATTTGAATTGTTTCTCTCCTGGTGGGAAATCTATCAGAGAAGAAGGAAAATGTCTTTTTTTTAAAGAGAAAATGAGTTTTTCTGCTGTTTCGACCAAAGTATTTTGCTTTACACTTTTACACTTATCTTTTATTTTAATACAACAGATATAATTCTTCAAACTATCCTCCTCTCACAGCGAAGAGCACAGAAAGTATCACTAATGTAAAACACAGGTTGTTTTTGTGTATTTTTAAACATGTGATAATATATTTAAACTTCAGCTGTGATTAAACTTCTTTGGCAAACAGGACACAAGTGGGATGAGGTGGAGGAGGTGTATGAGATTGCAAGTTTTTCCTTCCAATTCTCATATTAATTCTACATATAAATCTTGTCTAACAACACCTGCCAACGCGATACCAACCACAATTTACCATTTTTGGCTACCTTTTTGAAATGTTTACCTTTGGAGCATGTTTTTATCTATGAAAAAACTGATTTGCTGTTAAATGTTGTGCCTGAGAAACTACTTCACTAAGTGGAGGTGTGCATCCAATAGCCAGGGCTATTAAATTTATTAGACTATAAACTGCCAGTAATCTGGGATTCTGTCCCTTGGAAAGCAGCCTTCGACCTGGAAGAACTGCCGAAGAGCGAATAAAGGGGTTTCATATTACAAAAGATTGTTCCCAACTTTCAACAGAAAAGCGCAATGAAAAAACAGGAGAGTACAGAAATTCTTGAAGCTCCATGGTTAGCATTGAGATAATTTAGTTTGCATTGTACCTTTCTAGTATGTTAAGTGATGTTATGATACTGGAGATGTAACTTGTAATGTTAGGGGTTACCGCTTAATTTTTCCCGTCCAAGTATGCAACTTGCAAGAATGTTGAACATGAGAACATGTGCCATGTCAAAAATAAACTTCTGGCCTTTCCTCTGGTTATATATATATATAAAAAACATATAAAATATTGTTTATAATTTGCAGTTGAAGTTTTAGGTTGCTATCGCCAAAATCCAATTCAATGTTTCACTGTGCATGTTTTAATTGCTAAATTATATTTTATTAATGTATCTAATACGTGCCCTTTGTCATGCACCTAACTGAAATTCTTTTGAGGAATGCATTTGTTATTTCTAACACACAGTTACGGTGGTAACAAGACTGTCCATTTCAGTCCCTCAAATTAATTCAATTTTGCAAATAGACGTGTGTTTATATAGATCTTTAATATGTGAGAAAATAAAGGTTTTAAGCAATACTGAATCATTGCTCTCTCTATAATTAAGTCAAATCTCCCTGTCCCTATCTACCTATTCATCTCTCTTTCTACACTTAATGGAGATTAACTAGTATTGACACAGGATAACCATGTCAAGCTAATTTTTAATCGGTGTGGCAAAATGTCCAATGTCCAAATGTCCCTTTTTGAGGGGATTACAGCAATGAACTTGTCAAGTTTAGGAGCCCTCCTTTACCTGTCAAATCTAAACAGAAAGATGGAAATACACGAGAGGAGTAGGGGCTTGCTGGCATATAAATGCACTCCTACCAGGTAGGAGGAGTAGCACAAGAGAAATGCCATTTCTAAAGACATTTTGCACAGATCTTGCCACACAGAAAAAGCCTATCAACAAAAAGCTCAATGTTATTGGTGTTAGCCTATCATTCCATCCACACTGACTTTTTCCCACAAAAACAGTGAGTGCCCGGTTCACTCTACATAAGACCAACAGGCTTTTCTCAGGACAATTCTCACAGCAATGGTATTTTTGCCCACTGAGGACTTTTTAAAAGTCTGACCACAGAGAAATGCCAGAGAATGTCAAGTTTCGTTCTATCTGGGAATATGCATCTTTCATCTCCACTTCTGGACAGAGTCTCAAATATTCCCTTTAATTATTATTGTTGTCATTGTTATTGTTGTTATTATGCCGCCATAATACAAAAACATGTGTTAGACACTTTTATGACTGTAAATAATACGTATCATAGGTCTGATATTTTCATCCATCAACATGTCATCTAGTCTATTTATACATCTTTCTAACTTCCGTGATATCTCGACGTCTCACCCTAGCTGTCCTTCTTCGGGGCCATATTTCAAATAATGTTTATAACGTGAATATTTATTACCAGACAAAGCAATCGATTCTGACGACCACTACGAACCATTAAAAAAAAAAAAAACAGAATACTTTTTTATTTGGTTGCTTTAAGAAAAATTTCTTAACATTTCAAATGACACACTGTTTGTATTGGCACGCGTTACTAAACAGGTAATAGAGTAAGTAATTGAATAAAATTATGTTAAATCATTACAAAACACACATAACACGTATATGTCTATGGTCTGCTATATATTCGGTACAGCTGAATGTCCAAATTGGACTTTATAACGCGGAAATGACGGACAGACACAGTTAATTTAAATGTAATTTACGGTTGTCTCACTCACCCGATGACCCGTCGACTTCTGTCCGGAGATCCGAGGCAGAAGGCACATCAACAGCAGCCCAAAAAAGTATGATGAAAAGAAAACTAAATTTCGTAAAAACATATTTTATCGTAGATCAGGGTTTAAAGAATGGACGTTGTATAGCCCCACTATTAATTTGGTCTTTCTTCTTTTCACTTTCTATAAATGTTCAGGCTTCAAGTTGTGAACTTCTTTTTTCCTCTTTTCCCTAGTCTTATTTTTTATTTTTTTGTATTTTATAAGTATTAATAAAAGTGTAAATTTACATACAGTCGGAAACTATTCTTTATTAATTGATGGTCACCATAGTTACAGATTTTATCCACTAGGAAAGGGAGTGGTGATTCTTAAGACTGCCTCAGGTTAAGTGGCTCAACTTCCATTGGGACTCGTATAAAACATGAGAGGGTGGGCACAAGTGCGGTGACTGACAATGAAAAGGTCCAATGGAGGTAAAGCATCTACTGAAAAGCCTGTTCTCTCAGAAGCAGCACATGGAATTAACGGGAGGAGCGGCGTTAATACCTCTGCACATCAACTGTATGACTTTTTTATAATTTCCTCTATGTAGTTATTTGAAAGGTAGTTTTTCTGTCATTTATTTATGCAACCATAACATCAACCTAATTTATTATGAGTCTGGAAAATTGTTTAACCGCACTTTAAAATACAGTTAAAATCCCGCTTTATACATTGATATCTTTTTGAGTGTGTCCAGCTATAAATTAAGAATAAATAAATATAGTGGAGAGGGGTCAGAGGTTCCCTCTGCCATACAAAGCGAGAAAAAGCTGTCTCTGGGATGGGAATAGTCAGTTACTTTCCTGCAATGTCATTCAGCCTACAGACCTGAGATACAATGGTAAACATCTAAAGTCAATAGCTGTCACAAGCACATCGGGAGGCCAGCCTGTGTGTTTGTAGTTTGGGGGTGGGGTGGGGGGGGGGGGGGTGGACAGAGTCGCTGATAGGGCCCAAGCAGCTGGCTGTATCCTCTCTATTCTCTTCTGTTCTCTTTTTAAGATTGAATCTCCTATTATCTCACTTATATTATTTCAGTATTTGAAGCAGAATAGGCCTTCACCTTGGAGGAAAATTATCCTATTTATGTAGCTCAGCCCAATATCAAATTTATATTCACCAGTGTAAACTGAAACTTTTGGAAAGTAACAATAACAAAGTTTTTTTATTGACAAAAAAAGTTGTAACTGAGATAATCCATTTAAGTTAATGCTGTTGTTATGTACAATGTTGTGTGCAGGAAGTTCGAACACTGGCCCGTCTAAGACTGCTTTGCTCTCTCTCTCCTCTCTTTAGTCATCTTCATATATGCACACTGTTATATTCTCCCTCATCCTCCTCTCTGTTCTTCTCTGTCCACCTTCCCCTGACCTCTTTATTCTCTCTCTAGCTCTTTACCCTCCCCTTTCCTCTTCTGTGTTTCTTTGTGTGTGTGTGTGTGTGTGTGTGTGCGCGCGTGTATGTGTGGGAGAGAGAGAGAGAGAGAGAGAGAGAGTGAAAAGAGGCAAAAGTACAAAAGTCCATGCCCTAGCCTACCACCTCTATCCTTTCACAACCTCTCTACTATTTATATATCATGCCCATCAAATCAACTAACATACTCTCTCCATGAATAAGGTTCATTTACTAAACATCTTTTAACTGTTTTGTTTTAATTATTATTGCAATAAATTATTCTTCATTATAACATGATTATAATCACTATTAATTATAATTTAGTATTTTGGAACTCAGTTTTGAATTTTGGATTCAGTGTTAAAGAACAGCTAAAAAAATATTTGTTGAATACATTTTATTAAAACTGTACATAATTGCTGGCCCTGACAGCTTCACAGCTTTTGAATACCCCGATGAAGAGGCTTGTAATTAGAGCTATTGAGAGCTTTGAATTGGCACAATTAGGGTCAGCATTAATGATTTCTCTGTGTGTCGGTTTCAGCAGTGGGGCCTTTTTTTAAATGAGGAGTGAGGGACTTGTTGGGGGTCAGTAAGAACGAGAGAAGGAGGGGGGGAGAGGGCAACAAAGAAAAAAGAAAATACGTTTTTTACTGGAAGCAATTATTTTGTATATAGTCACACTGAGGACCAGGAAAGGAAGAAGAGATCTGCACATGCTACATATTTGTCCACATGTCTCCTCAGCAGTTGTTGTACAGAGGTGTCTCCTGCCTCCCCCAGGAGTTGGGGTCTGGCGCTGTATCCCTTTAGCAGTGCGGCTTAGCCCACTCTCTGTGTGAGCCGTGCCAAAAGGCCCACTCAGTTCCTGAGTTGTGAAGTTCCACTGGGGAAGATGGAAGGGTAGGCGGGGGGGGGGGAGGGGATGGGTG